>JBBMFX010000101.1:15476148-15490177 GCA_037832545.1 Rhabdalestes septentrionalis
GCGAGAGAGAGCGAGAGAGAGCGAGAGAGAGAGAGAGAGAGACAGAGATGAACTGCCCTCTGGAGAGATGGCAAAAGCTGACCACAGTCTCCTGCACCATCAAAAAATCGATCAAATGTGCTGCCTCAGCTCCTCTCTCATCTTACAAATCTAAGTGCTTGTCAAATGGTTCCCATTTGATTTGAATATGTTTCACTCCATCTCTCACTGCAGTAAAGATAGCACAGCATGTCACATTTATCTCTCCCTGCTGCCAGGTAGCACTATGTATTTCTTCTAGACAAATACTCTGCTGCCTGCACTTCCAAACAAGTGCTGCATTTACAAACAACAAGCTTCCAGACAGAAGTGTCGCAGTTGTTTGCATCACTGTCGGTCCATCTGTTCATGTTTTGGTCTGACAGAAATTACAGCAATGATGTTAGCAGATGCTAACTGGCGCAGAGTTCCACAGCGCAGCCAACTAGCGACTTGCTGCTTATGGAAACCTCATGAGAAAACTGAAATCTTTAAGGGTTTGTTTCCAAGCCATGCTAAATCTCAGAAGCCATTTTTGTCCTGAGGGGTCACTTTAAATTAGCATCTCATTAAAAGAAGCTTTGGAAAGTTAAAACTGCATTTGGGACATTAAGACTGAATATTTTAGAGTCCAACTGCTGTTTAGGGCTGTTATTATTGTAAATGGCCCATGAATGTAGCTAATTACATATAGAATTGAGGATCAGGTGAGAGAGCTTGGCTGGAAGGTGTTATTCATTGGCACAAAAGTCCTATAAGTATTGCCAAGAGAACTAATTTTCCTTGTGATTTCAGCTGTTTTTTTAAACAGCCGTGGCTCATAATGAGTCTTCCATTCAGGCTTTATGCTGATTTGTTTAGCCTTTGTCTCTTGTGGGCTGTCAGTGGCTTTAAATCTGCCAGTCAGCCTACACATCTAGGCTGACATGCACAGACGTCATGGAGTTGGTACAGTTTCAGATAAACTTTATTCATCAGACTTGGGAACCATCTTTTGAACTTTTTCCAGGTCACTTTCAACCCACACACACATGCTTATGTCAATTAAATCTGTTGCTTGATATGCTGTGAAGGGACGATATTTTTCTGCTGCCAATTTTCCATCATAGCTGCTCGAACTAATGTGAGGCAATGAAGCTTTGGAATACCTGCAAGCTTCCTCCCAACTCTTGGGTGTCTAATGACTGTAATGGAGCAAGCATGTGTCATACTGAGCTTATTTTCTACATTGTGGAAGTCACTCTGCACCATTATTGCAATATTAGGTTATGGAAGAAAAAGTGCTGTCATATGACCACCAGTCAATGCTCCACTCACAGTGAGGAAGCGTGCCACTTAAAGAATTTGGTCTTTTTTTGCCATAATGGAGCAAACTAATTTATCTGAAATGGAAAAATAACTTATGTCCACTAGTCCATTATAAGCACATGAACATGACTCTTTGGAATTCCATTGGAAGGACTGGATATTACCACTGGGTATGATGCACTGTGGAAAGTCAGAAGGTAATTCAGATCACAGCTTCTATATCCTTCAAAGGGCCCACTTCATGGAAAACTGCATTTTAATTTAAAGTGTTTGATATAACGTAATGCTCCTAATTTCAAAGTGTATTTTTGGCTCCCGAGTCCATGCGATACTTGCATGGAGTTATTGCTGCTGGTCTAAATGCATGTGTCTATACAACTGCACTTTACCTCCACTTGCTAACACGGTGGTGAAGGAAGGAGTGTTTTAGCCCAGATGTGTTTTTTAATAAGGCAAAGAGCGGTTATTTACAAATATCAGTCTAAAAAGGCACAGTAGCAGTAACTGCGCATTTAATTTGAAGGGATACAGAATTTCTTCAAATCCACCAATGTTCTGAAGAGAATAAAAAGAAACCCAAGCAAAATATAGGATAAGGGCCCTTTAAGATGACTTCACTTGTGAAACTGCTGAATGCTGGCCTCTCTTTGGTTGCGTATTATTGTATTGTTAATGGTTTTTCCTACTGCGTATGGATCTAAGACTTCTTTCCCTGCTCAGTTCTCACCTCGGTATGGTTTTGGTTCAGGAGTTTGACTAATGGATACTCCAGGCCATGGCTTCTGTCATTAATGAATGGGCAGTAATGGAGCCAATGGGGGGTTAACACATTGGGTTTGAAGTTAATTGCCTGCAGTGTGCACTGCATAACCTTCAGTCTGAACACTGCAAAGCTGCTGCAGTGTAGCAGGAACTTGCTTTACAGAGGGGAACAATTAGATAGAGAGAGGTGTTTTTTTTCTTTACAGGGCAAGGCCTGTGAGAACAATTTCAGCACACATTCTTAGTTTTTATTTGTGATATATGAGAATAGCATTGTATTTTGTTGCCTGAGTAAACGAATTCACTGACATGGACTGAAATATGATACTGTAATCCTATAACAGAAAGGCCCAGACAGTCTTGTTTTGCTCTTTCGTTTTGTGTGTCTACTTTTTTTCTGTAAGATTTTTTTATTGCCCTGTTTTCTGCAGTGTTTGGGGATTAGAGACTGAGATGAAGAGGTGCCGGTATTATTCCACTTCGGAAAACAGGTTTAGCCTCCTGATTATCTTCTATTTTTTTCTGGCCACAGTAATTTTGGCAGGCAAACGAATGCAACCAACCTACATATAATGAAGTAATATTGCACCTAAAGGAACATGCTTCAGCAGCACAACATACCGGTATAGCTCCATATTGGAACATTCCAAAAAATGTTTTCGATACAGCAAAAATAAAACTTTTCTTTGACTTTGACTTGAGCACAAAGACTTGAGACTTGACTTGGAAAAAATGACTTGTGTACATCTCTGACACAGACAGAGAGACAAACCCATTCTCTCAGTCATACCTAGGGGCAACTTAGCCTCTCCAGGTCATACAGCGTCCCTGTATTTGAGTTGTGGGAGGAAACCGGTGTGAACCCAATGAAACAGAAGGGGAATATATAACAACACACAGAAAGGACCTGGAATCAAAGGACACAATCTGGAATCAAACTGAGGGTCTTAATGCTGTGAGAGAACAGTGCAAGCCACTGAGCCTCTGAGCCACCCCATACGAGTACTTAAATACTTATTCTATTGCTATTCTTAAAACCGTGCCATTAACCTGACCTACTCAACCATAACTTTCTTTCTTTATATAACAGTTACACATTCATACATTCTTTCTTTACCATGGCAGTCCCGAGGATGCCAAAAGACAGATGTGCTGTAATATTATGGAGATTTGGAGGCAGATGTTAAGTCTGTTGCAATAGTTGCTAACATGGAAAGCAAAGGTGACACCGAATCAGGCTAAATAGATACATTTTTAAAAATCTTTGTTCAGCAATTTGTTCTTATCTTTTTTTTGCTGATTTACTAAATGGATAGGCAGTTTAATATACAGTTGTTAAGTTTTAGAACAAATACTCAGTTTATGTAATCAGTTATTCAAGTAAGTTCTGATTTGTTGAAAAAGCTAGAGAAAATCTTATTTGAAATTGCAATATTGCTCCCATTCTGCCTTGTGATCTCTGCTCTTTATCTTTATCATATCCAGTTCACTCTTATTGCGACTCCCATTGTGAGATAAGTATGGGAGGAGAGTCTGAGACACACACTTATTTGGAATCCTCTAGATGATCTTTTGTTTTTTCCCTGTCCATTGCATCTTGGTTATTTCTCTACCTAGCAGTAGAAAAGTAGTCTGTATTTTGCCTAAAAGTCTTTAACCTCACTTGTCAAAATGTACACATAAACACAGAGGGAGAGTTTTAGACTGATTTGTTTGAATTCATCCGTAGATTCAGACCGAAGGCTTATCAGTGAGAGGGCTGAAGAACAGTTGGTCAGTGTTTTGTGTGCTTGTTTTTAGTCTAATCATTAGTTTTCACCTGTTCTGACTACACTCAGAAACCAGCTCTTATGAAGCTCATTGCCCGTGGCTTGTACACAGCCTGTGACTCACACCTCTTGGGCACAGCATGAGGTGAACTGAGAAATGCTGAACTGCTGCCTCCGAGCTCCGCCCAGAAACAGACAGAGAAAAAGCTTTCTGAAATGTGCTTTGATGGTCTTCCAGGCTCCTTTTTTTTGAAGGATTGTTTTCTTTTTCCAGTGTTTATCAGGGCTTTGTTTTCTCCCGGCACAACATGTGCCTCCAAAACAATACAGGGAAACCGTGATTTCGTTTGTTGGTGAGATGCGTCCGGGTTGTTCTGTGATAATCAACAAGAATGCGTAGTTTAAGTGTTTCTGCTTCTGAATTTATATTGGATATGCTATATTTATTGGATGTATGAGTGATCCTCATTTGGGAACACTATTCATATTTAGAACATATCCTGTTGAAAATGGTTAGTTCCTTTGTTGCAGCCATGAAGTTTGATAAGCTTTACAAAACGTTGATGAAAATCTCATTCAGCATAATGAATTTACCTCAGGAAATGGGGATAAATGTTGTGAATTGTGCATTAAAGTTTCTTATTTGGTTGAATGGCATTTTTATGCTGAGTCTTGTCAAACCATTTTACAACATATAATTCAGTGACTTCAGTGATTCCTCTGCTTATTTTGACCCACTTCATTTATATGGGTGAACAATACATTTAGGTGAGATTTAACAGTACTAGAGAGATATATTGTGGCCTGCATGAACTATTCTCTTGCACCAGTCTAGAGTTATTTATACCTGACCTCACTGTCTCTCATTTGCACTCTTCCCCTCTCTCCTCTCTCTCTCTCACTCTCTCTTCTGTTCTCTATCTCTCTTCCTTTTTCTATGTTTCTCTCACTCTTTCACTTGCTCCCTCACTCCCCACCCAGTCATACTTCACTCATTGACATAACACCAATCTTGCGTGTTGGCTTTTTTTCCCTCCCTTGTAGACTACGGGGTCATGCTTCCTCTGTATCCTGCTATTGTTCACAGAGGTTGTCCACCTATTTGCAGGAAGATTTCAAGGCCACTTTGCATGTATCAGACACAGGGCCTCTAGAGCCGTATGGATAATGCTGATGTATTGTCTCGAGGTCAATGTGAAGTACTTTTTGCTTATCTCTGTCATCCTGTCTGCTTTTAGATGGGCTGTAATGAGGCTGGAGCCCACACAAAGACAATCTGAATCGATTGGGCAGGATAGCAGTAGTGCCATGCTCCTGTTTATTGGTGGATAGTGGTAATAAGTCTAGAAATTAAAGTGTTATCTCAATCTATGGTCACTGTCTTAATTATCGTATTTTTGGGACTGAGTCTGTCTGAGTCTCTGAATAGCTTGCAAAATATGTTTGCACCATTTTCCAGGGTGCATGATTTATTAGTGGCTGATAGTCTGGTGGATGTTATTATCAGCCTAGTATTGGAATTACAGCCAGTTATTATACCTGATTCGCTATCTTGGCCCAAAAACCCCTTGCATAGCTGCAAAATCCTTTGGGCAAGGTTATATTTGCCTGCAATTAGGAGTCATTCTGCTAGAAATGTAAATGTTTACAAAACATTTCATGTCTCATTTTGGAGGGTGGAGGTAGCCCAGTGGGTAGGATACTTGCCATGAGGACCCTGAGGTCTTGGGTTCGAATCCTACCTCCAGCACCACCACTGGGTCGCTGAGCAATACCCTTAACCCCAACTTGTTCCAGGGAGACTGTCCCCTGTAGTTAGGAATGGAAGGCGCTTTGGATAAAGGCGTCTGCTAAATGCCGTAAATGTAAATGTAATGTGAAGTTAATAAATGATACATTTTAGGGATCTTTAGAGAGGAACACTGAATTCTATTCAGTGCTGTGACACATCTTGCGTAGGTTTATAGTGGCTGTCATGTAATTTGAACCTTGTGGCTTACTTTTAGGTGGTCATCTTAAGTAAAGTTTTTTTTTAATAAGAAAAAGTTAGTTGATATTTGGTGTTTGAATATCATTATCAGAAAAGGAAGGAGTGGTAATGTCGCATCTCTAGATTTAGATTAAAGTCAGTTTCAGCACATTACACTTTGCCACCCTATGCAAAACAGAATTTAGCTTTAGTCATAAGTCATTATTGAGCAAGTTACAATATACAGGCAGCAACTGACACAGCTCTTATTCAACAGCTTTAGCATGGTCAGATTTACAGACAGCACTCTGATTCTATGGGATTGGTCTTTGTCAGATTTACAGTGTTCTAGTCTAGTAGTGTTGAGTGGTACATTGTATGTCCACGTTCACCTTTTAAATGTGGCATACTTGCTGTGAAAAAAACCAAAATCTTTTATTCTCCACAGCTTGGAGACCTTTATAACAAATTACTGAAAGGAATGTCTAACTGTGACATTGGAAACCATTCATTTTTACTACAATTTCAACAATGGATCAACAGGTTAATTTATCAGGGCAGTAGCCAGACAGGATGAGGCTAGGCTTTGCTGTCTCCCATTCCTATCTTGTGGGATACAGGCCCAAATTCTAATAACCACAATCATTTAAGGGATTGACTTGCAAGTTTCGAGAAGAGTCTCGTTGTGTTCCTGGGATTGTTATCGTTCTGTCCTGTTAAGGATATGAGAATTTGAACGGTAATATGCACTGTGTCTGTTCAAGAGCACGATAAAACATTTTGACTTGTTTCATTGACTACTCAGCACAGCAGACAAAAAACAACCAATTATTGTTTGCTAACTGAGCTATTTTCTTGTCCAGGATTACAAATGCATTATGGATCCAAATTCTTGAAGCTTCCATCATTTAAAGCGTCTTTCTTTCCTAATTCAGAAGTGGTTATTTGAACCACCATTTGCCGTTGAATGGGGCTTAATGTAAAATTATACCTTTTTTATTTATGTGGGCATACAACTAGTCCAGTGGGAATTTTCAAAACAGCTTAGAACAGAAGAAGCTGTCAAAAATAGAGAGTGGTTTGAATAGTTGAATATTATGGCTGGCAATATCTTTGTAGTGAAGCTAGTAAGGATGTTTTTATACGATATATCCACTGAGATTCAGTTTGCCCTCTCCATCTGCTGCAGCAGCATGATTAGAACTCTGTTCTCAGGAAATCACAGTGTGAAAGGCTTGTAACACACCATCTCCTATTAGAAAAAGGGAAAGGTTTCATGAGCGTCAGCGTGTAGTTTATAAATGATTCCATGGCAGCCTCATACACTGCATGCTACCCTTAACACTTGGAACCAGCCCAAGCATAGAATATAGACCTACAGAGTTTAGACAAAAACAGCAACTTCTGATTTGTGGAAAATTAAGAATTAGGGTGGGAAGATGTCTACTGAATTAGCATATTGTGATTTATACTGTGAAGTTGGCAATAATATACTTAATAACTGCCATTTAACAACAGAGGAAGGAGAAGAAGAATGCGTTAGTAAAATGTGTGATGGTAAAAAGGATCCAGGCGCCACTGAAACATACGTGAGGCTGTGAGATTAGGTTAGAGACAGGCAAGCATTGCATCACTACAGCAGGGAGAGTGTCCTAAAAGGTCAGAAACACTGGGGTGGTAGCCCTGTTTGGAACTTGGGGTTCAGAACTCTGAACGCCCTCAACCCCCCTCCTCCACTTCCAGACCCCCATATCCCTCATCTGCAAGCCAGCAGACAAAGGGCGTCCAGTGGAAACGTGGTGGGGGAGGGAGGGTTCATGATGCACTTGGTATAATTGCAGCTTTGCTTAATCAAACCACAGAATGAGGTGGAAACCCCTCCAATTAAAGGTTAAGCCTAGATCTAATTAAATAGGCTTCCCTGTGTTTTTAGCTATTCAGCCACTCTCCAGCCTCTTCTGCTGCACTGTATGTGGGAGTATTCATTTCTTAATCATCCAGGCACACATGCACGCAGACTGAGGGGAATGGTGTAGATGCTCTGAACTCTCCGTGATGTTCATTGAATTTGAAGGTTGAATGGTTGTGCATATTCTGTGCTAGTTTTCACAGTCAATAAGCTGCTCTTTCTCTGAAGCAGCGTTCACACAATTGCAGTAAATGCTCATTGTGTGACATCTACAAAGGCGAGGTTATTCTACACCAGTTCTCAGGGCAGCAAAGCAACCATCAGATGAAAACAAACAAGCACCTCAAACTATTAAATGCTTGTTTTATGATTCTGTAAATCCTGAAACAGAGACTACATTTTATATTTTATACTATATACATTTGATATAAAATGGCACAAGTAAGGGTGAATGCAAAAACGTTTGATTGTTTGAAAACTGCATAGGTTTGTAGTATGAAACTCATTTGTGGTTTTATTCTGATTGTACAGGTACATTGTGTTCTCTCTATAGCTTTTAATTCTATTAACATTCTTGGCCTCATGACCCCACTAGATTACACTTAATTATTTCTTGTTTGTAGCTTTTTGAAAAGGGTGAAAACATTTAATGAGACCTCATTTATGTTGGCATGGAGAACTTTATTATAAATATTCATAGCTGTGAACAGTCATTGATATTGTTATTGATGTGCTTAGAGGTAAGTCTGTTAGTCTGTTAGTGCAGATATAAACCTACCTATGTACTCAAGTGTATGGTTCATGCAAGTGCATATGAGTATTATGTAATGAGAATCAAATCTGTACTGAAACAATAACAATGGCTCTAGGACTCTAAAGGGTTAAACAGTATAATGGCCAAGAGTTTTAGACTTGCAGCGAATTCACTGACTGCAGTGTGTGTGCATGGAATCCGCTGTTCCGCTGAATAACTCTGTGATTGCTCATGGTCTCCGCAAGAGGTTGAAGGCTCACTTACAACGTGACCTATTTTTCCAGACCCGCCTGTGAGTTCTTGTGCTGCTGCTGGTTTTGAAGTGAATTCGCCTCTTTACAAGAATAATTTTGAAGTCCTGTCGGCCATTCAACTGAAGCGATGTCGGATGTTTCTGGGGCGTTCCTCTGGGCTCTCTTGTTTTTTCACACGACACGTGCTGAGAAGTGAGTGAATGAATTTGGAGGAGTAAACGAAACAAAACAAAAGAGAGTTTTTGGAAAGGCTTAGAGTGGTTGTGGTCCAGCATCATGGTTGTTTTTTTTCTGTTCAGTATGTAAGGTATTCGAAAGGGTTTAAGCCACAGAGGTTGAAACTATCAGCACCTCGGTTTTGGTGGTTTACCTGAGCTTGTGAAAAGTCACACAGGTTGCGGCTAACCCAAACAATGCCACAATGAAAAACAAAGCTCTCTTCCTATAGAGCTATTTGGACGATATCTAATGTTGACAAAAGTGGCTAGTTCCCTCAGCATACAGGCTGTTTATCAGTGTCTTTCTTCAGCTGTCTGGATATGAAGGCATGTTGTTTTCCCAGGCTTTGTAAGCAACGAGATTATGATTATTGGCAGCTTTAGTAATTGAATTCATTCTTGGTGTACAGGTCTATCTAAAATGAGGCAGTCTAAGAAATCCCATTTTTCTCTGGGATGTGATCACATTAACCAGTCTCAGATGCTCCTCATGAGTGTGTAGCAAGTGAGTCACGGCAATGCACACAATCGAAAAAGAAAGAGATGTCAGTTATGAAGCTGTTTCAACTGTGTCACCTCTCGAGCTGTCCCTATTGATTACATTAGTATCAAACAATTATTTTTTGATACTGAATGAAAATCAAAAAAATGTATTTCATTTTAATTCATATTACCTATGAAATGGTTAGTATTGATGCAGTACTGAGATCAAGGTTCAAGGTCAAGGTCAAGGATCACTTTGTAATCAGCATTCTTTATTAAGTGTACAAGGTTGTGATGACCATGGCCTTGGTGCAACAGATTTTAAAAAAATGTATTTAAATTTACATGTTATTAAATTTGTATAATACATTTGTTCCAAATGTATGATTGGTCAATCTATTATTATTAATTTGGGCCATATTTGATCCCTGCTGCAGTTTTATAACATGAATACATTTTAGCCAGGTTAATGCATGCTTGTTGCTGAATGGTGTTGCTATACCTATGCCACAATGTCATGGTATCAACTACTATCCCTGTACAGAATGTGAAACTGGAAGTGGAAAAAACCTGGTTGTTGGTCTAAAATATGCATCCCCTAATATATGTGCTGTGTTTCCTATACTGTTAAGTAGTACTGTTTGAAATCCCAGTTCACCCTTTCATCAGTGAAAAAATTACCGCACCAAAGAGCCATTTTACATTTATAATGTAAAGGGGTCAAGCTCCAAGACCCCCTCCGTAGAGCTATAGCCTGCCTATTCATGAACCTCCAGTGACACCCCTCTCTTGCAGGGCAATGTTTGCTTCCTATTCTTCCTATTGTAATATACAGTCACTTGAAGTGTTGAATATGAAAATAAATGTGTCAGTTTTGTTTATTTCCAGAGGAGCATTTGGGTAAAGTGGACTTTAATCACAAAAAACCTTGGTCTTAAAAGAGGTTTTTCTTTTTTTAATCTTGAACGTAAATGTGTATGGAAAGGAAAGTTTGTGTGTAGTGTATTCACTGCCATTTTAGAAATGATAGGGCATTACTGAGGGATGCATTTACTTGAATATGCATGACAAATAAGTCTATATTGTGTCTATGATCTGTTCTGCTACAAGTTAATAGTGATTGTTTTTGATACAGTGCATGAAATAATGACCTTATATATTATGTGGCCTGAGAATAGCTTCATTTGCTCTGCCAGACCGCATGTGTCTAATTCCTTTGTCATCCTCAGAAGTAATTGCGGATACTGTTTTTTGAAGCTGCACAAACAGCCTTGAAATGGCTCATGAAAGAGTTCTGTTTAAACACATTAGACCCTGCTGGCTCTCGGGACATGACTGGTTGCGTAGCCAGGATGTTCTGATGCTAGCTTTCCCTTTTTCTAGCTTGTCAAGCCATTTAGGAACATTCTTCTTTCTGAGGTAGCGACAAGCCTTTTAGGAAGGCCATCAATCTACAAAAGGAGATTTGATTTTCTGTAAACTAAACCCATTTGTAGTGGAGCACTAACAGATGAAAAAGAATGTCTGCTAGTTTCAAACTTGAAGGCGAATAACCAACAGAGAGAGGTGAAGTAAAAGTCTCTAGGACCTTCTCATTGACAAACCATGAGACCTTGGCTTGCTTAAACATGTAAACAGTCTTTGATTGTATGCAGTGAGTAATACAATGACATTTAAAAATGTAAATATTCATTTGGTTTTGTTTAATTGAATATTGGCACTTTTTGAAAAATATGTGCTTAAAGATTCTGAATCCTCTCAAAGTAGTAGAATCAATTTGTGTTGAAAATGGACTGAACTGATCTATAATAAATTGAATCTTTGTATACAATTATTTAAACAGGGGTTTGGCACCTGTGGTAAAGATGGGCAAAAAATGTGTCCTGGGAACAATTTTTTTTTGTTCATTCTCAATATCGGGGAAGGTTTTAGATACAATTGATCTTACAATTAATTGAATTAAGTTGTTTTCTTTGATTAATCATTAGGAAATGTTGCTTTAACAAAGCCACAGAACACTGTTATTGGCATCCATGCATTAGTAGGTTGTTTAAACACCTTTTGCCAATATAACAATGCTTAATGAGATTGGAGAAAATGGAGCAAGCAGACCACTCCCACTAGGCAATACAGACTCTCTCCTGATTCTCCAGGCCCTCCCTTTTGGACTCTCCAGCTCAGCAACTGCTTCTCAGTGTAATGAACTTAATTTTTTTTGGGCCCATTGTCCTGTTCATTTAAGACACTATTTGGCAGAGGCAGACACATTTTCGTTTAAAATATCTTGGTACTTAATGGAATCTTCATCACACCATGTATCCTAACATCTTCTACAAATCTGTTCTGATTTACCTTCTGTGGGACAAAATATACTTTCATCCTTTACCATATAGGTTCAGTACAACTGTATAGCCATTCCTAAATTTAAATGTAGGGAAATTTGGAAATGTATACCCCAGTAAAACGGATGTTGATGATGACCGCTTGAGAATTCCTGAATACCCCAGTGGGATTATATAAATGAAAAATAAATGTAAGAATGTTCCAGCTGCATTTAATTTATGAAGATTCTAGGGTGTGACACATGATGCCAAAAAAATCGAACATTTGTTTTCTTATATGCCGCAATATTTTATATGCAAAATTTGGAATGTCAGAATTCTGTTGAGTAGCTGAGTCTGGCTGCTCTGCAGATGCTAATGAGTGTTTGTATGTGTGTGTTTGTCTTGTGTCAGAGATCCGTAATCAGCTTGTGGAGCAGTTTAAGTGTCTGGAGCAGCAGTCGGAGTCTCGGATCCAGTTGCTGCAGGACCTGCAGGAGTTTTTCCGCCGCAAGGCCGAGATTCAGCTGGAGTATTCCCGCAGTCTGGAGAAACTGGCTGAGAGATTCTCCTCCAAAATTCGCTCCTCCAGGGAACACCAGCAGTTCAAGTAAGTTACTGACCCACTACAGCACTGAAGTTTTGTGGGGAAAGGAGGAGGGGTGCGCGTGTGTGTGCGCGCGTGTGTGCGCGCGTGTGTGCGTGCGTGCGTGTGTGTGCGTGCGTGTGTGTGAGTGTGTTGTCTGTCCGACATTGCCAGGACCAAAATGGACGTTTTTTAGGAAAACCAGAGTAAAACAAAATTGTGAGGTTATGTTATTTATTTCTACAGCGGTATGATTTGGATAAAACTGTTTTTGTTTACCAAGTTCGGGGTTAGTGTTAGACGTACAACATTCTGAACATGGAATTCTTAAAGGAGAATTTCCATTGAAAAAAAACTGACCCACATACATTTAGACAGAAATATGAATCAAATTTGGACTGAGAGATCTTGGGTTGTTTTCAGGGTCAGACAAAATGTTCACGCCTGATAAATGCTTGTGTGTATCTGTGTGTGTTTCAGTCATGCTTTGTGATACATACACTACTCCCAAAAAGTTTGGGATATTTGGGTTTCGGGTGAAATTTATGGAAAATGTAGAGAGTTCACACTACAGTGTTATTATACCACTGTATGATATTTAAGTAGAAGCATAGAGTGGTGCTTTCCTCATCTCAAACAATTAATTGAAACAAAAGCCAACAACAGTGGTGACTGTACTGCAACAAAAAACTGTCAATGTCTTAATTATGTATAATGTGCAATTGAGCAACAACATCTCTTGGATTTCACAAGTCGACTTTTTGGCTGCTGAGGCGTGGCATCCCACTCTTCTTGAAAGGTGGCCCTGAGGTCATTGAGGTCATGGGGTGCAGAGTTACGAGAGTCTACACTGCAACTCATCTGATCCCATAGGTTTTCTTTGGGATTCAGGTCTGGAGTAAGTGCAGGCCACCCCATTCGAGGTACCCCAGTTTCCTGCAGCCATTCCCTAATGATGGGGCTTCGATGAGCTGGAGAATTATCATCCATGAAGATGGAATTAGACCTGTGTTGTTCATGCTGGGTCACATTAACAGGATTAATGATGTTATTGAGGTCATTCAGGTAGAATGGGTTTGTCACTGTACCGTTCACAAAGTGTAGTTCATCAGAGAACAGTACTGAGGCCCACCGGTGTAAATGCTCCCTGTGCCGGTAGGCATGGTCTGGTATCTTTGCAAGTTGTCTAACACGACTATGCTGATGTAAACAGTTTCGAATGGTCTGACGTGACTCTTGGGTGCCTCTCACTGCCCTTAAATGTGACTGGAGTTGAGTGGCGTTCTTCATCCGGTTCCGCAGGGCACTGTTCGCAATGAAGTGGTCATCAGTGTGGGATGTGGCCAAAGCCATTTCTATGCCTTTCTGTGACTCTTCCAGTCTCTGTATCTCTGCTGCAACCTGCTGATGACACTCTGTGACAATATTGATCTCAGTGTCCTCATCTGTCTGAGAACATCCTGTTTGAATCCTCGCTATGGCAAGGTACTACCGATCTAGTCTCGCCTAGCCAGACCTTCAGACTGACGGCTGAAGGTCTGGAATTCATAGCAGCTTTCTTTGGCCAAGGCCGCTTGACCGACGGGTCAAACAACCAATCACAGTTCGTTTTGTTCAGCGGCACGTTTCGGGGCGTGGAAATTTCCCCACACCAACAGATCGGCGTGCAACAAGTAAA
>JBBMFX010000101.1:15490277-15519318 GCA_037832545.1 Rhabdalestes septentrionalis
CACACACACACAGTCATTATCCAGGCTTTTTAAGTGCTGGTGGCTCATCCCCTGTTTGCTGGTTTGTCCAGCACACTGGAGAAAGTCAGTGCTCATTTGTCTGGTCTTGCAGGAGGCAGTGTGAGAGCATGTCATATGTATCTGCGCCGCCTCCCTGAATGCAATTAAAGAAGTGGTTACACTACGCTAAATACTACACGCTAAAATGTTTAAAAAAATAAACAACAACAAACTGCTTTGAAGCTCCTTTGAAGCTAAAAAAGCAGAGATGCCAGAGTAATTACGTGTGGGAGCACTCTAAATCATTGGATGACAAGAAAAGTACTCACTGCACAATTTACGACAGGGGGTTGGTGTGAAGCCATGACTAGTTTGATGCAACATCTCAGGCTTGAAAGTGAAACGATAATTATCTAAAAAGTTCTTCTGTTCTGAAATCTGTAACTCGGATCCTCAACCCTGTTAGTGCATGAGACTTCTGCTGTTATTTCCTCCATAAATTTATAAGGGCCAGTGACTCCAAAAACTCCTCCACAGGCCTGCTGGTCACCTTCACTGCTGCATTCCATGATAAATTAAATGTCGGATTTAAAAAAATCAAATATGCAGAATATGAAGAAGTGTATGTTTTTTCTATTAAGGACCAGTAGAGTTGGAAACGGGTGAGAAAGGTCAGCTGAGTAAGAGTGATCCACAGTGTGTGTTTGCGTGTTCACGTATATGAAAGGTGGATGTCTCTAGTTTTGTATGTGCATTAATGTGACAGTTCAGTGAAGTTACATCAGTGATTCTTTTTAGGAGCATTAAAATAGGCGACCTGCTGCCCTTGATTGCTTTCCAAACCAGGACACTAGCACAGCTAAAAAAGGATAATTGGTGTCCTTTGTCTCTACTATGATTAGATCTGAGTCTCTCTTTGAGAATTTGAAACTGGGACATGGAACACTAAGGCCTGTCCGGTCTAACGGTCCAACCAGGCTCTGCTGCTTTAATGTTATGTGACAGAATACAATTAGTACCATTGCATGACACTTACTCTGCTTATGAGGAGAATGGAAGCTTTGCACAGGGGTGTGTCTGATGATTTAGAATTCTTTTACTGTTTTACTGTTTACTGACCTTTGAGGTTTGACGGTGAATTCTGCTTCACATATGTAGGTAGAGTTCAGAGCTGGAAGCTCCACCATAGACATAGTAGAGGAAGAGACGAGGCAATTGTTAAATTGCAGTGGGCTCTCACTACTGTCAAAAACTATAGAGTAAGCACGGCGCAACATGTTGTTAGCTAGAGGCTGCTGTCACACGAGAACAGCTGACTGTATTTTAATAAGCAGAAAAAGGGCTTTTCACAGCCAGATAAATATTTTATGTGGGATTACATGAGAAAGACATGTGTGGTCAGCGTTTCTGTGGAGCGCACTAATCTGCAATGTTTAAATCCCTCCATGGACATGAGTGGACTGTGTGGATGTGTATGCAGTAAAGGAATATGAAGGTTCATTGGGTAATGAACAATAAGCTTTTATGATTAGGATCACAATACTCTGATGTTTTTCTCAAACAGCAAAGATGCCTGTTGTTGTTTTTTTGTTGCGGAAATGTAGACCAAGATAACAAGATACAGTGGTATGAAATAAACTGTATTTGTTCTCTATAAGCTGATGATTGCTGTCAAGAATGACTCAAAATTCAGGTTCTCCTGTTTTAATTTGGAACTTTTTTGTCCTAAAATACATTCTAATGTATTAGAGTAGGTTCCAGATACATAATTGAATTCTGGACCATTGTGCAAAACAGTCAATGTAAATTATTCAGTAACTAGTCTTTTGATATGCATGTCCTGCTTTTTTGAGTGCTATGCTAGAGTCATACTTCTGACATGTTCTGGAAATGTGTGGGGAAAAAAATGAATAATGAAAAGCAGGATAAGGCAAAGAGTGATACTGCTCCAAAAATTCTGGAGATAGAAAAGGCATTTTCCCTTTACAATGTCAAAAAGAATTAGCCTGGGGCTCAGTGAGAATGACCCAGTTCCAAATCAGAGCCCCTTGAACCACACACTCACAGTGGAGACAATGAGGAGCTGGAGAAATCTCGCCGCATGCCTTTATAGTTTCTGAAACAGTGAAGTCTTGGTTGTAAGTGACATAGCAGTGTTTTGGGGATCCTGAGTTGCACAACTTTCTTAGCATTTGTTCTGTCATCAGCAGAGATGCTGCTGCGACCATCTGAGTGTGGAAGTCCAGCTGGCATTGTGTTCCCATCACTCTCCCTCTCCCCAAGTGTAATTACTCACTGCAAAAACTCCTGATCTAACCAAGACTTGCAAACTTATTTCTAGCCTAAAAGTCTTCTTGATCTTTGAGAATAATATACTATAAAAGAGTAGATTCATTTGTTCTTATATAGAAAGATATTCTTTTTCCTATTTCAAGAAATCTTTAGACTAGAAACAAATGGAATTGTCTGCCAGTTCAGTAAGATGTCTACACTTGGTAAGATTTCTTGAAAAAGGAAACAATCAAACAATCTGTCAAACAATCTTAATAATCTTAATTAAAAAAAAGTCTTGGTTAGATCAGGAGTTTTTGAAATGCAACCAGCATGGGTGCCTAAGAATAAGAATAGAATTTGCATTCTCCTTCAAATATGTTACTCTGTCCAATGAAACTGCACTAGCAGCTGTGCAATAACACTGTTCTCATGTGACTCAAAGGTACACTAGTACATGCTAGCCTTCACTCTTCCAGGGTTGGTGACATCATGTTATGGAATTGAATATGACTGTGTGTGGAAAATATAGGGAAAAGTTGCTTTGTAAGGGCATTTTTGAGTGCAAATTTGAACAACCCCCACAATTTGGAAAACCTCTGTGTAGCCCAAATGTTTTATACCAAGTGAAGTTTTTTCTAAAACAGTATTTTCAAGACAAAGACCATTTAGAAACCTTAATATTAAAGAGAGTAACTTGGCTTGTATCTGCCTCCACTTTCTATTTTGCATTTTGTCGTCATATTTTGTAGGGGATGTTCTCATAAACAGAAGAACTGAAAGCCTACTTGAAATATATGATATCACTAAAACCTAATGTATTTTTGGACATACAAACATGAAGTCTAGTGGAATATTGAAAATGAATCTTAAAACATTTGTGTAATAGATTTTAATGATTTGCGTAAAACATTTTCAATTTTAAGTTTTGAAGTATCTTTGCCTATGTATCTCTGATTATGATATCTAAATGATAATTGACAGAGCTTGAGGTGGTTTTGTGAGAATGATCAGTAGATGGAGAGAAACTTTACTCTTCAAATTGACCCTTCTGTGATGTGCAGGGCTGGGTTCTACCAGATGTGGCTGGCAGGGAGTGGTTGTAACACTTAACACAAATGTGATTAATATAGATAATTGGGTACATTACAGATCAAACCATTAAAAATAACACAATTACTTGGTGGGGTTTTTGACACACCCTGTGTCTATTCAGTTCTCATTTAGAAAATCTTAGGTTGTGCAGTGAACCGTAAATGTGGCCCTCCAAATGTTAATGCTGATAACCAGATTACTGGTTTTGCCAAAAAGGCCCAACAGACTAAGAGATTAATAACAGGATGGGTAGCATGCGGTACATTGTTTGCTGTTTATCCCTGGTGGAGGGAGAGGATTAGCCTGCTAATAATGCTAGCCTCATGCTGCTGGAGCGAGATACGCACTTCATTAGTGGTGATTAGCATTTCGCTAACTCTCCGAAGGGGAGAGCTTTGATGTTCTCTCCCTTGTCCTCAAACTCCCAAAAGTAATTGCCTTCACATCCCTTATCTGAAACCTCATCCTGCTATCTCTGCGCTTCTTGAGATTTCTTCTCTCACCCACTCATTTCTTTCTTCATCCTCAAGCTTGTTGATTGATTTGCGGAGGAGATAAGATTGAGGTGGAGACCAATTCTGGGTTGTCGGTTAGCACAGGCTTATGGCCTTGAAAGCTGATTAGGCTCAAGCCAGGATGCTCTTTCTCTCAGGGTCATTATGATTAGCGGTGTGAAGGAATTAAGTGATCGATGTGCTGTCAGACTGCATGTTTGTGTGAAGAAGACCTTGTTTAGAAGGGATGCGTTGTTGGTGTTTTATTGGCATGGTATCTAAAAGTGAGCAAGGGGCATTAGGAAACGCTAGAGGCCAGTTTTAACGCTTCTAAAGACAGTGGAAACAAAAGTGTCTAAAGTATGATTTTTGAAAACATTAATGATTTTTAAATGAGTGTATGTTCTATATACAGAAAATGTATACAGAACATGGGCAAAGTGTGTAAGAAAGTCTGTAATTCACCTAAATAATCCCCATTATCATGTAGTGGGGGTCCTGAAGGTCCAGTGTCCAGTAATGGTCTGACATTAATCAGTAAGGGGGAAGTTGTTTTCTTCTTTTTGTCAGATGAATCAAAAATAGAGGTCTTTAATAATTTTTCATCTCTATATTTGTAAATAAAGGACATCATTATTACAAAGAACACCACACCTGCAATGAAGTTGGGGGTGAGTGTCTCCGTGCTTCATTGCAAACAATACAGGGCATTAATGTTGCAGTGTACTGGAACATATTAGAGCACTAGATAACTGAATCTGGGGAGAAGATGGGCATTTCAAGAAGACAATGACCCCAAACATACCGTCAGAATAACTCAATTATAGTGTCATGGCTTTCCCAATCTCCTGACATGAATGCTACTGAAAAAATATGGAGGTTTTTAATTAGAATGACATTTTACCAAGAGGAATGGGCCAAAGTCGAACATTTATACGACAAAAAGCTTATTACTTCTTACCAATTTCCTTGACAATCTTGTTTATTTAAGCATGTGTGTGAATATATAATTAGAAGTCTATTAATAAAATCCAATTCAAAAATGTTTTGTCGTAGGTGGACGAAATAACAAAGGCAGAAGTGTATAAATTCTTGTTTCTCCTTTATCAAAATGACAACAGTAATAAATGGTAAATGAGCTTTTATTAAAGATGCTGTCCTTATTGGATGATAAAGCACTGTATCTGTCACCACAGTGGTTATTATTTTTGGATGTTCTCTTGCATCCCATGTAGGGAAAGTATGCCAACGTGAGCTGTGTGGAATTGTCAACTATTTTTGGACTTTAATTGTCTTTAATTTATCCGAAGTCTTTGTGTTTTATTGAGAAGAAGAGTTCATAAATTATTATTGTTTTAGTGTTGATTTTTTTGTCATTTCATACTCTTTCAAATGAACTTCCACACAGCTAAATGGTACATTTTCAAAATCTAAATTGTCACTGCGAAATAGAAGCAGTGTTTGGACCACTTTAAGTCTTAAAATCCCTCTGTTCTGTCCCTTTTCTATTCCTCAGGAAAGATCAGCATCTGCTCTCCTCAGTGAACTGCTGGTACCTGGTTCTGAATCAAACCCGCAGAGAGAGCAGGGATCACGCCACTCTCAACGACATCTACATCAACAATGTCATCGTTCGCCTTGCTCAGATCAGCGAGGATGTCATCCGACTTTTCAAAAAGGTCTGTGCCTTCTCCTTCTTTCTTTTTCTCTTTCCATTATGCATGCACACAAACCTGCACACACACAGACACACCTGATTGTCTAGCTGAGGCAATGGCTGTAGCAGTAATGAGTTTATGGGATTTGGTCAAAGCAATAAGCAATGCAGATGGGATAAAAAGAATGGCTCAGTGAAACTCTAATTTACTTTAGATTGACATGTAGTCAATCACACAAGTTTGGTGTTGGTGTTTAGACTTTACTTTATTAGCACTGGAGCTACAACAGTGCCAACAAAACCTGAAGAATATCCAAAGCCAACAGACTTCTCGTAACCTGCTCAATCCTCTCCCAGGTCCTTGCTGTGATGACTTTCTATGAGCTTTAAAATGAACAAATCTTCAGCATTTAAAAATGAATACAGGGGAGAGCAATTTTAGACAGATGTTTTAAATTTTGATATTCCTTTATGTGCCTCCTTGTCACACAGGAATTCTAGATGCTTGATTATGTTCACCATTTCTATTGTTAACATTTATATACCCAAAATACATTTCATGTTCTAGATTATTTATGAATAGAAACAGAAAACATGAACAAATTCTGTAGTGTCCATATGGCTGCAAATTCTGGTTCTGCCGAGTAGTTAACAGGATGTCACACTCTGTCCTAAACCACAGACAAGTCTGCTCTGTAAGGAAGTCTAATGAGTTGAATGTGGTTTAAGGGAAGATTTAGGTATGCATTTCTAGCGTTTGAAAGCTGCATTAGTCTCATACCTGCAGTGCGGAACTACCGAGGCAAATTTTTACTAAAACCGTCTTGGATGATCTTTCACTAAACTATTTAAATGGGCACAGTATGACACATGGTACTAAAATGTGTCTTTTTCAAAACTCTCCCAAATGAATGTAATCTAAATTAATGATGAGCTCTGACAGCCAAAAGGGTTCCAGTGGACGGCTGTAGCCAAGTGCTTTAGACTGTCTGACTGCGGTGCTGGAGTGTCAAATTTTACTTTCAGAGCTAACAGACAGCGGTATGGATTTCTGGCAGAGAGCAGAGATATACATTATCAGCCATGAGCTAACACTATACTGTGACGTACCACTGCAGACATATCTGCCTCTAACTGCAGTATTCAGTATAGCATACTCCCGCTGGATGTATTTAGTATGTGTAGGAATGCTGTCAGCACATAGCCCAAATTTTTGAGGTCTAATCCAAACACTGCCAGCATGTTTACACCTGGCAGTTCTTCCTCTAAATGAAACCCCTCCCTTTTAGTCTCTTTTCATACAAGAGCAAATAAAGTGACCCTAAACTCCAGACTACTGCTGGCTGCTTATATTTAGGAATGCTAGAGTGGATAATATGATGGCATGTCATTGTCATCATCATTTATTATGCTGTGCTAGACTTTTCTGAGTACTTCAGTACTTTTACTACAATAAACTACTGTTTCATCAGAAACAGACATGTAGACCAATTTTAGGGTGCTTAAAATGACAACCAATGCATGATAACTACATACACTATATAATAGACTGATAAGAAGTCTGTCTATTTGTTAAAATTGTTAGTTTTTTCAGACACTGAATTTAAACCATTTCAAAGCTTTTTGTTGCCTTTTTTAAACTCGCCACTGCTGTTTTTAGTTTCTTTTTTTATGTTTCATCTGGTTTTCAAACTTCAGAATCAAATCCTTGTGAGAATGTGGTATCCTGAAATTTGCCTTGACATGTTATATGATATATTAGAGTCAGTGATGAGCACTTTGTGTTAAGATGTTTGAAATAATGGGATACACAGAATGACATATTTACAGTGTAAAACTGACCTGATTGGATTGGTGATGAATATACTCTGTGGAATCATGGGCGTCACCACCATTCAGTCAGAGGGGGGCATTTCACCCTCATATTTCATTCGTTTGAACCCCTCCAGATTTAACACAAATAATTAGTTCATCTAGTGCTGTTGAATCTTGGTTCCTTTGTGAAAGAATCCACTCTATTAAATCGATAGAAGAACACACACACACAACTGGAAATCTGAGCAGCCTGTCTGTGCACTGACGATTCACTTCACTTGCATGTGGTGAGCTGGAGGCAAACCTGAGCTGATTTCCGGTGATGTGTGTTCTTCTATCGATTAAGTGGACTGGATTCTTTAGCGAAAGATTCAAGATTCTACCGGGGTTTCCAAACACCCCTACCCCCTAAAAGGAAGAAATATGCACACACACTCTCATCACCCACCCAAACGCCCCCACCGAAACTACACCCCCACGCTTCCCCTCACATTAAAAAGGCTTCTGACGCCTCTGAGTTGAATGAATGCATACCAACCACTTCGCTGAAAAATCTGTCCTTAGCTATTCGCTTGGAAAAATGCCGTGTGATGATAAGTCCTAGTCTCAGTTCTTTTTTAATGTCCATAAGGTTTGTATATCTGGCCCAACTAATTGTCTCTAGTCCTAGCTTTTAAAAATACTTTGTGAAGTCGCTTGCTGGTTGTGATTGCTTTTGTAATGTTTGTCAGTTTCTACGTTTGGTACATTGGCGGTGAAGGGCATGATTTTTAAGGTGTTAAACACCTACATGCTGAGAACTCAAACTAGATTCTCAGCTGGGGACGCTTAGCCTAAGGCTAAGAACCTATCCCTGTGGATTTACTCCATGTAAAGTAACACAAGTTTGACAGCTCAACTTGCATGATAAGGAGGAGCTCTCCACTCTCATAGGAAGTTTCTTTTTTCTCTAAACCTCTTCATGAAATTGTCGGAAGCCTTTAGCATGCACAGCACACTGAAAACAATCGGCGTATCCCAATTACCCTTGCTGAGATATTAGCTAGTCACATGTGCCGGTGGTTCGGATGAGTAGAAGCATGATTAAAGGGAAGGCAGTCGGGTGAAGAATGAAGCATGACAGTTTTGGGAAGAGTGGTTCTGACAGAGAGTGACTGCACTGTGTCGGTTGTATTTTCTGTTTCATAATATTGCATCAGAGTTATCAACTGCAAGCTGTGGCTGTCTGCGTATTCTGTGATGGAAGTCGGCACTTCAAGTAGTGTATCTAAATGCCAACTGCAGACAGAATATCAAACACATTCGACCCTCATATTAAACAGCATTTTCTTTGAAGATAGGCACACTGTTTGCAAAACAGTCAACAGCCTTAAGACATTCAGAATTACAGCAATTTTAAGAATCCCTTTCAGGTGTTTTAAACATATTATACTTGCTGTACTAATGAAGATCGTACTGGTATTATGCCTCCATGTGAAGACTAATTAAATGAAACATGGTTTCTCCAATGATAAACTAGCTAACATCACTTTATCTGAATGCATATCAGGCATGTAATGTTTCTAGTACATTTGACCACCAAATAAAAATAATAACAAAAGCAATATCAGCCTGTCATTGAATTTGCAAAGTGGTCTCATTCTAATGAAGATGAGATATAAAATGTAAAAACAGTTTCTGTTTGTTCCTCTTGCTTTCCTGTGTCAGTTAGCACAGATGCAGCCACAGATTAACACGGGAAATGTCGGCTGAACTATTTCACAGTTTCTCTGAGGGACATTGAGCAAACAGTTTGTAGTCAAATGTTCTGTCTTGATAACCAGAAGTTGAGCAATACTCAAGAACTAGTCTGCAATCATTTTTATTCCACTTGAAATCGCAGTACTGATAAATATACAATATACATGAAACAACAGAAGCAGGAACCACATTTTTTAATGAAACTTGATGTAAGCCTTCCTGGTTTAATCTGAAATATGGTGTTTCTAGGGCACAAGTAGCGTCATCTTTCTTTTTCCCACCTTGCAACTTTAGATATTTCCAAAATATGGAGAGAATTTCTTTTAGCATGTATGCATCCATTATGTTATTATAGGCATCCATTTTGGGGCTATGTGTTTGTGAGACAGGATGAAATGCTTGTATCAGGCTGTAAGTTATTGGCCATAACACCTCCCAAACAAATGAGATGTAAATATAGACTCCAGTGTTCTTAATGTAGAGAAAGATAATTATGAATTGGCCCCTATTCGATAAGCATTGACTAGAGTATATAAAACCCACTAGTGTATAAAGCCTTGTAGTACTGCATTATGGAGCAGTGGAAGTGAATTCTCTCCAGTGATGGGGATTCATCCAATACCTCTAGAGTGAGTTAGAGTGGCATTTCTGGTCCTGAACTAATCATCCAAAATCAGTACCTGGCCTCACTAATGCTCTTGTTGCTGAATCCAATCAAACCTTCACTTCACTGCTCTGATGTTCCACCATCTAATATAAAGCCTTCCAAGAGTAGAGGCTGTTACTGGGGGATAAACTCCCTCTATAAGGACCCTTGGTTTCAGAAGGCTGGAATGAAAAACTGTATTATCTTGTCAAAGACAGTTCTGTGAAAGAAGTGCTCAGTGGCGGGAAAGAGTGAGTCACTCTTGTGGTGAGATATTTAGGCCTATCCATTTTATAAATGATCAAACATGTCATGTCTAGCCCTAACCTGAAATAGAAGGTAGCTCTAGTGTTTCTTGTGTTATATGGGTTTGTGTTTCTGCACCACACGTTTTTTTTTTTTATGTGTGAAAATCACCCTCACAATGTTTCACAGTAATGAAAAAGAAACAAGAACAAAAGTCAATGCAGTGAATCTACATGCAATCTTTCTCCAGTTCTATGTAGGTGTTTTTGCTGAGGAGTGTATTTAACATGCATCTCCACCTCATCATGCTGATAGAATATCTTGCCAGCTAACTAGTTCAGTTTTTCACCCACCTGAGGGTTTCTTTCCGTATATTGTCTGATACGTTACCCACTTTTATCTAGCTGTGTGCGTGCATATGTGTGGGCATGTATGTTTGTGCATGTGTCTGTGTCTGTGTTTGTGTGTAAAACATTGGACCGGTCTCCAACTTTTCAAATGTTGAAATAAATAAGCATTTTGATCTTTGTCTCATTAAATTGTCCTCATGTAGAAGCTGTAGAAGCATTCTCATATTAATGAACTGTAGAAGCATTCTCAAAGTTATTCTGACAGAGATGAGACATATTAAGAAATGTATAATCTCTGTCAGAACAAAACCTCAGATCTACAAAGGGAACATTCTTGATTACAGCTGAAATGTAAAAAGAATTATATTTTTAAACTGTTTGGATCTTTTGGTCAATTTGTGTCTTTCCACACAATGTAAGAGGCAGCATGTCTTAATGGAAAAAAAATTAGACATAAATAAAAAAGACAGACATGATTTTAACTTGACAGCAACAATATCCAGCTTTTGATCTATATGATGCCTGTAAATATAGTTTAAAAGTGCATTTTGTCCTGATACATTGTAAACGATATGTAATAGTTATGTAATGGTTATTTGTAGGACTTTATTTGTTACCAAGCACTTGTTGTTCACGTTATAATTTGCCTTAGGTTGAATACAATGGAAGTAAAGTGGCCTCTTTTAGCCACACGTGAACACAGCACTGCACTCAGTGTGGACTTCTTTCTCTGCATTTAAGCCATTCACCATTTGAAGCAGGGGGCTGCCACCAACGAGGGGCACGTGGGGAGCAGTGTGTGGGGGTGACTCCTTGCTCTATCACCTCAGTGATAACACTAGAAGTTTTGGCATTCGAACTCACAACCATCTGATTGCAGGGGCAATTTCCTAACCACGGGGCCACAAGCTGCCCACCGTCAATGTGTCACTGATAAAGTCTCTGAATGTCGGAAAGAATAAATGTCTCCTTCTGTCACAAGATGTTCTCTTTTCTTATCTACATCAATCGGTGTGAACAGTGTCTGCTGAATTTAAGCTAAACTAAAGTCTCCAATGAAACGAAAGGCTCTCCTCTGTTCTTAGTTTGTGGTCACACTTGAGCGTCCAACCCAACATTGAACATGAAAGATCACCATGATGAAAGAAAGGGTGGTCAGATGTCGGATCATTTATTTTAATCGCTTCCTTCAGATTTTTTCACTCCACGCAGTATAGTGTGTTAGTGAGACTTGGTAAAGTGTAATGAAAAGACTGACATTTGCACTGCTGCTAAATACAGGCCTGCAGGAATCACAGGAAAACGAAGGAGTGCACATAACAACTAACTACAAACCGCAGACATGCCAAGAGTCTTCAGCACACACTGAGCCAGAGTCCCCTAACGAGCAGCTACGCCAGCTCCCAGTGACCAGACTCCACCATCACACATGACCTTCCAGTCTTTCCTCCTGACCGTCTGTCTCTCGTTTGTTCTTTCTGCATTTGTCTTTCTTTTTGTTTGTTTTCTTTGAGTCTGTCTGCCTGCCTTTTTATCATTTCTTTTACTGTTTTTTATTTATTTCTGTCTGTCATTGTCATTGTCTTCTGTTTTCTGTCTGACAATCTTTGTCTTTTTCTTGCTTGCTTCTTGTCTTTTGCTTTTGTTTGTTTATGCTGATTTTTTTCCTGTAGTGTCTCTGGTTGGTGGGCTCTAAATATAAAAGTATTGATTTGCAGTCTCAGTCTGAGGGTGGGGGGCCCTAAGCATGCTCTGGCTCAGTGTGAAATGTGTGATCATTGTTGACGTGTTCACTTTCTGTTTTCCAGAGTAAAGAAATTGGCATTCAGATGCACGAGGAGTTGGTGAAAGTGACGAACGAGCTGTACACTGTGAGTAGAATCTCTCTTCCTCCCTTCCATTCCGCTCCTTTCATTTTGAATGGAACTTGCCCACTGGGGGCTTCACCATGGCAACGCAGCATGCCAGAATTTTGTGAAAGAGGAAAACAGTCTTTCACATGACCTGTTGGTGAAGACACAGATTTATTGTATGGTGGGATGGTGGTGGTGATGATCATCCTGATGATAGCTGTAATAATGCTGGAAATAATTGACGGTGAAACAGTTGTTTAAAATAGCCGTCTGCCTTCTTAAATCACTTCCACATTTCTGTTCATTTTCTGTTCTGTTCAAACTGGAATGCAGTTCAGCACTCCTGCAGAAAATCTCTCTGTGGTTTCTTCACTTATACTGCTACACTCCCTCCATCCCTTCATCTTTCAGCTCAGCCACACACTTTTCTCCTCACTCTCACACACACTTTTCCTCCTTCTCTCTCTCTTGCTTTCTCTCTCTCTCTGTTTACTCTCTGTCTCTCTCTCTCTCTCTCTCCTCTCTATCTCTCTGTATACTTGACCTTTCTCTGCCTGTTTTTCTCTCTCTCTCTCTTTACTCTGTCTCTCTCTCTCTTTGTCTCTCTGTCATTTCTTTCTCTCTCTTCTCTCTCTCTCTTCTCTCTCTCCCTCTCTCTCTCCCTCTCTCTCTCCCTCACTCTCTCACTCTTTCTGGATGAGTTCCTTTGCTGTCTGAGCATTTGTGTATCTCTGAGAGCAGGAGAGAGTGAGAGAGCAGACCAGAGACCGATCTCTGCCGTCATTGCTCGTCCTCTGTGTTCTACGGCAGCTGCTTCATTAACGGCTTTGAACAGGTGGACGATTTTCCATAATTGAATAGGTACATGTAAAAAAGGAGCCAGTGTAGCGGAAGGTATGTTGCCGTAGCTGTGTAATCACTGTATGGTATTATATATACGTTGTAAAGCCCTAACAATAATGTTGTACAGCTGATCTCATTCCCCCTTTCCACTGTTTACTCTGGGGTTTAGGGTCTGTTGTTTATTCATCAACATTTAGATATATTACAATTTCAAATAAGTATTTTCCTTGATTGAAGAAAATGAATAGTACAGCTGGCAATTGTGTAACTGTGGATGAAAACGCCAGGGTCAATAGATGGCTGTTGAGGGAAAAACTGTTTCAGTGCCCTGTTTCCTAAAAGCATATTAGCACAATGATGATAGTGCGAACCTCACATTGAGCACTCTCTCTACCAATTAAGCACTTGGGGAATTAGGCCAGAATGACTATGCCAGTGATATGCTGTTGTACTGATAAGCTGGATGGATTGTGCATGTAACCATGTCACATAACCCATGGCTGGGAATATGAGGAGCTGCAGCTCATTGCTTTTAAAATCATGTTTTTCTTTTAATCTGATGAATGTTCTAACTTATATTGAAAGCTCTTTTGCAGTAGCTTATTTTATTGCATTCCTAACTCCTGTTTCCCTCAAATGCCACAGTTTTTATTGCAAAAACCTCAAATATTGCAATGGGACTTTCCCCCTTGTGCTTCCATCTCTGTGAAAAGGCTACTGTGATATTCCATCCTGACCGTTATCTTGACTGCTGTGTTGGTAAAGTGAAGTAAACTTGTGGGTAAATATACTTTTAGGACAGGATGATGTTGAAATGCAAATGTGCTGTCAATGGGGATGCTCTCCGTGAACTGCATTATGGCTGGATGGCTCTCTCCCAGACACACACTTCACCTCCCTGCTGTAGTATACAATTTAAAAGTACTTTGAATTGGTTCTGGAAGGACAGGACCTTCATACAAGTGTCCTTTGTCCTTGAGTCGTGCGCAAGCTTTCTACAAATTCAGAGGAGTTTATGAATGAAGCCACTAATGTTTCTCTTTTTTTAAATGGTAGGTGCCACGCACACACTGAGCTAGGGAGCTTGAGCTGTGCATTTCAAGGTCACTGTGAAAGAAGATAATGCATCATTGAAGAGATATGAGAGAGGATATAAATCCCTTTAACACCACTGTTGCCAGTTGAAGATGTATTGGGGACATTTGGAAAGGACTGTAGAACCATAATACTAAGGTTTCTTTGATTTTGGTGGGATATTTTATCTGGAGTTTTTTGTAGGCTTTTAGGATCTAAAAACTAAAACAGGAGAATCATGCCAATCTGTGAGCCAGGTACTCCACTAAATATCAGTGATTATTATTATCTCTGCAGTACTGGATTTTTGGAACTCTGATGCACATGCAGTTAATTCACGCTGTTGGAAAACACCACAGCTTGCATACAGAACACTTGGTTTGACTCCCTATCCAATCAGGATATCCAATCCACTGCTATACTAATATAGTATATATTTTAATTTATAGTTTGTTACACTAATCTCTCAGTGCTCTGAAAATCTTCTAAATACAGTAATACTGTACTTCCATATGAATAATTTGGATCTTTACAGTCTTTGTCATGTCTGATCTATAATTGTGACAATGAAAAGGGAACCAGAATCCTTAAAAAGGGATTCCAACTATTTCTTTCACAAATTCTGCACACAAAATCACTGCATTTAAAAGGTGTTATTAGAGAGAGTTACAGTGTCTGAACTGCGCACAGTATTTTTGGTAGGTACCAGATGATCCATGTATTGATGGCTGTAAAAGCAACCTTGCTGAAAACTATTTCATATTGCGTTACCGCTGGTTATTGCATTGATTTATGTTAGTTTTGAGATGTAGGTTTTCGTATTGGCATTGTCATCAACAAGGTATGGACAATTCCACCCCAACTTCCTGTGTGTATGTATGTATCTAATAAATGAACCATAATAGGATTTAATTGTACACCTGCTTTTAAAGGTTTCATTTATTTCTATGTCAAAAGTGACATCGATTTGATTGGCTGCTCTATATAATAATAAAAAAAGACAAATAAATACATTCTTCATCATGTATATAAAAAGCCCTTTCTGCAAGCTTGAATATTGATCACTCATTCGTCTGTTGGTTGAATTATGTGTTGGGAATCAAGAATGAGACGGAAGAGTGCAGAGAGACTGCAGTCCCTCTGCTGCATTACGGCCAATTACTCCCTTTGCTTGACAAAAAGAAGAATGCAGAATCAAAGTGGTTTTCTCAGTGCTGCCTGCTGCACTTCATCTACAAAGATTTTGTCAGATTTCATCAGTAACAGCTGTTTAGTAGGACTTAGTAAAGTGGTCAAAGACTTGGACCGAAATACTTGACTCGTGACTGACGGTTCATTAGAAGTGGTTCAGTTAGAGTAACAGTACTGGGTGGTGGTTGCACTGTAAATTACATCGTCTTGGCCAAATTGGACGATTATGCGGTTTGTGAAGATGTGCAGAAGATGCTGAAAATTAAATCTTGGCCACATTCTGTCTTAATGGCGCACCATGTTTGTGCTTTATTTATTGCAAAACCTAGGGCAACGCAATACTTGCCAGCGTTGTTAAAAGCGGCTGTGTAAAAGCGTTGTTAAAAGCGGGCACTAAGGTGTCCTGGTTTTCCAAAAACAAAATATGGTCACCCTAGTCAGAGAAGTCACCACAGCCAGCAGTACATGCCACAAATCCAGCCTGCAGCACACACAGCATAAAAAGAGGAGTGCGAGCAAGCACCACACAAAGTTAGGGGCAGTTTTAATGCAGGCAAAATCAAAATCAAATCAAATAGGGCACTATGGCCAAAGAGGCAGGCACTTGAACACCTAAAGCCTTCCCCTTGCACACATGCCATGACTGGACAATGATATATTGCAATGCTGTGCACAATCTTTGCTGATACTGCATAAACCAATAGGAGTCAGGCCCTAGTGAACATATCCTGGGTTGTCTTTCCTGGGCACAAACAGGACAATGATTATGTGAGGATGACAGCACATTTTCTCACAGAACCAGTCCATTTGATCAAGCCGTCTATTGCTCTACATTTTGTGAGACTGTTCAAATAAAATTGTATCAGCTCTGCTTTTTAGGGGCAAGTCTTTCACAGACATGGTTTTCAGGATATTTAAAGTGGATCTGTGTTATTGTACTCTTCCTTGGAGTTGTCGACCCATTCCTAGACTGCTCAGTGTTTTTAAAGGCTGTCCTGTTTTTATAGGTAAACAGCTTGAAGATATCACCAGACTTCAGTGCCTGAACCACCTCTGTGTGCCTGTAAATGGGATTCTTTAGCTGGAGGTCCTTCAGCCATGTCTGCAACTACCTTTTTTTTCTCCTTTTTTCTTTCTTTTTCCCCATCTGTAGTGGAATGGGTTGATGGGTGACAGCTTTGTGAGGAGTGGAATGGTAACCTAGTTTCTCTCCCACACTGGAGTGTGTAGTAAGACTTCTGTCAACCCCTACAACTAGGGCACAGCTTTATGTTTTTCTGTCATAACCAATTTTTTTCCTGACTTGTGACTGCCTGCAGATCAGAAGATAAATGTGATTATGAGAGTTTGGCTCTTATTCTTGGTAAATGCTGGCATCCTTTTTGCGAAAGGCTGCAGTTCTGTGTGTTCCAGAAAGCAGCACACCATAAAAGAGGCAGCTGTTAGCTTTCATAAAAATTGTGCAGCACTGCCCATTAAACTGCACCATAAAGTGAAATGTAAAGGAATCAGTTCTAGGCAGCTATCTTAGAAGATCTTATGAATGTTACAAAATATTGCAGCACGATCCATAATTCTTAACAGTGAGCACTGCATTAGTGTGTTTAAAAAACATTTTAAATGATATTGAATCACATTTTAGCCCTGGACCTTTTAAGAGAAGCTACAGCTGGAAAACAGCCTTGGATGACAGTTCCCAGCATCAGGGGAGAAGTCCTTTAATAGGCTGCTCACATCTGTGCGCTTTTACTAGACGGAGGTAAAGGGCTAGTGAGGCTAACACCCTGCTCATCCTCCTCCTAATGAGCTGCAGGAAACAGCCTTTTCCAGCAGGGGAGGCAGGAGATGAGGGCCCGGATGCAGCAGGCAGCTTTAATGACTGTGATTTGTAGAGTTTGTTTAAAGAGCCGCAGTGTTTGGTGTGTCATATTCAGACATATTACTACACTTAGGAGTGGGTGTAATATCCTTGGGTTATACTCCACCAATTAGCATTTTTGCACAGTAAATAATAAAAGAAGTCATTAAGGGCTCTTAAATAGCCTTGCTTATGTGGATTCTGACACTGCTACATAAAAAAATGGACAAAAGTTTTTTTATAGCTAGATACATTGCTAGTATTTATATAGCTATATATAACAGAGGACCGCCAGAAAAACAGCGCCTGGGGAGCAGTGTGTGTGGACTGCCCCTTGCTCAAGAGTGCCTCAGTGGGATTAAAACCCATGACCTGTTTGCAGAGGCTGCTCCATGACCATTTGGCCACCAGCTGCCCTTCTTATCTGTTACAGCTGCATACCTGTCCACATAACTCTAATGAAATTACATCTAATGAAAGATGTATAGAATAATGTAGAATGTAGAATTTGGTAAAATAACGTGAGTAATAATTATCTCAGAGGATTAGAAATCAAGGCTCACATTTGTAGGTGTACTGTCACAAATGCTGCACTGTTTTGTGCATGTCTGCTTTCACTTATAATCAACAGTTTCATAACAAATACATGACACAACACACTTACACACTTTATCAAAATTGATGCTAAGCAAAACAAGGATTTAATGTAAAAAAAAAAATGTTTTGGGATCAATACTAATTTGGGAGACACTGAGTATCAGTGCACAAAACCAACAGGCCTTGCTAATCTGAGAGGGCTGGATTGGCCAGTAGAACCAGAAGATGCAATATAAATAAGCAACAGGCTATTGGTTGTTCCTGTCATTATACTGCACAGCTTTTAGCCAGTAAGATGTGCACTCAAGGGGCAGAATTTTTCTTAACGGCTTCTTTTTGCAAACCTTTCCTTCATCAAAAACGTTGTCCCGCCCGCCTCATTTTTGTGAAATGCTTACTACACAGAACCAAATACAAAGAGATACCCTAGTGTGGCACAGATTAAATGGAAACAAAGGATAATATACTGTATTCACAATTCTAAAGCACTAACCAGAGGGCTGTGTGATTGTGTGTGATTGTGTGTGATTGTGTGTGATTGTGTGTGTCTGTTTGTGTCTGTTTGTGTCTGTGTGTGTCTGTGTGTGTCTGCTTGCATGAGCAATGTGCCTGCCAAAGGCTTAGTAATTCAATTAGTCAGAAAAATCATCTGTTGTATTGGCATCTTCTGCCTGTATGAGGCCCATCACTGAACAGGTCAATAACATTTGAAGAAGGATGGAAAGCTTGTTTCCGCTTTGGGAGCTAAAGACAAAGCCTTTGATGAGCTGAGTGAGTTTGAGCAGATTAAGTGATAAAGTGTGTGTTGTTGTGAAAACCAGAAATTCCTAGTCTGGAATCATTTGTCTCCTTTATTCATAGGCCTAATGCTTCTTGACACATCACAGCGCGTTCGTACCAAAGTCTTGACTTTATTTTGAGAGAAAGTTGGATCTTAATTCCTTATTCCGACAGTTCCAAACTCCTATACATGTTCAACAGATGGCCTACCTGTAGAGTTCTGGTACAGTACTGTTAATCACCCTCTTCTCTTGAGCCCTGTGCAGCCCTTCAAGGATGAAGTAACTGGAAAGATATGCTTCATTTTAAGGCAAACAGTGTTTGACTGCAGAGCTTCATCTCCCCTGCAGGAACAGGAATCCTATTTTCAGCCTGAATGACTGGTCTGATTACAGAGCCGGGACTGTGATTTATTTGATATTCTATTGTTGCGGCCTACACAGAGAATTTCTCTTTCGGTTCTTCTGTAAAGTAATGGCAAGGATTTATTTTGTTCAGAACTGAAGTGATGTTCTTGCAGGTTTGATTTGCCACTGTTTTGAAAGGAGTAGTATAGGGCCTTTAAAGGGAATTCTAGACTTGTTTGCCTCAGTCAAGTGTCCTGATTGAGTGATTGAGTTATGTTACACAATAGCATATTTAATTATATAGAAAAATGCAAAAGAATATATTTACACTTTTTTAGTAATAGAAATAAAAGATAACAAAAATTATAACAAGTCATAAAGTAAAAAAATCCCCTGTATGCTCTACCAAACATTTAATCTCTTTCACATCATAATAAATATCTTGTTCTCTACATACAGAACTGAAAATCATACCACACAGAATTTCCATTCTTGTCCCGATGAGCTGTGACTGAGGAACAACCTAATGAATGTAGAATCGCGCTATGCTTTTATTATCTCTAGTTAAGTGTGACTCTTAAGGTTTAGGAGAAGCTTTGGCTGCTTCAGTGCTGAATGTGCTATCACAGCACAGATCTCTCCCCCAGAGTCCTGGATTTGATTCAGGAACAGTAATGAAGAGAAAGGGAGAGTGTGTGTGTGTGCATGTGTGTGCATATGTCGGCGAAACTCTGAACAAATTGAGTCCATTGTTCATTCAACACAGTCATCCTTCAAAACCTCTCTCTTTGTCCTGGGGGTGACAGCTGTGCCACCGAATTGTTCTCCATTATGACCACACATCAGACACACTTACCATAGGAAGGATTTGGTGATTATTTTGAGAATGTTGGGAATAGCTCCAGTGAGAGGTGTGCAATATGATGAAAATGTATCATCATCATGATACATTTTGTTATTTTGATAGACAATATACTTCTAATACCTTTATTAAAGCCAGAGCCTAATTAATCATTCAGTATCACTGGATCAAGTGTTTTCGATAGTAGTGTAGTTGCAATATTGTGACGCATGTTGTATTTTGTGACACTGCTTATGCATTTTGATCCTCCCCACCTCTCCAATACTTCTTTAATGTTTAATGTTAGTAAGATACTAGGGAGGTCATGATTGCTTGATTAAAAAGGCATTTAATAGAATTTAATAAATACAGTTTGAATTATACACTAAGAGCCAGACCAGTTTAAGCCAGAATATGTTTGTATATGGGGAATCATAGCTACACATGCATAACATATGTGGTTTATTATGCATGGTTTGTTGTTCAGTTGTTTAATCCATGATTATTGATTGACCACTCCTTGTTGCCTCCTTTCTGCCCCCTGTAGGTGATGAAGACATATCACATGTACCACACAGAGAGCATCAGTGCTGAAAGTAAACTGAAGGATGCTGAGAAGCAGGAAGAGAAGCAGTTCAGCAAGTCTGGGGACCTGAATGTCAACCTGCTGCGGCATGAAGAGAGGGCACAGCGCCGCAGCTCTGTCAGGAAGATCGAGAAGATGAAAGAGAAGGTAAATATTACTTTCTTGGACATTCCCATTCATGTACAAAAGCATTAACTTCCATTCCCCATGCTAAAAGAACAGTCAACTAAACAAAAGCACCAAATAAATAATTAAGTTTTTTAAATAATGGCAATAATGGAGTTCTCTGTCAAGAAATACATTTTTAGTTTTTAAAATGTTATATTAAAACACAGATTCCACTTTGTGTCATATAAAATGTGTGAAGTATTTCACAAAGGCTTTGAGTATAGCTTAACCAATCAGGGATGGTAAAACGAAAACTGTTTGTGTCTCTTCTAATACAAGTGGTCCTGATTAGAGGATTATTTTATGCACAGCACTAATGTTGTGTTTTGTAGTTATGTGGAGTTAATGTCCCAGGAAAGTCTCAAGGTCGCGTCTGTTTCCGACTCCCCAGGAAGGACATTTTTCAGGCTGTTAAACCTTCTGTCCATGACGTTTACGTCTGTGGAAGTAGGTGACATATTACAGGCTTTTCTTTCAGCAAAGTGTCTCTGACCGGCATCCACCAGCTCTGGTAACTGCTGTCTCCTCACCAGGCCCTGAGGGTCTCGATTAGACCTGATAAAAGGCTCGTAACCCTGGGAGTGAGTGAAGTGTACTGGCACAGCAGTGAACTCTCCAGACTTCCTGGAGCCTTCATGCCTGACCACTCACACGCACCAAAATGCACCATTTTGCATCAGTGACCTGTATAACTGTATAACGTCTCCCCAGAGAGACTGTGATTTTAATTCAGGTTAATTCACAGCCAGGCTTTCCAAGCGTCTTGAGCATAATGCGCTTGCGACAGTACTGTATAGGAGTCTTTCGTCTGGAGTGATTTTTCATGTAAATGAAATTCTGCTTCTCTGTCAGCCAAGTGGGTGCAGCATGCAGTAAGCAAAGGCTGCCAGCAGGCCGACGTACAAGCCGCCGCCACAGCCCCCCACCTCTCCTCACGCTGCAATGCGTGGAGAAGCTGGCAGGAAAGCCACTCAGGCACACGCTATTTATAACTGCCGTAGCCATGGATGCTCTCTGTGCTCTCTCTGTGTTTGCCTGACCCGATTCTGCAAGCTTGCATCCTCACCAAAGACCCAGACGAGGCCGAGCCATACTAATCCTTAACTCAATCATTTGCAATTTGCATAATAATTAGCAGACCAGGATTAGAAAATGTTCACTAGGCCTTACCTTTGATTGAATGGATCTGCTGTTTTTTGTATGGAGAAATGATTTAAAAAATAAAACATTACTTCATGCTCTTGTGATCACAGTTCATGAGGATTAAATTTGGGGGTGAATTATTTAAGTATTTTGTTTTGTCAATTATGTTGCAGTCAGGTGGTCTGTCCTATTAATGCCATTAAAGCAGCTGTCAGCTTTTGAGGGCTGATTCTGTTTGATAAAAAATTCAACACAACCCAGCTGGAGCTCCCCAACAGATGAGGCCCAGTCTATGTGTGCAGCCCTGCATAAGCACTTTTGAATCAGACCTGTCCAATGTAGTGCTTTAAAATATAGTGGAACTTTTTACAATGAATGCACAATGATTGTAAAATATATATTGACAATGGACAGATTTAGATTTGACCAATATTTGGGAATGTCTAATACTGACTTACATTTTAGACTGATATTTAGACATAATAATTAATTTAGTAATATGTAAAAATGTGAATAAACAAATAAGAAGGGTTTAATGTAGGCATCCACATCACCTTGATTTAGAACAAACGAACTACACCACTTCTGCGGAGCCACTGAAGCTAAACGAACAGAGATGCTTGACACCACATGTGTGGAAGGGGAGCACTTTAAATTAGCAGAGAACTGCAACATATACAACAAGAGCTCACTATGAAACGACAGCCGATTTGATAAACTGTCTAATATATGTACGTACAGTGATAGTTAGATGAGTAGGCCACTACTAGTCTCTGGTGAGGGCAAACCTAAAGAGACTTTACCCTGTTTATCGGGTGAGTTCAGGCTGGGAATGAGCAGGAAAACATGCTGCCCTTGCTTTCTAGAATCAGGTTGTTTTTTACTAGTTTTTAATTTAAAACTCGAGTTTGGTTTTATGGATAGTATTGTGTTTTTATATTAAAAGAACATATCCATTGGAATTTGTTCTAGTTAATGTTAAAGGACAGGTTTACACATTTATTGTTCAGTTATATTGTTGCTATTTTGTACACTAACATATTTTATGTATACTTCAGTGATTAGATGTGGTTTTCTGTTTTTCAATGGGTTTCTGATAGGGAGAATAAATTCGCATTGCCATGATATATATCGTTTTTACTGGTTATTCTGGAAAGCATGAATCCTATGTATTGTGTTATGTAGAAAAGCTTTTTGACTGCACTATGACACTCACATGACCGTCATACGAAAGTTCTTTTTTCCACATACAAAAGTTTGTAGTGGAGGAGTAGAGAAGCCTTGAACTGACATAAACTGACATTCATTATACTCTTACAGGTTCTACAATGCCCTTCCGCGTGTAATGTTCTTTGCTCCTGTTTTCTTCTGTTTTCCTCCTCTAGAGACAAGCCAAGTATTCAGAAAATAAGCTGAAATGCACAAAAGCTCGCAACGACTATTTATTGAACCTGGCAGCCACCAACGCTGTGGTGGCAAAATACTACATCCACGATGTCTCGGATATGATTGATGTGAGTATGCCGCACAAGGCATGTGTTTGTTTGTGTGTTTGATCTTGGATTCGTAAGTGTTGGTTTAACACATGAACTGTTGAAGCTCCATCTGTCTTCCATTGCATTGTGGGTACTGGGTCTCACTAATATTGATCTTAATTCCTGCTAATGTCGAGCATCGTTTGCATTTCAGTTGTTCTGGTGTGCATACTGTACAGTTTCCTTGGTATTGCTGGACATCTGGAAGCCTCCCTTACTGTGATTTTTGCATCCTATAATTACAGCTGTATTGTTAGACACATTTTGTATCTACAGAAACCAGCTAAGAGTGGCATTATTTTCTCATAGCGGCAGTGTTGCAACCCACACAGATATTTATTTCCATTATAGCTAGTAACTTGGCAACTGGAATCATCGCATTTTGATGTATGTTTCATGTATTCTGACCATTAGAATTACTGCTATGTTTAGCTCAACAGTCACCCTGAAAAAAGAAAAAAACTGGGTGATAACACTGAAGGATTTCCCATGCTGGCCTTCAATGTCTGCCCACGTTTTGCTTTGTGTGAGCATTATGTCTGCGTGAGCATGTGTGAGTAGACGACTCAGACCTCAGGGATTTCTGCTGAGAGATGTAGTATGGCCTCGCATTGCTGTCTGTCACTACTCAATGCACTGATCTCCCAAGGCAGCAGGGGAAAACAAACACTCACACACGCTTATATTGGAATATGGCTCAGGGTGGCATATTCAGGGCAAAGCTCTCTCTTGGTTGTGTCCTGCTAAAGAGAAAGAGGTAGCGAGGGAATATTTGCAGATTTGCTAGCAAATACACAGTGCAGGATGTGAATTTTTTTTTAGGTATTTAGTCAGGCAGTACCTTGGTATTGTGTAATAATGTCTTTGTACTTTTAAACATGAATAATAGGAATGCAAGATTATATGGTTAAGTCTCCACATCAATGAAACTATGTTCATGTTTCATTCATGGGAGCATGAAAGAGGAGAGCTCAAAGTAAAGTATGAAAGAGGGTGAGCTGGGCAGGGAGGGGTAGCCAAAATCTCAGTCAGAGATTTGTTTGAGGGGATTTTTCAACCACTAATAGACACAGACTGAGCCAGCCCTATGCCACAGAGCCCACCTCTACACACAGAGACCGTCATGTGGCCCCGATGTGGCTGGAGGTTTCCTCCAACCTTCAGGTTACTTCCAGCCAAACTGCCGGCCACAGTGGGTGAGAACATCACACTGGAAGTCTTTATTATTAGTAGTATTTTTTTTTTTATTGAAACTGGCTTAGTTTGGGTTGCTGGCTTGAGTTGGCCACTAAGCGTTGTTGCATGAATCTAGGACTGTTTCTGTGTTCATATTTTGGGGGTCAAGAACATCTCATGTTACTGTGACAAACATTTCTTTATGGCCAAATTAGCCAACAGACAAATTTTATGAAACTTTTTAACTCAAAGCTCACACTGTGTGTGTTGAAAGAGCAAATTAAACATACTACCAAATATAAACAACCCTATTCACATGTTAATGGGCCACACTGGCATTTTAAATTCTTAAATAGATTGTTTAATTCCTATTTTTCTAACTAGAATCAGATAAAACGCTGGTCTGAATGTTGGATGGAACTGGCCATTCAGGGCAATGAACCTTGCAGTTACCTTCCTAATTTTAATTATGCCATAAAAATTACAACAGATATCTGCCAAAATAAAAATAGTGTATCGTGGGTTGCTTATTGTGTGAGTGGAGTAAAGACGGTTGTAGAAAAATAGTCACATCCAAACATACGTGGTAGGTTACAGGAACTTTTATGCGAGCTCCTCAAGGTCAGTATTCTCATTTGTAAGTAAATTATTATTATGAATCTAGTCTTTTTAGCTAATATATCTAGTTCTTTCTGATCCAGTGAAGGCAGGTTCCCCCGTTTGCACTTCTGAGCACAGCATATACCGTAAACCCCTGCAATGATACTGCAAGGTGATACTCCCCAGACATGGTGGTCTTTATAAAAGAGCCGGGTCTGCTTCACGATCCTGATGTGTATAAACAAAACCAAAGTCAAACGTTTCTGCTGCAGCCCACACACTCTGAGCTGTTTACTGGGTGAAAATGCACTTGGGTACACTTCACGCACATGCCGAATCAACTGAATTGAGTCTAGTTTATAATTCCACTTGCTTGGGGAAATGCGGTGAATGGTTCCTCTGGCTCTCTTGATCCTCCTCTTTTAAACACTATTCAAAAACGCTGGAGTGTGACAGGCACGCTGTGTTGAAGTTTGCTTTCATCTTGGAGCCCTGTGATTGGCTGCTCATCTGCTGCTTGATTTTCCATTTTATAGTGATAGGTTTGTTTGGTATGTGCATCATGTGTGATATGCTGTGGAATGATGAGACCAGGAATCAGTTATAATTATAAATGAAACATATATTATGTATATAGAATACAGTTCCATTTGGAACTTAAATGGCTGGCAATAGCCAATCACAATTCACCACACAATCTCAATTTTGTAGGATCCTTCATGAGGGCATATTGATGCAACCCATTTTTAAACAATTCCGCCATAAGCTTTCACTTCAACAAACTACAGAGCGATACTCTGTTCCTCTGACATGGTCTGGTCTGTCTTCAAAAACGCTATTATCTTTAATTCCTTACATTCTTTTACATATACACAGTTTAAATTATTCTCTTTCATCTGTTGCAGTGATCAAATTGTTCAGGTTTTAATATTTGGACTTGTTTGCACATTGTTGATTATTCTTTCAAATTCTGTAGCACTGCAGTTCAGAATGTCTAGTTGTCTATCAGTTTTCAACATGTTTTATAAGGAGGAAATATCTCTGTGTTGCTGGGAGTAGGGATGACATGGTCATGCTGTACTTATCAGGCAGACAGTAAACAGGCAGGGAGCAGATTTACATACACTCTCACTGCCAGCTTCAAGCCACAGTGCTTTTCTTCTCCATAGTGCTGTTGTTTTCTTCTATTTTTAACTTTATATTCTCCTATTTTTTAACTTTTTCTGCATAGTATCCAATACCTTACAATCTGCTAAACTGGGTCTCATTTTGCTAAATGGTATATATTGTTGGGTGAATAAAGTGAAATATCTAATGAGATTCCCATTTGGAATATGGCCTGGTTAACATTTAAGATGCCATGTAATATTTATTTTGTGGTGGTTAGAATAAGCTGTGTTAGATTTGTAGGACATTAATTTAGTGAAGTGTAGCAGTATTCAGAAACCATTGATTAATTAACTTTGCTAATGCAAGCATACTTTATACATTTAGGAAAATACTGAATTTTGTCAGAACTGCCCAATACTACCAGCATGAATAGAATAGACTGTAATAGGACATTGCTTCAGTATAGCGATATTCAGAAAATATCTGCCACTAGATCAGGTTAAGTCTTAAATGTTTATTCTCTTGCTAGGAAGTTCTGCTTCATTATATGTTCAATGTAAACATTTTTGCTCTTGTACAATTGTACTTGAAACTATTTTTTGCCTTCTGTTTGACTTGTTCTTGGTCATGTGCTGAGAAGACAAGGATTAAAGTGAAATGTCAGGATTACAATGTGTTGTAAACAAAACAGATTAGAAGTACCTTATAATTAAGCTTTTTGAATGAGTCCGAGTTCCATCTTACCCAGACACCTTCTTGAGCCTAATGGAGGAGTTTATGGCTCAATAGAGAGCTAACTGACTCCTCTTCATTAAATGACCATATAATGATTCACAGAAATGTTCGTTTCCCTGCAGCATATTTTAAACCCATGTCGCGTTCTCCTAAATGAGGTTAGTTTATGCCCCCCCCCAGTACAGACTAATTAGGCTGGATATCCTGCTGTGCTTGTACTTCTAAATTTGTAAGTAACATGTCTTATTTTGCTGCAGATCCAGATCACTTCTTCCTTGTATGTTTTGTTTGATGTCTAAATAGGTGTATTTTTATTGAAATAGGTAATGGAACTGACACTTATCTTGTATGTAAGAGCAGACATTTTGAAGCAGATGTATAGATAAAAGGCTTTAATTAGATGTTAAGCATTATTTCTGTCGTTTCTGTTACACTAATGTCAAAACAAGCTGTGCTCTGAAACTGAACTAAGATTTACTGCATTTGCTGTCTGCTTCCATAGTGAAAAGGGAAGACATTCTAGCATTCTCATATTCTAATGCTTGGTATGCTGTCCTCTTTACTCTGTCCTCTTAGTGTTGTGACCTTGGGTACCACGCCAGCTTAGCCCGCACTTTTAGGACCTATCTCTCAGCAGAGTATAACTTGGAAACATCTCGGCATGAGGGTCTGGACCTCATCGAGAACGCAGTGGACAACTTGGACTCCCGGAGTGACAAGCACAAGATCATGGACATGTACAACCAAGTCTTCTGCCCACCCATGCGATTTGAATATCTGCCTCATATGGGAGATGAGGTGAGACTAATACATGGAATCGTATACTGAGTTTTGAAATAAGCATTGATCTTACTATGTGCATAGAGTCATAAAGCAGACCCAGCCTATTATTCCTCCTCTACCAAACTTTGCTTTTGTTACTAGCTGCCTTTAAGTTAGTTTCTCCTGCAGTTTGCCAATCAGACTGCCAGAAAATGAAGCATAATTTAGAAGAACATTTCTACTTCTCTAGAGTGGAGTGATGGTGTGCTTTACATCACTCCAGCTGACACTTGCGATTGGCTGTAGTGATCTTAGCCTTGGATGCCATTGCTTAACCATTCCTCTTTTTGGAGGGTGAGGGTGAGGGTGAGGGTGAGGGAGAGGGAGAGGGAGAGGGAGAGGGAGAGGGAGAGGGAGAGGGTGAGGGTGAGGGTGAGGGTGAGGGTGAGGGAGAGGGAGAGGGAGAGGGAGAGGGAGAGGGAGAGACAGAAATATATACACACACTTTGAACAAATTGTATTCAGATTTTTCTTTAGCTTAATGGAATTTGTGGAATTTATATGTATTAGTTGTTCAACCTAGAAAGAGTTGCTCCAGAATAACACATGCATTTTTGGAGCACAGGGATGATGACATATTTTTGTGTTTCAGGTGTGTCAGGTGAGTGCACAGCAGCCGGTTCAGACAGAGCTCCTGATGCGGTATCATCAGCTTCAGTCTCGTCTGGCCACTCTGAAGATCGAGAATGAGGAGGTGAGGTTCACCTTGAGGCCTATGGCCACGCCAACAGAATGTTTTTACACAAACAGAAGATCTCACTTTAGCTCAAAAATAGCTGAATCATTTATTGCTGTTTCATTGGAGTCAAACATTGTAACTGCCAAAGATACTGGCCTACTCAGATGCATGACTATATAACAGTAAAATATTCAGTGCATCCCAATCTTGCGCTGTCCAACTCTGGTGTTGGAGATCCAACATGTCTTAAATTTTACTAAGCAAGATTGCTGTTGATGTGTGAACTATTGGCAACTTACCAAATTATGCTGCCAAATTAGCCAAAAGAATGGAACCAACAACAGTAATGTAAACAACAGTGAAGCTAACGAGCTGATTAAATGATAGTCTACCTAAACTCCAATGGTTTTAAAGGGGACTTATTATGCAAAGCTCACTTTTTGCATCCTTTTGTATTTCCATTTGGGTCTCTACTGCTCCTATAAACACTGCAATCATCTGTTTTCTGTGAGTCAGTTGAAATATTTTGGTGTCAGGAATCATATACTTCTATGAGCCGTTTGGACGGCTCTTATATCCTAAAGTCAGAATGAGGAAATTTATAGGGCTGCCCCCAAATAGTCGACTAAACGTTAGTCGATATGAAGAAGGCTTGGTCGAATACATTATCATTAGTCGGTTAGTTGCAAAAAAAATCACGTGAAGTTACTCTATCAGGGGCTGCGCAGTCAGTGTATGACATCAAAGCAACGCGAGAACAACGCGATCTCGTGCCTCGAGGTATACCAA
>JBBMFX010000101.1:15519418-15534948 GCA_037832545.1 Rhabdalestes septentrionalis
AAATGAACGATTATTCAACTAATCGCTAAAATGCAGGAGTGTTAGTCGACTAGGAATATCTTTAGTCGGGGGCAGCCTAGAAATTTACATCGAAAATTTCCTGTCGAGCCCTCACCCACTAGGTTAGTTGTCTGCTGGTTTTATGAACACGCATAAGACGTTGAGAGCTATGGCTACAGGCAAAGGCTACTCACGCATGAAGTGTTGTGTTCATCTTGCTCTGGGTCCGGCACGGGGTTGAACATATAGTGCTGGATAGCACCTCTGTTTTCAGTGTTAAACGTGTAGCGTTAGCTTGGATGGGTGGGTCGTGACCAGCAACAGCTTATGTACATAAAAGTGACAGAGCCCTTAAACAGCTAATTTTGAATAAGAAATAACTTAATGAACATATTTTGCATAGCCCATAGACCTATTAAAACTAAAGTGAATTTTGCATAATATGTCCCCTTTAAAGTTATGCCCAGAAGGGAAAGACAGACTAAGCTTAGATTATGTTCCCCAACTAAAGAGTTTGTGCACTTGAGAGGACCACCCCATTGAATGTAAGGAACATATAGAGCCAAATGTCTTTGGTAGATCTGTTGAAAGGAGCCACACGGCCAGATGAAATTCCACAAGTGACCCATATGTACAGCAAATCACCAAAGGTTTAATTGTTGAGGAAATCTGTCTCCTGGTTTATCCTTCCACAGTATACAGCGCATCCCTAAAACACACCTAGCACAGAGTGAAATAATATATCTATATTAATGTGCCTTTTATGCTGTTTGCCACTGGAAAAAAAGTTTGTACAAAAGAGTAGGATTAATGGGGCATGATGATTTGCTTGATATTAGGGCTGGGAATTTAAAGCTCAGTTCAGTTCAGTAAGATTTGGAAGAAACACATGATTATTTCAACACTTTGCCTATTGGGAAAGTGTGTGGAAGTGGTGAACCTGGTTGTAGTGTCTGTAGGAGAGCTGTTGGTTGAGCTAGAGGCAGCAGGAGAGGGGAAATTTGGGCTGGAATTAGCCGCATTAGCTTTCTCCATCCAGACCTCCAGAGGGGCGGAGTCTCAGCGCTGTGGCCGGAGTGTGTGAGTGAGCTGGGAGACGTAGTTCATCAAAACTTACAACTGTCATATACTGTGACCTAATTCATAGGTTTGGTTCAGTCAATATAAAAAATGCCATGACCATTGTAGCTTAAGTTATAGGCTTGTATTCTATAATAAATGGTAAAAAAACTGCTTCTTTTAAGTCTGCATGTATTTAATCGCCACACCATGTAATTAATTAGATAAAAAAATGTAATAGCTTTACAGCACTACTTGAAATAAATGGCAGTTGTTCATAACGTTCCGTCCATTCCCCAAAATAAATGATTCAACTGCAGAAGTCGCCTGGAAGTAATGTGCAACTGTCAAGCTGAATGGAAAAAATGATTCTTCGTTCTTTTGAAAGTTGACACTGTTCTGTGAAAACAATCCTCTGCAGTGCAATTTTATTTTAAGGCTTCAGTCTGTTTGCTGAAGCTAAATGACATGTAAATTAACAAGTACCTTTTCCAGCTCAAAAAAGGTAGTCTTTTGAACAATACCATTAAAGTCTGCCAACTTTTTGAGACTTTGACTGAGACTTTGAATTAGACTCTGCATTTGGGAGAGATTGATCTTTATCAGTTTGAGTCCCAATGCTTCAGCCTCTGCAGCTTTTGTGCTTGGATTCTGCTCATCAGAGGCTCTTTCACTTTACTGAGACAAGTTTCTCTTCACTTTACTGAGACAAGTTTCTCTTCACTTTACTGAGACAAGTTTCTCTTCACTTTACTGAGACAAGTTTCTGTCTCCCTGTCTATCTTCTCTCTCTCTTCTCTCTTTCTGTCGCTCTCTCTGTCTCGCTCTCTCTCTGTCTCTCTGTAGTCTCAGAAGCACTCTGGAGAATGCGCCTGAGTAGCAACTGCACTCATTTAATTTGTCAATATTCAGTCCACCTTCCCTGGGTACAGAGGGTGTATTTTTAGCTTTTTCTTCACTAATGGTGATTTTTGTGAGGCGGAACCGTTAGCTCTGTGTATTGAGTCTGCAGTTGTACTTCTTTGTTGATGGGGAGCAGAAGGCGGCATGCCGAGATTTCCTACTAAGTGTACACAGGTGCTAATGGACTCCATAATAGCCCCCGCCTGTGCGTATTGATGGCTCCATCTAGGCCTTATCACTCTGTGTCTCATAACCAGGCTGTAATGGACGATTTGTGCCATGCAGAGAATATGCCACATTAATCTGAGGCCCCTACAATAGGGTCCTGGGGCAGTTTTATGTATTGTCTCTATGACAGGCAGACAGGCCTCATTTTCAGCTGTTCAAATGAGGGATGTTTAACTCTGGGGTCATTTTGAATCCTGCCTTCAAGGCCTCAGCTTAGGGTGCAGGGGATTTGAATTGGCTGAGCATCCACTCAAAGGTCAGATGAGATGTGGTTCAATTCACCTTTGAAAATTGAACCATCCTGCTTGAATCTGCTTTGGATTCGTCGGTTTGTTTTGCTGGTGTGAGGTGGTAAATCCATTACTTGTGTAAATATTCACAGGCTTGGGTTAGATCACTCTGATAAGCAGCGCTTTAAACCATTTAAACACAAAGAACCCTTATGTTGGATCTTAATTCCGTTTTTACTTTCAAAATTACATATCCTAAACACTGGTTTAAGAGCAGTCACTCGTCCTTAGTAGTAACTAAATAATACGATTAAAAACTGAGTAAAAAGCTACAGCCTAAAAAACCCAAAGGACCCCAAAGAACCTAATCAATTTTTAAATGAACTGTCTGGCTGTGAAGTTTATGAAAGTATCCATATAAAGGAAAGTTGCAAACTGAGCTAGAGAATTAACTTAGCTATTTTGCTTTAAAATACTCATCATGGAAAAGTAAACAGCATAAAACATAGCCAGTTCAAGTATAAGGAATAAAGGTAGAAAATTGTTCAGTAATTTTTTTTTTGTAATGGAAAATAGTGGAAAAAATACATTACAAAATTGTATGATACGAGCCTCATAGGAGAGAAATAAACTTTCTTGAGCATTTTTAAAGGTACTATATTCCAGTCAATTGTGCGCTTCCGAGTCAAAACAATATCTGTAGTCATAGTACATCTGTATTTTTCTTTATATTTCAATGGTAAATGCCATTCAAGAAAAACTATTAGCAAAATACTAGTTAATTTTTTTTGTGTGTGTGTGTGTGTGTGTTGTGTGTGTAAAAAAATGTTTTTTGTGTTGTGCTGATTTTGAATTTTTTTTTGAGACAGTTTAAAATCATTCCTTCATAAATTGAAGGCAGATCTTGTTCTTTGATGGCTAGGTACGCAAGACCTTGGATGCAACTATGCAGACGCTGCAGGACATGCTGACCGTGGAGGACTTTGATGTGTCAGATGCCTTCCAGCACAGTAGATCTACGGAGTCCATTAAATCAGTGGCCTCTGAGGGCTACATGAGTAAGCTGAATATCGCCAAACGACGAGCCAACCAGCAGGAGACTGAGGTCTTCTACTTCACTGTGAGTGTGCCATGTGCTCTCCCAAAGCCCTACAATTTCCTAAATTCACAGGTGTATCACTGGTTTGATTTTGTAGGAGATCCTAAAGCTTTCTAGGCAATGTAAATTTAACTGGGGGTTTAGCAGTACTTTTTGAGGTCATGGTGACTTCTATACAGAAAGATTATCCTCATGAAGTCACCTGCAGTACTGCCTTATATATAAATCAAGTGATTCTACTCTTTTGTGGCTTTCTGTTATTTGCTGAGTGTGATTAGATTTCTTATCTAACCACAGAACACAATGTCTTGAACACTGATGTTGAAATGAAAGTCTGCCCAGCATGCCCTATCACGCATGAAATCATAAAATGCTCACGACAGGACCCATGCCTTACCAATGAAACGGAAATTAAACTCTCCTTTCCGAACAGATTGAATTAGTCTTGTCCAAAACACAACGAAATCTGTTCTTCATCTGCCGTAACCGACAACTCTCTCCTGTTCTTGTCAGAGCTTATTAAAATCATTAGCTCCCTGATGCCTTCATCTGTGTCCACAGAAATTCAAAGAGTACCTGAATGGCAGCAACCTCATTGTTAAACTGCAGGCCAAGCACGACCTTCTGAAGCAGACGTTGGGGGAAGGTGAGTGGATGCGTAACGAGCCCTGTGCTCAGACTAAATGCTGAAAGTGTCAGGTCTTGCATGAAGGCCTCTCATTATAACATTGGTCCAGTGTATGGACTAGAGTTTTATACTGTTACATTAAGGTCAATGTGTAGGTGTCTAATGAAGAGTGCAGTTAAGAAACCTATTCTGCCACAGCAGGCGCTTTCTTCAGCCCTCTGCTCTCCCAGCACAGGCACTTCAGTATTTGCTGTTCAGAAAAGTGATTAGGAACAACACGGACCAAATGTGCCAGCAAAGCGTAGGTTGATGATGCTTGTTCGCTATTGCAGTTTACAGTTGGGACCTTTTACATGTAGAATTTCAAGAAAGAGACTCCATTTCAATCTCTTGGAACAAATCTTGTCACTTGCTGTGTGGATAATTGATGTCCAGTCAATCAGTGGTAGTGTTTCAGCAGATGCTGGTACATCTGGTCTTAATCTAATGGGGGTGCATGGTGGGATAGCCCAGCTGAGACCAGCCATGAACATGTATGTTCACCAAAATGGCCCCACTGCTACCCACCAGCCCCTGCACTCAATTACATTGCAGCTTTATCAGCTGAGCCACACCAGACAGGGGTTAAGTCGTCTGGGCCTTTTTTGGCCACAAGCTGTGAGTGTGTATGTGTGTGTGTGTGTGCTAGTGTGTGGCTCCTGCTTGAGTGTCTGTGTCACATATGGCTGCTGCAGGTACCTCCCCTGTTTTTAATTATTCACTTAATTGGTCCTAGACGCATTAAACGAGCTGGGTTATAAGTTCGTTCTGCTCTAGTAATGTTATCAGTGTCACCATGATGCTAGCCACCTGACCAAAGCACCGTGCTTATGAACGTTTGAATGAGTGATAGCAAACAATACAATCAGGGTTGGATGCACTCCAGTCATATGAATAACCCAATGATGTTTAAAGCTGCCTCCTTCTAAACCAGTGAATCTGAACCAACCAGCATTGTGAATGAGCGCTCAAGGGGCTTCTGAATATTTATTTTTTTCATTCTCAGCTGGCAACACAAAAGGCTTTCTCTGTGAACGCATGGTGATGGCACACTGTAAGCACTCCATTTGATATGCAGATTTGCCCAAGTAAAATTATTTAAGGGCCTTCCTCAGTTACTCAAGTAGCTCTCGTGCAGCTTCAGTGCTTATAGCATTACATGGAGATTTAGAGCAGGAAAGGGGAACTCAGTCTGCATTATGTGCTGGTGGGGCCAGGTGCTTTATAAAAGGAGTGTTTTTGCAGCAGTTTGGCTGAGCTGTTGCTCCTGACAGGAAAGGCAACATTTATTCACATGCTTCATAGACATCAGAGGTCAATGCTACTCTATGCAGATAAAAGACTTCTATACAATATTCAGTGCTTGATAAATTGCTTGTTTAGATTTATTAGATACTGCAATAACAACAGCTTAGAATAAAAAGTTATTTTTAAACGTTTTATTTAATAAATTATTGTTTCTTTATTAAAAGTATTGTTCAATTTGGATTGAAAACTACATGGTTCAAATCTGGAAATCCGGAATAGAAATTGCCCAATTAAGTTTTGCCCCTTGGGGTTTGAGGTCAATAGCTCTCCCGCGGGTTACCCTTCAGGAGCTAGACAGATTGTCTTTCACATTAGATTAACTGCCAAAACAATAAGGAATAAACAGATGAATCAATCACTGATGTTTTGATTTCTAATTTGACACCAAAAAAATCTGTCAGGGTTCTCTGGAACTAGATGTGTCACTAACAGTGTTTACTAGAAGAGTCACTGTAAACCTGCAATACAAAGTGAAACATGCGGTAATATATGTTATAAGCTTGAACTAAAGGAATGTCTCACAAGCTTCAGATGTCAGGGTTTATTGCTGACATTTATGTGTAGCCTTTTCCACATTTATGCATAAATTAGAAATGTGTTTAATTGTCTTTTACGTTTGTATTTTACTTTATTCATGTATAGATCTGATTCTCGAGGGCAGTGCCCTGCACAACATTGCTTAGCTCTTGCTTTCTTTGCTCATTTGCATAATTCTTGGCCAGTGATAGACACTGAGACCATATGTGACAGACTTCCCTCTGTGTCTGTGTGTCTGTCTTTGTTTTTGTGTCTGTGTTTTGTATGTGTGTGTCTGTGTTGGTTTCCTTGCCTGCTGTGACAAATCCTTTCCAGCGCTTTCATATCAATGAATTTTCGGACAATGAACTTAGTGAACCGTCACGCGCACCACTCCGTTAAATCACCACACACATATGAGCACATGTACGCGCCGCCTTTATCTTTCCGGCTAGTCATCTAGCACACCACAGGGATCTGCCAAGGTTTCTACAGCGACCGCTGGCACTCCTTTTATCTGAAGAACGGAGCTGCTGCTCACCCATTCATCTCCCTCTCAATAGCCTGGGTCACTCTGACTATGGTTCTATGTCCACTCTGCCACAGCTCTACAGCAGAGCACATGAGATCACACATTAAATTCATGTCTGAATAACCCTGCTCTCTCTCTTTTTTTTTTTTGCAGGAGAAAGGGCCGAGTGTGGAACCACGAGGTAAGACCTTTTATAAAGATGAACATTGTACATCTATAAAGATCAACGTTTTCTCATTGACTCAAACTTCATGAGACTGGGCAGATCTGAAAAAAGGGACAAGCTGCTGTAACCATGGAAACTAAAATGATGTATTTTACATGATTTTAAATACGTTATTAATAAAAAGATGGTACACACTTGCAAATAGAGAATGAGAACAGTGGAGCAAAGTAGACACATGTATGGTATCTTCAGATATAGGGTATATTAATTCATTAATATATTTTTTAATATTGCCACAGAAAGCCACAGAACAGAAATAAATATTGGTCTTAATTTTCTATGAGATTTCTTGTATAGTAGTGTAATAACACATATGCTGGTGATACTTAGGACTGTATTGTTTTATAAGGGTGTGATGCCCAGAATGTTTTCTGAATCAGAATAAAACTGCACTGATGAACCTCAGTCCCAGTGGAGCAGTGTAGACAGATGGTAATTTGATCATTAATAAAAAAATGACTTATGTAGCCGTATAAGCTGTCTGACTTCTGCAAAAATTGTATCCTCCTCTCAAAAAACATGTTTTACGTATTATAGCATACACTAGTGCTGTGTGAGGTTTCATTTGTGGAGAGATTGTGGACACTTAGCTCTCAGAGGAACTGTTTCCTACCTTAGGACACAATAGACTGATGAAACCCTCTGCACCAGTGGAGCAGTCTAGACAGATAAATGGTAACTGGTAATTAATAATAAATGCCTAAAATCATAGTGAAAGGACAATGACAAATTTCCCCAGCTCTTTGTTCCTCGTTTTTCCTATAGAAATAATTTTTAACAGTTCTTACTCTGTCAGTAGGGGAAAAAAAGCATATTATTTTGGTCCTAAACTTTGTCCTGGAGTGGAAAAAGGTGTGAAAACGTTTGCAGCCTCGTGCTGTCGACAGCCATTCCTTCATATAAAAGCAGTTTCTTGTCAGTCCATTTGCCTACAGTTTCAGCTGCAAAAACAACCCCGAACAAGCCAATGACAAAGAAAGGAAGAGAAGGAAGGGCAAATATTTATTTTCTTGGCACCCCAACTGAGTTATTGCACAGCGGTCGAACAGGACTTGTCCCCAAGCTGTCGCTGGCAACTCCTCAACTCTTGCTGAGTAATGGCGGGACTCCACTGTCAGTCTGTGGAGCAGGAGAATAGGGCCTTTGCTGGTGAGCAGATGTGAAGGACCATCTGTACAGGTGCTCCTGAAAACCTGCTCTTATTTTCAAAGTGACATACCATGGCAGGCAGTCATTTACTGTTCATCAGCAAGCGCATTCACCCATTTCTGAAACTGATACATTCCTTTTCATTCGAATTGGCATGTTAAAAGTCTTTTGATGTCAACATCCAAATTTTTGGGGGGAGAAATTTTTTCAAAGCAGCACCGTGCATAAGTATATAATCACCGTAATTACAGACTACCTTTAGAAAAAATGTAAACACCGCCTTGGACGGTTCTCCTGGGGTTTGTTGCTAAAGTGCAGAGTCACATGCTATTAGAGTTGTATTGAATTTGGCGGTGGGTCACAACTCTTGAGAGCAATTAAGCTTTCCTAAGCCCAGCATGTGTTCCTGTAGCAGGGGTTGCTACAGGGTTCACTTACCACAAATAACAGAACCTTCTTTGCAGTTGTTGTGTTAATTAGGGGTCAGATCAATGATATCATAACTACAGTGTATTGAGGTGCAAATCTACACCTCAGACTTAATTTCTTGACTTAATTTACCAGTATTTGCATGTGAATTAATTCTTTTTAATGTCTGTATTAAATATAAAGTCAAAAGAAATGAGCTGTGTCTGAAAAGTGCACTCGTTCACTATACAGGGCACCATGTAGTGAACGAGTGCACGAGGGAACAAGTGCACTTTCCGGACACAGCTATTGTGTGTACATTTGAAAAGGATATGGGAACTGGAAGTACACTAAGTATCAAAAAATGTTAATACTTACTTCCAGTGAGGGTATATATATGCAGGATTGCACATAAATCATAGAGCTTTCATTTTTTTACATTACTATTCCTTGCCAGACCTCCAGTTGAGGTGTGTTTTGTTTTATGAACTGATGAGTGTAAATTTAAAATTGTGACAAGCAAAAAATTCAACAAACTTATAAGACTTAATCTTTTGAGGTTTACAAGAAGAATAGAACAATATCTATGCAGTTTTGTTTTTTTTTTTAATGAAAAAATTAATCCTGAAAAGAGTGGATGTTTGGGCTCAGACTTTATATATAAAGTTTTATTTCTACTGGAGTTGCTTGATTATCAAAATGTATTGATCGAGACAGCCCTGTCTCATACTAGAAGTTACTTGGTGTATCATTTCACTGCATTAGATGGTTTTTTGTGTTTTGTTCCTCCTTGGTTTCTCCATACCCCAGACCCCCCACCCTCCCCCCCAAACCACAGAAATTGCGGAAGCCCCGGCCGCGCTCCATCTATAATCATAAGCTGTTTAATGGAAATATGGAGTCCTTCATTAAGGTACCCCCATCTGCAGTGCTGTCAAAGATGACGCCGTCTGCTGGAGTGGAGGGAGGCCTCTCTTTTCCCTCTTACCACTCCCTCCCTCACTCTGTGTGTTCCTGTCATGCCTCCTTTCTCACCTGGAAGTAAAGATGCAGGCTATAAGGGTGGTGGGGGTTTAGAGTTTAGCCCTCAGAGCCAACATACAGACACAGATATGCCTCTATTAGCCCAAGGAGACATGGTTAGCTGTGTTTGTGTTAGTCAGGCCTTCACATGCCACCCTGTGCTGCATCTCGAGCCGTTCCAGCAGCTGCTCCAAGACTCAAAACGACAGTGTCGTCTCCATGGCGATTCTGTCGTTGCTGTCTCTCTAACTGTTATTCTCTTGCTTTTCTCACCTCTCTGCTCCGCTTGCCACTGCTTTCTGTCTTAGGGGAAGACGGAATACACGTATTCGCAACCAGGTACTTTAGCACAGGGCCCACAACGATTTGCTTTTTCATTTATTAATTCATTTAAAAACATTTGTATGATTTTTAAGGTATTTATTATTGTAAATATTTATTATATATTTATATTTATTAAACTATTATAGATTTCAGCAGTTATTTTAATAAGAGCCACATGAAACTTTTTACATTCCCATATTTTTTTTTTTTAACAAATCCAAGTTATTCAAAAGCATTGACATGTTTTTCTCTAACAACTATTGGTGTATGAGAACAGAAGAACCTAATGTAGCGTCCTTTACTAAAATAACTCTACTGCATGCTTTGTTTGCTGTTAGTATGAAACTAGCGGGGTACAGAACCTCATTTTATACAGTTGTATGCAAAATTTGGATGTCCCTGATTAAATGACATGTTTTGTTGATTTTCAGACAGAGTGAGTTTATTCAATTCACGACTTAAACCGTGAAATGTGACTTGTTTATTTTTTTCTTGTAAGAAAATATGCCAAGGAATTGCTAAATGCATGTTTGTTTCCTGTTCACAGGAAAGTCAATAAAACATGGAAATCGCATTGTGTTTAAACTTTTGCATATAACTGTACCTGCATATTAGTAAGAAAGGTTTGGCAAAAAATTATATATATACAATTTACAACTTCCCCGAGGTATAGTCAATCAGCTGAGACAAGTCTGGAGGCCAAATCATGCATCTTCAGTGTAGCGCTGAAGCTAAAAGTCTAGCGTTGCTTTCATAAAAAGGAAGTTCATATTTCACAACAAAATTTTGAAAATGAAAATGCAACTTAAACCAAAGCAAAACATTTCTCAAACCTCATCCAGCTCTACATTAAAGTGGGGCTTGTTCTTGTTTAGTTTGCAGAATGCAATAACTTGTATTCACTTTTGGAAGGAGGGCTGATCTTCCGATTACTCCAGATTTGTGTTTGTCACCAAATCCCCTTCTTCTCTTGAGTTGGTTTATGAATGTTTTGGATTATGTAAATTAGATTTTTTGCTGAACTATTATTTTGATAAAAAATAAATTAAGCTAAAGTATCCACATATTAACATGACATGCATTTTTTAAGCCATATTACATTGTTTGTGTTCTCTTTCATCTGCATTTTCAGGATTCAGGTCAGCCCATTCCTCTTGTGGTAGAGAGCTGTATTCGGTACATCAATCTGTACGGTAAGTTTTTAGTTTGACCTTGCATGTTCTCTTAGTGGCTGTGTGAGAGAGAGCTAGAATAGAACAGAACTTTTCATCATTCATGCAGTGCTCTGTGCTCAGTAAACGGCAGAGTGACAGGTATGTAGATTTGGCGCAGATGCTGATTTGAATATGCTCTAATCTGTGCAGATTCATCTGCTGAAACTGTTGTCATTCTTTGAGGCTGCTCTTCACCTGCCATCTGTTAGAGAGAGTGGAAGAGCTGAAGTCAGAGGAATATGGGCCTCTAATGCTATAGGGCTTTTTCGGTCATGCATATTTTCTGTGGGAAGGCGTGCTGTTTTCATAAAGCTGTAGCTGTATTAAAGAGACAGGAAACTATTGGTGTCTATATTCTATACCCAGTAAATGCTCAATTCCTGTTTGTCAAGTAATTGGGAGGGTTTTTGTTAAAAAACAACAAGCCAATTATATCTGTAGAACTATGTAGATGTGATAGATGCTCGCTACAGTCTGAGCCACGAGGGAAGTGGAGTTCATTGATAGCTAGGGTTCAGAATCAAGCTCCTGAGTTAAACCAATGGGTCATAAACAAGCATAGATGAAACTGTTTTTCCTTTTGTGATATACACTCAGCAGAACTCTAAGTTAGGAGTAATATTTCTTGTTTTAATACAAAAGACTCTAAAAGACAAGAAGTCCGTATTAAGTATGTACACGTGGATGTTAACTGAATGTTCGCATTAGACAAGATCCCTTAACCTACATTAAAATAGGAGGTAGGGCTCCATTTATTGTGTCAGGATAGTTAGCAAATGTACAGATTTCTGAACAACCTTGCATGCATGGCTACACTTTAGAGATATGAAAGACAGACCTTGATTTTCTAGTATTAAAATTTCACTCCAAACTTTCTTTCACATGGATTAGGCATCAGTTCCAAGATTCGTAGCGATTAAGTTCAGATAGCCAGTCTTCGTTTAATTTCCTTTATCAGATTACCTTCTGCACCCTTCCCTCACTGTTTGTCTACGCTTCACATGTTATTATGTCTGAGCTGGCCTGAGGGCATTCGCTCCCTCTGCTCTCCACATCTAATGAAATCTCAGAAACTGATCACAGTAGCTTTAATAGAAACCATATGTCCCTCAAAAAACCAAGGGAGCCCCTTCCTTATGGATCAAAAAGTCGCTTTACAACCAGATTGCATTTCCTGCTCTGTGTTATGCATTTTGAGATTGCTTTCATGTCATCGGATGTTGCGCTGCTGAGATAATGGCAGGCTTTGACGTTTTCGGGTGTCGCGTTTCCTTTTCTGTTTCAGGCCTCCAGCAGCAGGGCATATTCCGAGTTCCTGGATCTCAGGTGGAAGTCAACGACATTAAAAATTCATTCGAGAGAGGTCGGTGTCCAAGCAAAGAACCTCTAATTGTTTTTTTATTGATTTTCTTCCTCTAACTCAGTCAATGTGTTTTGTCACTGCAAGTCAGATCTTTACGTATAAAAGACAAAAAAAACAACATTAGGAAACTGAATCTGACATTGAGGTCCACGAGTGTCTTGTAAAATGTTGTGATGGGACTTCTACTTTACTTCTTATTTGACAGAAAAATTTTATAGGGTGATGATGCGTTTATTTATTCAGATCCTTTTTCTATGCTACACAAGAATAAAGCACACCTCGAGATTTTCTCTGATTTTGAGTAAGATCTGAACATGGAGAGCATTCAGGCATGAAATATGAACGTAAGGCTTTCTAGCAGATCTTTGCAGCAGTGAGTGTTCCCTCTTGCAGGCGAAGACCCACTGATTGATGATCAGAGTGATCATGACATAAACTCAGTGGCTGGGGTTCTGAAGCTGTACTTCAGAGGACTGGAAAACCCTCTTTTCCCTAAGGAGCGCTTCCTGGACTTCATCTCCACCATCAGTGAGTTCTCTGTGCCTCTGCAGGCCTGCTTGAAAGGGCTTTGAGCTTGTCAGTCCAGCTCTGACTTCAGTGTGCTAGTGTCTTTGAATGAAGATGGAAAGCATCTAGTAAATCTCTGTTCACTAATTTGGGTTTAAATTTGTAATTTGTAGTTCCCCAGTTTTAACCCTAATGTAATCAGTGAAGACTTATTTACTTCATTAGTTTCACTCTGGAGACTGTTGCAGCTAACAGTAATGGAAACTCCCACGTCAAGAATTAGCTTTGTGTAAACTGCTTGTCTAAATCATCCCACTCTTGGCCCAAACTGCCAGTTCTTCATTAATTTCCCACAGAGTTTCTTTTTTGATTTCTGTCAGATTCTGTATAACCAGCAATGTGAAGACAGAATGTGAATGTGTGACAGGACATCATTCATGTATGTATCTGTTTCAGAGCTCGAGTCGTCTGCTGAACGAGTCCATCACGTGCAGCAGATCATTGTGACTCTTCCTCGGACCATCATCATCGTCATGAGATACCTGTTCGCCTTCCTCAACCAGTGAGTCTTATCTTTAAGCTGGAGTTTTTGAGACCTCAGTGTAAGTTCAATGGAAACTTGACGTTAACAGTAACTAGTCCTAGTTTTCCACGTACCTCAGTTTGTGCTGCTGTAGAGTAAATCAGCTCGGATATGAATAACTGCAGTCAAAGGCACGGAGATTCATTATGTTCAGAGTTATTGAACAGCTCAGTACTGTTCACGTCCGATTCATTACCGCGTCTGTCAAGCGGTGCTTTGGAAGTTATTTATGTCAGCGGAAGGCCATAGCTCTGCGCAGTACTATACCTGTCCCTTTTTATTGTACTGATATTGATGCTTCCTCTGCATTCCCCCTGCAGAACAAAGAATTTGATTTCCTATCTTGGGTTTCAGCTGGGCAGTTCTTTATTTATGCACTCGCTCTCTGTGCTAGACATGCAGCTTTGTCAGTTGTTCCTTAATAGTTTAAAAGGACCATATTCTACATTTATTTATTTCTTTTCCCCCTGAGGTCCATTTATGATGTTTACATGGTTTCATGTAACAAAAACAATTTCCAACCTTTCTGTTTCCTTGCAGGGAAACTGGTTGTTTTTTCTTAATGTGCCAGTAAGACTGATAAATGTGAATGATCTCTTTTCTGATTGGGCATTTTGTGCTTTGTTCAAAAACAGTCTGGGATTTAATATGTTATGTATCTTTGTTGTTACTGGACAGAACTGAGCTACACATATAAGTTTGTTTGACATTACAAAAGAAAGTGAATTAAAATCAGACTCTTTGTACTGGCGTATGCAACTTTACCTACATCAAACATTTTTTGGTTCAGTGTAGAGTGTCCAATTTTCTATCCCATAGATTAATAATAAGGGGATACCCATAGCTTCTCTGTGGAACTGACTTTAGTCAGTTTGATTGGCAGCAGTAAAGGCAAATGCAGAGGAAGAAATTGCTGTCGTTCTTTGAATGTGTTTTAAATTGGACCTTGTTCGCCTGCCATCAAAATGTGCGGGCTGATTTCATTTCAGTGATGCAAGACACCGAAATGATATGATCACCTGGAAAGTGGTACTAATGTGTCTGTGAGAGGTAATACAAGGACACTGTAGGTGTTATAAGAATAGGACTGTCAAATGTAGGAGGACAGCTTTGCAGAAGATAAAGAAAGCTCATAAATGAATGCTGGAGCTTTGTGCCGGTTGAAAGGAAATACTGCATGAGCTATTGCAGACTTGCCCAGAACTGAAGTGTCAAAAATAAGCCAGTCAAATGATCACATGTGATAAACCAAAGATATAAAACAATTTTATCTCTTGATGCAGTATGTAGAAAGATCATCGGAAGTCTTTTGAATTTGTCCCTTCGTTTGATTCAGTGTTTGCATTCCTAAAAGAAGACCAAATTCAAATGACAGTAAAATATTACTCTTCTATTTACAAATTAATTTCAAGTTAAATTTTTAGACTCCAGATGTTATACAGAAATTCTTTGTATTTCTATGAACTACAGGTTAAACAAACAGCATGAACAGGTGCTTTAAAGTGCATTTGATGTGGCAGGTCTTAACAAAAGTATGTAGGATGAGACTCTAGCCATTAAACTTTTTTTCTTTGTTGCCTTCTTATCCCCACACAAATCAGCTTGTCCCAGTACAGCGATGAGAACATGATGGACCCCTACAACTTGGCCATCTGTTTTGGCCCCACACTGATGCCCATCCCTGATGGCCAGGACCCTGTGGCCTGCCAGGCCCATGTCAACGAGGTCATCAAGACCATCATCATCCACAATGAAGTCATTTTTCCCAGCCACCGCGAGCTGGAGGGCCCAGTCTATGAGAAGTGCATGACTGGAGGAGAGGAGTACTGGTAAGAAAAGGCATCTTAGTGCTTATGTAGAATATATCATGTTCTGTGGTGCAGACTAATATAGTTTGATTGAATTTTCTGCTCCAGAAGAATAGAGGGTTCATCAGTCAGGTCACAGAAATAACTTAGAAAGCTTAATGGCAATAGAAGCACCAGTAATTCAAGTGATTCTGGTAGCACTAGGCAACATTTTTATTCACTGGGGTCATGTAGTATAGCTATGCAGTACTGACAGTATCAGTTCTGTTGCTGTGTGTTTTGCTTTCGGAATTTCCCTTTGTACTGACAGCTGTGTGTGTGTGTGTGTGTGTGTGTGTGTGTGTGTGTGTGTGTGTGTGTGTGTGTGTGTGTGTGTGTGTGTG
>JBBMFX010000101.1:15556373-15588015 GCA_037832545.1 Rhabdalestes septentrionalis
TCTCTCTCTCTCTCTCTCTCTCTCTCTCTCTCTCTCTCTCTCTCTCTCTTTCTTTCTTTCTTTCTTTCTTTCTTTCTCTCTCTCTCTCTCTCTTTCTCTCTCTTTCTTTCTCTCTCTCTCTCTGTCTCTCTCTCTCACTCACACTCTCTCACTCCCTCTCTCTCTCTCTTTGCCTCTTTTATCTCTCACTTTCTTTCTTTCTTTTGTCTTGTTCACACTTTTCTTGTCATTCTCTCTCCCACTCCCCCTCTTTCTCTCCATGTCTCTTTCTCTCTCCCACACTCTCCCTCTCTCTCTCTCTCTGTGCACATACCTGTCAATAAATAAACATTTCACCTCCTCCTTCACTCACCACAGGGGGACATTAGGCCATTTTAAATCTTTCCCATCACCTTCCTTTCTTCTCCTTTTCTCTCACCTTCACTGGACGTCATATGGTGCTGTTCTCTCTTTGGTACATGCTGTGCAATTTTTTGTGGATGCTGGAGCATCTCCAAGATGTAAAATTTTCATGAGAGGGAAAAATAACTTTTAATATATGTCAATGGTTGAAACACTCTTATTGATCATATCATTATGAATTATTTCCATGAAGGTTAGCTGCTGTATTCTAATATTGAAAAAATCTGATAGTGATAATATGCCAGGTATCTATTTTTCTTTTTTTTCTCTCTCTGTGACTCACAGGTATGGAAGTGAGCGGGCAGTGTTTCCTCTGTTAGCTATGCAGGGGCATGGAGGTTACACATGGCCTTGAGAATGAGCCTGATATTAACAGACTCCATCTTCAGGTTGAGATGCAAAACAGCAAATATTAACCAAATATGGCTTCTGTCAACATCTGTACACGTCACGCGCAGCTTTGGGCTCGTCACTGACCACCTGCCATATATAGTTGCAATCAATACGCAGAGCACTATACGTTAACATGTGTCCATATGTTTGTCTCAGTCAAACCTTTGACCCTCACACACTGATAACAACAGTTTATGGCATTTCCAAAACACACACGGAACAAGAACTAAACAGAATTACACTGAAATAGTTCTTACTAAGTAGATGTTTCTCCACTCTGTATGACCTGAGGTACCATACATATCACATTAAATATTATTGCAAACGAGTACCACTTTCATTTGTAACAGATTTCATTATCCCATTTTTGCAGTAAATCAATTTATATCACATTAGCTGTGCAATGGCCTGGAGCCAGTCACTCCAATGCCGTTACCATTTAAAGAGTTTTTGAGATCTGCTTCATTTGTCTGTGTTCCGCTGTAAAATCTGCTTAAATGTGTAAGACGTTTCCGTTTAAATGGATTGACATGCCATATAAAGTAATAAGGTAGTATATAACATGCTGAAGCAAAATTTCCCTATTTGGTGAAGATTATAATGGTTTTGCAGTATTCTTCCCCCTTAATGAGTCCTATTTGCAACACTTTCCTTTGTTTGTCCAGAGGCCGTTTTCATTATTTTCCCTGTGCATTCATCTGGACCCTCAGAAGCAGCTGAACATAGTTTCATTTGCTGGGGCTCATTTCTTTGAAGAGCTGGTGTTCTTGTGGAAATGGAGGAGGTAATGGGATAATGGCAATTGTTCACTTTTAATATGATGTGTACTAAATGTCTAATTTCTAGAGTTTTAAGACCTGCATTACTGGGAGGATTACACCATTCAGTTTATTGCACATCTTTTCATGTCCTCGTGGTTGTAATAAAATATTTTGTCACTTCATATAAGGAAGCTGTGTCTCATACACCACACCTGTGACTATCCCAGTCCCTGGAGCTTGGGCTGACCTGTTTATCTGTAGTGTAAATTCATTCAAACTGCAATTTCAGGATGAGTGTACTATTTCTACTGGAGCTTTTGTCAATCATATGTCTGCCACTGGAATACCTCACCTACCCACTAGGTACAATATTTTAGCGGAGTTGAGCTGGGGAGGGCTCTCCCAGCATGACCTGCTCTCTCCCTGAACTGTTATTGTTGTTTTTTTGTGTTGTTTTGAGGGGTTTTTGTGTTGTTGGGGTGTACATGTGTTTATTGTGTTTATTTGGTGTGTTTTTGTGTGTGGGAATGTGTTTGGGAGGTTTGTGTTTGTTTTAGTGTAGTGGTACACAGGCTACCATGAGTGTGAGTCATGGTAGCCCTGTGTACTTGGGCCTGGGTTGACCAATAGTCCAAGCTTGTGCTGTGTTGCTTTAACCTTTTACATACCACTGCAGTTAAAAGCTATCTAGATACATTTGTGAGGGCTTCCTCTGTTGAGTTCATTAGCCCTCGCGAGCACTCTGTGTCTTCCTTTTAACGATCTCATCCTTGGATAATTACAAAATACATGACAGTATTATAGCCCAAATAAAATAGACTGAAATGAGTTATGAAGTTTTAGAATGACAGAGTGTAATTGAAAGGTGAAAGCTACTATTATGTCAAATGTGAACACACTATAGCACACAGTGTGAATCGCACAAAATTCTTTCTCTTTATTTAACATGTTCACAGAGTGAAGCAGCAGCCAGCCGGGAGCACAGTGGCCGAGGAGCAGTGTGTGGGGATGGTACCTTGCTCAGAGTGCCTCAGAGGCGCTTAGCAGTCTTGACTTCCCTATCGCAGGGTGCTAAGCTACCAGCTACCATTCTGCAGTGTAGTGTTGCTCCTCCAGTAAAATCCTACTGTTTTTTTATTACATTTTTCAGACAGTCATGGTTTTATTTAACATCCTGTGTTTAACTACAAATTCACACACATCTGACCTGTGTTTGGGGTCATTGAAAGTTTCTCACCAGACATTTCTTGTCTAGTATGATCCAATACATTCAGGTTTTCTTTACTGATATCTAATCCCTGTTAAGTACTGCTTGCAGAGATGCAGCTCTATGTATCATGAAGCTATTATTAGTTTTTTAAATATCTGTGACTGTTCAAAACACATTTAGGACTGTAGACGGTGCACACAAAAGTTAATGCCAAAGAGGGTTTATTTCTTTTGGCTAAATGCAAATATGCCCATAGTAGACAATGGAGCAGAGGAGCAGAGGAGCTTTTCTATTGGCTGTAAGGAACAAAAGATTGTAGTGCAGTTTATACTTATTGTTCTCTGTGTAACTTCTGTTCCGTCTTAGATGGTCAAGACTAAGTAGCAAAACATATTTGACTAGTTTCGATTAGTGAGTTCAACTTCACTAATCCAGTGTCAGGGGAGAGGTGCACAAAATTGTCACTTTTTCAGAAGTGGTCATCCAACACCATCCATCAGAAATCAGTCCAAGAGGAAGGAGTGTAAGATTCTAGGTGAGCACGTAGTGTAAGGTCGATGTGCATGCACCCTCCATCAGGCAAACATTGAACAGGTTTAGTGTGTATAGAATGGTAGCAGTGGGGAAGCACAACCCTTTATAAAGCACAGATGCCTCTTTAAATGTGTCCTAAATACCATGTAGATAAGCCAGAGATTGGATGAGAACATTAATGGGATATAAAAAAACATTATGTTTGGCAAAAATGCCCCTGCTGTATATAGTATCAGCAAATTCTAAAGGACGTTTTCAGGGCATCCATCTGTGAACATAAGCTCAACAAAAGATGGGTCTAAATACACTACAAATCATCCAAAAAATCGTTGAGGCAAAAGGAAATGTGCATTTTGGAATGACAGACTCAAACAGTATGCATTAACTAGTAGAAATGTGGCTTCCCACTAGTTTGATTTCTATATAGTGTCTAAATAGATATTTCTCACTTTCGGCTTTGAAACATATTTGTTCATGCTAATAAACACATATTTTTGTTTTAGCCTCAAGTATGTCATGGAAGTATGTTACAACCAGTGTTGAGTCCGTGCAAAATGTTTCACTTCTTGTAGTCAGACAAAGAGAAGAGTAGGGGGACGTCCTCTTTTTCCTGGACATGTCCTGTTTCTGAGACCTGCGTCCCACATCCGGCTGGAATTTTAGAATCCTTCGGGATTTTCAGTTGCCTAAACATTCATCACATTACGGGCGTCTCTCAGAACCTAAAAGTCCAGAACAGCCGTCGGCCCGAGACGCGCATTAAACATCTAACAATCCCTGGACCAGCCCAGCTGGTAAAGAAAGTCCCGCTAAGGCGTCCTCTTCTTAAAAATCCCAAATCTAATGGCAGATAGCACTGTTACCTTACACTGGATGTGTTATGAGCTAATTGAGCGTCATGAGCTATATTTACACGGCCAAATCCATGTTTCCAGTTATTTTGGCGAGAGTAACTTAAAAATAATGCAATAGTAGTGTAATGCCTTACATTTTAAACACAGTAATATTGTAATGTAACAAATTACTTTGAAATTACAGTAACAAGTAATAAATAATACATTACAGTTTTGAAGTAACTTGCCCAACACTGGTTACAAAATAGTCTGAATACCAGTTGTCGTCACTGTATTTCCATTTGTATTTATCCTCAAGTATGTTGTTTACATGCCCAGCAACATCTATCTTTATGTCTGCTTGTAATATTTGCAGAATGTGCATTGCCAAGTGCCTTTTAAATCACATCCTCTGCACTGCAGCTCTGCATTAAGCTTGAACTGGAGAGCTAAAGAGCCTTCTCTGATAAGTACCTAAAAATGAGCTTTATTTATGTGCTAACCTGCTGTAATGTCCCACCTATTTGCAGCCAACCCCATTCAAGCTGTGTTTTAGATGAATTAGAACATGGAGTAAAGAGCGATGAGCTATTCGCAGAAAGAAAAGAATTCAACCCCTAACACCCACACCCCACCCCAACCCGTCATGAGTAATAAGCTAAATTTCATCTTCTTAGAGGATTTGTGTCAAGCAAATGAACTGTAGCTTTCTGGGATCTGCTGTTCTTTTTATGGGATAAGGCAAAAGGTCACACACCGCCATAATTCCCACACCCCATCCAACAAAAACCTAATTTAACACTCCCCGGTTTTTGATAAAAATGCAGTTTGTTTCTCTCATTCAAATATCTTGCAGAAGGACTTCTATAACTGAACGTTAAGGTTATTGACACTAAGTATTTGCACCTATCTTTTTACTTTAAACCATTCTACCCTAAAAAAGTCCAGTCCCAGCAACATGCCTAAGAGAGTTCACTTTAATCGCTTTACAGGAGGTGGAGATTGGTCTCAGATGATTTTCAGATCTCTGGATGGGGCGTCCTGTGGCTCTTTATCCCTTCATTTTGTGGGAAAAATAACAAAAATAAGCATATGAATTTTTTTATTCTGAATAAGGCTGCGTATCTGACATTTATGAACACTCCCAGGGCTATTTTCATCTTATCTTGCTCTTGTCAAAACAAAAAGGTAAAACAGAGCCTGGGGGAGGGGTGCGGAGAGAGGCAGAGAGTGATGTTTTTACATTCGTCATGCATATCTACATCCACAGAGCTTTGGAACGGTTACCAAACACAGAAATGCCCTCAAAAAAAATAAACAATATTCATTTCATTTACTGCTGATTTGCCATAATCTGAACACAATCCTGAAACCTGTAGCTAAGTCAAAACATTTTTTCAGGAATGAGTTGACCTCAGGTCTCAAGTGACTCACACGATATTATATTGAATGTGCCTCGAGATGTTCTTAGCGATTCTTGGCCAACAGCAGAGACCGTGTTATCCACAAGAAGATAATTTCTTTGAATAACTTAATGATTTGTTACATGATGTGCTGTTCACTCATTTTAAGTGACACACAATCCACACCTTTAAAATAAAGTAATTTTTTTTTACGTAATTGTGGTCTCAAATAATACAGCTCAGTCAATACCTAAGCATATGCAGAGTAGTCTAGGTGGTATTTACTAATGTACCATAAATTAATTTAGCAGTAAAATGGGATTAACAAACAAACATGAAATACTACATGACTACAATCAAATAAAAAGTAGGTTCACAATTGTACTTAAGTAGAAGTAAAATGACTATTATTATTATTTGAGAATTCCCAGGAAATGGCAACAATGTTACTTGAACACATGTAAATCATAAAAGCAGTCACTGGAATGTTTGGAACCATCTTACCTGGATCTGCAAGTATGAATAGCTTAACAATAGTTCTTACAAACAATAATGGTTGCATAAATTAGACTGACCAATCCAGACCAAAACTCTTCACTCATGAATTGCGTTTTCAAGAAAATTATAGGCATCAATAACAAAAATATGGGGAAAAGATTCCTACTTGTAGAAGCTCATGACAGATGTAATACATGCCTTGGCTTGTCAGGGTTATGGTGAGAGAGAGAAAGCTATTGTCCATGTTTAATATTTTTGATTTTGTCTCATTGACACACTTGACATTCGCTACAAGTACAGTCAGTGTCGCCTTCTGCCTTTCAGCTACACTTGTACACATTTTTGGAAATTAATATTCAGCGGCAGAACATTCTCCATATGGAAGATCTTAATTGGTTTTCCACTTTTAGTCCAACATATGGCCCAACTTGCCCAGACGTCTTCAATCTTCCTCTTGAAAGTAATTATTTATAAAGATGTCTGGAAAACACAACACATAATAAATAAAGCCATTTATTCTGTTTACAGCTCTGCTTTTGTAATTATTTAATAAGGTTAAGCCTGTAAGTGCTTCATTTTCGGATCCCAGCTGTGATAAACAGACAACCAAACAAGCACAAAATCAAAATTTATTTTTCTGAAATCTACACATTGTCTTTTCTGCTGTATTCTATTATAGATTTTGTGACAAAAACAGCAATTGGATGACTGATTAATTGGTTGGTTGGTTAACTGACTGGTTGTTTTCAGAATGTCTAAAACTAGAACATATTTTCTTAGGTCAGTTTTTTTGTGTTCAGGTATTAGGGCATATAAACATACTGTGATATTGGAAGACATGTACTCTGATAAGAGTCTATTTTACTCCAGAGAAGTTCATGTCTGTTGACAACATTAGGAAAATGAGGACAGCTGTAGTGTCAAATTTTGCGATAAACTCACCGTGATCTGCTACTTTATCAATTATTAAAGCAAAAAGATGTCCAATCTCAATCAGTCACCAGAGAAGAGAAAAGGAAAGAGAGCACAGTCTTTCTTTTGAGGTTCTTGATTGGGATAATTAACTACATGATTGTTCAATATGAAGTGCTTCCCAGAAACTGATTAAACAATTGTTCTCAATGAAAATGGGTAGCGGTGCATTAAAGAAAATATTCATTTCTGAGGAAGAAAGCGTGGCTGATTGAATTGGATGAAAATGATGGTTGTTTATGGCGTTTATTGTTAGGTAAAATGTTAATGATTTTTTTTACGCTGGAATAGAAAATAAATTGCTTACTAAATAGCTGAAAATGGCTGCCCTACTTTCACAGACAAACTGCTCCATTATAGCTGACAAGACTGACCGAGTGATTAAGAGTGTCATCCTACGTTTTAAGACATCAACCATGCATCATTACAAGTAGCAATAATTGAATAGCTTTCATCAAAGTCTCTGTTTGTATCTACTAAAATGTGTTCCTCTTACTGCACAACTGTTTTCAGGCTTGTTATTAAATTACAGAGAACAAATTGTTATTAAATTACAGAGCAATGTTCTGTGATTTTTGTTTAGTGCTCTGGAGAAGAACCATAAAGTATAAAAGGTCACACTTTTACACCAACATTATTTTATTTAATTATTTAATTATGTTTTCCTTACATTTTTCTACTCTGCATTGAACTGTTTAGCTGTTTATGGTCTGTGGCTTGTAAAAAACAAGTCTTTTTAAGGCAAGGCTTATTTGTATATTTCAGCACATTTCATGCACAAAGGCCATTGAAGCTGCCTCTTATGAATAAAGGTGAAAACAATGTTAGAAGGACATTGAAGACATTAATATATTAAAGTAATCAAATCAAATAAGACCAACATAAATTGCTCTAACAGTATTACTCCCTGTCTTTTCCAGCTCCAAGGAAGGTCACCTGTGGTATTAATCAGCCTCTGGTTTAACAGTGTTAGCATTTCACCTCTAGATACCTCAAGACTGATAAAACCTAGGAAAATGGCCATACTCCAGTCTGTTGCCACTTTATACCAGATGAATAACAGTGATACCTAGATTATATGCTCAAGTAACACAAAATCCCTCTAATGTGTTTATCAGGGTTAGCAAATACCTTTCCTCAACAATGTATGGACAATTGGATTATCCCACAAGAACAATAATCTTTTAAAGAAGACAGAGTGAAGGAGACTGAGAAGGTATAATTAAAAGCAACAATGCAAATAAATAAAAAGAAGTATAAATCTAGAGAGAAAGAGTCTGGTCTTCTTTGTTTTGGACTTATGATAACCACATTTGGGGCATATCTAAGATCTCCTGGCGGCTGATTCCCAGGTTTAGATAGAAACTTAGCGCCTCAATATGAATTGATTTATGGCAGAGAGACATAATCAGGTTTAAGTGGTCACACATTTACTCTCTTTACACCCCTTACCCTCTATATGATGAATGTCTTTTTTTGTTGAGTAATTAGAGTTTGAATTAGATTCGTACTCTGCCTTCATCCAACAAACCCCCCCCCCACCTCCCCAAACACACACAACTTACATCCTCCCTGTCTGAAGGTACATTTAATACCAGTACACTCTTAAGTGTTTATCTTGATTTTAGATAATTGTGCATTAACTTAGGAACTGGGGGGAAATAGAGAGCCCTCTTTATCGCAATTGTCTGTATTCACTGATACAAATAGGTTACCGATGTACTGTTTACTTCATTAAAAAGTGTTGCAATGTTATTACATGTGATTGCAGAAATTGAAGCTAATAGACATGTATGTGTACAGAACTTGCAGCTCTATAATCCAGCTTCAATCGTATGTACATCACCAGTAGCTTTACTGTTGTTGCATTAATGTGTTGATGCTGCTACATTAACAGATATAAGAGACAATATAAAGATTCCAGAAATCATCATTCATTCACTGATAATATAGTGGTTAAGCACAATCTGCATTATACACACACACACACACACACACGCACACACACACACACACACTTACACACACACAAACAGAACAACTACATGATCAGTTATTTGTACACACTTTGTATCGGCTATTGCTGATGTCACATAAGTACACACACACTCACAAACACACGTTCACAAAAGACTAGCACATGTGCTGATATCAACAGGACATCAATGAAGCGTGAAAGGACATAAGCTCATAAACAGTAACCAGGTTTCCAGGAGATCAGTGGGTTGACTTTGAGCCCAGCTGGTATAGAACAATGACATTTCCCTTCATTTGAGGTCTCAGTCGGATTCAGGCATCAGAGTAAACTGTTTGAACAAGCTCCAAAAAACCCAGCGAACCTAAAGGACCATCAGTTACATGGTATGCAATTGTCTAATCACATTTCCTACCAAGGTACTGTGAAGGGTTATGCAAGAGCCAAAAGCAGTTTTAAATAAACATTGTCAATCATCAAGAGATTATTTTGTTTATGGTGGAGTGACTGGATATGTTTGGTCAGCTGTGTGTACAGTTTGCTAAATGTAGAAATTCCTATTATCGACTGGCTCAGTGAGAAAATGCTTGCTTTACAATTTGTTGCTCAGCAGAGGACTTTCTGGGACAAATTTTCCATTTTCTGAACCAGTGGAGATGAAAAAGTTGATGACCCAAACATGATATTTAATGAGAGATTATTTACAAGTGCATTTCTCCTCATAATTAAAATTGGATTAAAGGTTAATTCATTGAAGAGATTCAGCTCGTGGGAAATATAGAGTTTCAAAATATTTAATTTTAAGTGCACTGTAAATCCCCAAATCCCAAAGAGAAAACCAATTCAATTCAGTTTTATTTCTATAGCGCATTTTACCACCAGGTTGTCACAAAGCAGCTTTACAGAGTCCAGGTCCGAGCCCCTAGTGAGTAAGCCCAATGCGACAGAGGCGAGGAAAAAATTCTCTCAACTAGAGGAAGAAACCTCAGGAAGAACCAAGAAAACCACGAAAACATGAACCTCCATCCCCAGAGGACAGCAAGTAGGGTCAAACTGAAGTGCAACTACACCAATGGAAAAAAAATTATATAATGCATACATTACCTCACTTTTCCATTACAGCATTAAAGTTTACATTTTATGTGACACAATACCATTTTTCTAAACACTGACAAGCAGAAGTTGTGCTTAAATAAAAAGTGAAGACTATTCAACCGTATTTAAAGTGACACACAAGAAAATAAACTGTTCCACATTGCTTAAATTTGTATTGAATTTTCACATTTTTCAGCATTTCCTTTAATTATAGTAGGGGTGGGCCGAATCCGAATACGGTATTCGGACAAAGCATTTGAATTCGGGAAACCCACCCCTTTCAAGAAATACAAATACAGACACACCCCTAAATTATAGAAAACCCTCATGCACCCTCATTTCCCAGTAAAGAGATAAAGCGGTGTGTATATAATTTAATACCGGTTTTGCCTTCGATTGCCTTCCACAATACAATAGTAATGATAGGTATGAACTAGATTTCACATTTTCTTCTGTCATTTGGAATTTAACAGTCTCTTCCATTTTAACTTCATGAAACTCATAATGCTTAATTTATTATAGGCTTTATATCAGCAGAGAAAGTGATGCTTCCCCGCATTCTCAGCAGTTTTCTTGGTTTCTGTTACTTAGCTCTTATGGTCTTATTTTTTCAGTTAACTTCACATAAAGTTAATGAAATTATCTCTCAACAGCTTATTCTAAAACCACTGGAATCTTCTGATAAGGATGATTAATGAAATAGTTTATCTCAGTTGTTTGTCCAATAAGTTATGTTCTATAATACAAATGTTCTATTATAGTAGGGATTGTAGCAGAAGTTAATTTGGGTTAAATGTTTTGAGAATGCAGTTGTGTATTTCTGGATGTGTTTTTTCAACAATGAGTCACGTAGAGAAAAGAATTGAAAATATTGTCACTTGTGTAATTTTGTTTACTATTAGCCACATTGTAATTACACAAAGCTTGTGTAAATGACTCAAAGCTTGTGTAAATGACTCAAAACCTCTAAACCAACACCTACGGAGCTCTGTGGAATAATACAGTTTCCCATTTCCAGCTTCTCAGAGACCACAGAAGTTGAAATTAAGATGAAGAGTTACACTAACCCAGGGCAATGTATGAGATGGAAAAGAGTGAGGACAAGAAAGTTTTCCTGAAAAGACCTGTGGAAGAAATCATTCAATTCAATTCAGTTTTATTTATATAGCGCTTTTTACAAACAGGTTGTTACCAAGCAGCTTTACAGAGTCCAGGTCCGAGCCCCTAGTGAGTAAACCAAAGGCGACCCTCAAATGGAGGAAGAAACCTCGGGAGGAAACAATACTCAAAAGGGAAACCCGTCCTCCTCAGGTCGACCCAGAGAGAATGGCAAGATAATCTTTATGGGGATAAATAACAAGAGGGAACAGGAATGTATAAATAAATAGATAGGCCCCTCTATGGCTAAAAGAGTTGGTTTTACTAAGTGTTCAGGGAAGTGATATTTATAAGTAAAACTGAGAGTCCATTGGCCATGAATGTTAGTATCAGGAGCGACAATGAGCTTCACCAGACTATGATGCCTGTCATGTCTTGCTGTCTCCCAAAAATGTTGACCTGTAGCATGGAAAAGACCTCTACTGCTCCCTCTGCATGAAAACACGACAGTGTCTTGCAGCAATACTGAAGAGTTGTTGGATGAGTGTCAATCCCCTTCCTGCCTCCCACTGGCCAGCAACAGGAAGGTGAAGGTCAGGCCAGACTCGTCACATCAAGATCAGACACCGGTAGAACACGCAATTGGAAGAAGTAGACTTGGACCAGGGGTTCTTCCTCCCAAAGAGGGAGGGCAACAAGTGCAAGTCACTGAGGTATGCTGAGATTGTAAGCACTGCACTACAATGTGTCTGGAAAGAAAAGGTTCTACAGGTTGAGCGAGGCTTCAAAGGATTTGTAGCCTCATTAGCATTAAGGCTATTCTGAGTGAATGTCATCTGTGGAGTGAACCTGACTGTCAGGGACCCAAAGTGTCATATGTCTGTTGGTGAATTATCCAAAAAAGAAAGTGCCCCCATGATAACCAAGAAGATATTATCACTTCATTGAGCATGTCTCAGGAGTGCAGGTAAGGGATATTAACATCTAGATATTAAACGTTACATTTGAGTATGTATTTATTCAGTCATAACACACCTAAGTTATGCAAGTTTATTGTGTGTGTCTTTCATTTCCAAGTAATTTTATTTTGAGAATTCTAAAGGAAAAAGGCAGTTCTTACTGTGGAGCATAGCAAGAATTTCCTGTTATTGTCTGATGGGGTGCTGATAGCTTTTTGTACTTCTCAAAACAGGATAGATCCAAGAATAGATCTTGATTGGTTCATATAGATCAAAGTAAGGAGCCCTCAGTCTTGCCAGGAAGATTTGTTTCTAAAGGCTGCTGGCATAGTTGGATGGTCTCATGTGGTTTATTTATGTGGAGCCAAGTGACAGCCCTGCACTGATGACAGAATGAGAACTAAAGACTGAAGGTGTCTCTCTGTTACTTCAGAGCAATATGTTTTGCAATAAGTATTGCTTACACTGAATGTGTTGTGAGGACACTGGGTGATGAAAAAGTCAGTTGTAACAAGAACAAGGTCATCATTAGGCTCTGCTCATTTCTAAAAGGTAAATACCTGTTTGTACATCTCTCTACCTAATGCTTGAAACTGAATTAGAAGGAAGTTCCAGGACAGTTTAGGATTTATAGTGTACTTTACGTTTTGTCGTAAGTGACACAGCTTTGGCCCATCTCTGACTGGTGTAATTTACAGCTAGCTGTGGTCTCAGTCAGACTTTTCTCTGGATGGTGAGGCAAATTCTTCAAACTTACTTGCTAATGCTACACTATCAAATAGTTTCTTCTAGTGTTTATGTGATGTGGTGGTTACTCGTTAAACAGCAGTCAAGATTTTATTAAATATATTTAATTTAAAAACTATATAGGATTCCTGATGGGCTGTAGGTCACAAGAGAGCATTACTGTCAATGTAAAATCTATGAAATGGCCAAGTAAACTTTGTAGTACATTTTCTGTAGTAACTAACTAAGGTGGCCCTCAGTTTCCATTATACATAAGGAAAAAATTTATTTTATAGCACACTGGCTCTATATCTCACCTTCAGGTCAGGCAATCAACTGCAATGAGAACCGCCAGGGCCAACCTGTCCCAGCCCAACAGAGCAGTAAAACATGCACATTCTCTGAAAATCCACACTCACTTCCAGGAAATTAGGGACACACAGCTCATACAGCAGGGCATCTAGGCCTGCACCAGCTTCAGGGTTTCTCCAACTACCTGTGTTGGTGAGGCCTCCTTTCTAAATGATTTTACGCATGGTTTAAGGTACAGCACGACATGGCACTGGGCAAAATCACCACACACTCAATGACCAGGTGCCACATCTGACCCAAGGCTGCAAACTCTCAAACAATGAGTGTGAGACACACGCATGTGACTGTCTTCACACGCTCTCACACCACACCTCCGATTTCTCACACTGAAAACCTATTTTTTCTATTTTTCCCATTGTGCACACTCCTCAACCGAATGTCGCAGCAATTCTCGGCACAGGAAGAAAGTACCCCTCCCGCTCGATATCCACCTCACCAAATCTCATCGCACTCACAACAATCGTCATAAGGTGCCTTAAGAGGCTTGTTATGAGGCACATAAAATCCCAGCTGTCCCCAATTATAGCCCTCCGACGGTGTGCATATTGTCCAAATGTTCAATGAATGATCACCACCTCTCTTCATCTATTCAAAAGAATACTTATCTGAGAATGCTGTTCCTAGACTTTTCTCAGCAAAGGAGAGCATACACCAAATGTTCACTTCATTCTACACAGGAACTATAGAGAGTACTCTCTGCAGCTGCATCCTAACATGGTACAGAAATTGTGCCACAACAAATCATAAAGCCGGTTTCAGACCGAACGCAGCTTGCGCTGCGCTTTGCTCAGAAACCCATTGTTTCCTATGGTTTGCGCCGCGCGCCTCTCGGCGGGCGTGTGTGCGCACCGCGGTCAAAGTTGGAATTTGTTGAACTTTGACCACGGCGCGCCGTGACGCACATTCGCGCGACCAATAGAATCAAAGCATCGAAGTGGGATACCGGTCTGCCCCTTCAAAACACACACACACAGACACACACAGACAGAGGGTAGGGAGATGTAATGGGCATCAGCAACAACATTATTATTGCTGTTATTATTAAAATGTAGCAGACAATCTATGTTGCATTCTTCTTGTGAGGTGATTTTTACCAGTTGAGTTGAGATCAAATTGAGATTACAAACAGTAGGGACGAACATCCTTTAACTATGAATGTAAAATATATTCTTCTCGACCTGCCCCTTATATGAGTTTTTAAGTAGCTCTTGAAAATCTCACACCCCCACAGGCTTTTTTCTTCATGTTAACAGAGCTAATGCTAACAGAGCTAATGGCCGCCGGCCGGGATAAAAACAGAACAGGAGAGTTTAGAAAACCACAGCCATTTTTTTAGCACTGAGCCCCGCGGCAAGCGCGACGCGTTGAGCACAACTTGCTGGTTTGTAAGAGAAAGCGCAAGCCCCGCGGCGCGTTCGGTCTGAAACCCGCTTAAGACTCAACAGAGGATCATGATGGCTTCTGAAAAAAACGTTGGAATCTCCTCTCTGCAGCTGCATCTGCAAAGCTACCAGAATTATCGATGACCCCAAACACCCCTATCAACCCCTCTTTTCCCTCCTTCCATCTGGTACAAGAGGACTGTATTCTGTCTTTTTGAGTAAATTGCTGTTGTGTTTTGTTGCCATCTCTTTTTAGTCCTGTCCTGCCTAAACATATACTGTCTTGTGATGTTCTGTGTTTATTCTTGGTTGTATATGTTTCACCGTGGTTCTACAGGAACATTGTTTCATTTAACTGTGTACTGTGCATATGGTTTAAATGATAATAAACACCTACTTTACTTGAGTTCAAGCCATAGGTCTGGTGATCAACTGGTTGGGCTGGTCACGTATAAGCTGTATAGTCAGAGCTTACGGCAGGTTTGAAAAGAAATTGGTTTAGAGGTCAGAGGCTGACAGACAGAAAAATAATCAACACAATACAAATGCAGAGAAGGGATGATAGATATTTAGCAAAGTCTTTGGAGTATCCAGGTGAGGCTTTTTACAGGAGAGCGAACTGCAGATGAAATTGGCTTTAAAGTGGTAGAGCGGGTCCAGAGATTGGCCAGGAAGGATTCAAGAGAAAAATGTATCCCCTTTTGGTGCTGTAATGGATGCATTAGAAGACTAAATACCCTACTGAGCAGAGTAGGAATTCACATTGGCTGTCTGAATGGTGAATGATTAGGATTAAATGGAAGTGTGTCTTGGCGTTGGCTAGCCCTAGAGCTTCAGTGGCAGAGAGTGATTTATTCTGCATACTGGTGTGCACTTCTTGTTGCCCTTGTGACACATTGCGAAGAAGTGAGAACTTTACAGTGTAGTGCTATGGGCTCAGTGCTCAGCAGACAATTTTGCAAAACTGATTATTATTATTATTTAGCAGAGAAAAAACATTTATTAAGCAACATTTTATAGTTTCGGGGGGTATTACTTATTTCCACAGCTGTATATGGATGTAAGGCCAGGTAATGCAGTTAAATTCTTACAAGTGAAGACCTAGACATTTATACTTTGTTGTTAAGAAGCTGTTAGCTTGAATCAGGAGCTCCAAGAGCACAAACAGGTTGGCCCATATCACATACGCCTTAGACCTCTTTACACCACTGTTATATAAGATAGGATGTCAAAGTGAGACCCAACTGGTTTCCCTCTTAAGTCTAATAAGAACACAGGTTGCCCTATGTTACGTTAAACAAGTTTTGTTACAGAAGTTATAAAAGCCCCTAAGAACCCACCACCCTCATGTGTATGTGTTGCTCTGAATAGACCATTTTAAACAGCCATTTCCTCACCACCTCCCAGTGTATTTAGAAAACATCTGGACAGACTGAACACTGCAGTGACAATCACTTGGCTGCTTTATTTAGGCCTGCACTATATTTAGAGCATATTGACTTGCAGAAAGTGTCCTGCCCCCCAGGTCTGAGGATGGTTGCCGGGGCATTGAGCTGAGCGAGCATGGTTTGACTCTTTCACTGCATACTAATCAGCCCTGCACACACACACACACACACACAAGGCCAAAACGTGATCTGCAGTCCTTCACGGATTGGTTCGCTGATTCGCCCATTCATTCATTCATTCATTCATTCACTTCATTCATCATTTGGGGTGTGTTGGCCATATTTAGCAGATTCCTTCGACAAGCCTGAGTACACTGGAAGAGTCCATTGGGAATAGAATACATTTTACTGGGTTTGAGACAGTATGTTAATAAATAAAATCCGGGTAATAAGCGAACAGTGAGACTGAGACCAGAATATATTATGTTTCCCATGACGGGGGATGCATGATTAGAGCCCTGATTTATAGCTATGGCACATACGGACATCTAGTGGAAGTCCAGGGTAGTGATTCTATCGAGTGGATCTGGGGGGCAGAAACGTTGACGTTGTTCATTCAGCCCGAGAGTGAGAGAGAGAGAAGAGAGAGAGTGAGAGTGAGAGGAGATGAGGGGGATCGAGAGAGCAGAAGAGAGAAGAAACGGGACGCTTGAGGCTTGACGACCTTTGTCTTAAACTACCAGAACTGACTGAAAAATGCATTCCCTCTGTAAGTACTCAAAACTCACATTAAAAAACCTTTTAAAATCAGCATATATCCCAAATTTAACCATCTGAAATATATACACGTGTTCCTGGATTTTTTTCTTTAGTACTTTCTTTCTTTTTCGAGGGGAGCGCTTAGCCTGCGCCGGCTGTTCTGCACGGCCACTTCTGAAGTTACATTTGGGAAAGAAGTTGTAATAAGAAGTTCTCCTCCCTGCTTGGCTGCCTGACCCGCCTCTCTAACCCTGTCTAGTCTCGTAGGGGTTGTCGGGTCGGACCGGAGCGCGCGAAGGCAGCGTGCGCGCGGGCTGATCCCCGCGTGAAAAGTGCAGAAAGCGCGCGCTGGAGACCATGGAGGACGCGTCCCTGGAACCGCCGTTCTGGTCCTTTAACGAGTCCTGGAGGAACTCGAGCCTGACCCAGAACGCGAGCGCCGGAGCCAACCAGACCGTGAACCCGCTGAAGCGCAACGAGGAAGTGGCCAAGGTGGAGGTGGCCGTGCTCGCGCTGGTGCTGTTCTTCGCCCTGGCGGGCAACCTGTGCGTGCTGTTCGCGCTGCGCACCACCAAGCACGGGCCCTCGCGCATGTACTACTTCATGAAGCACCTGAGCATCGCGGACCTGGTGGTGGCCGTGTTCCAGGTGCTGCCGCAACTCATTTGGGACATCACCTTCCGCTTCTACGGGCCGGACCTGCTGTGCCGCCTCGTCAAGTACCTGCAGATAGTGGGCATGTTCGCGTCCACCTACATGCTCGTGCTGATGTCCGTGGACCGCTGCTTGGCCGTGTGCCAGCCACTGCGCTCCTTACGCAGGCGCACCGACCGGCTGTACGTGCTGTGCTCGTGGCTGCTCAGCCTGATCTTCAGCATCCCACAGATGGGCATCTTTTCTCTGCGCGAGGTGGGCGCGGGCGTCTACGACTGCTGGGGCGACTTCGTGCAGCCGTGGGGCGCCAAGGCATACATCACATGGATCAGCCTGACCGTCTACGTGGTTCCCGTGGGCATCCTGAGTGCCTGCTACGGCCTCATCAGTTTCAAGATCTGGCAGAACTTGCGCCTGAAGACGCGGCGCGGGCGCGAGCACGAGCGGCACGTCAGCAGCGTGGCGCTCATCTCGCGCGCCAAAATCACCACGGTCAAGATGACGTTCGTCATCGTGCTCGCCTACGTGGTGTGCTGGACCCCCTTCTTCGTGGTGCAGATGTGGAGTGCGTGGGACCCCGCGGCGCCCAGGGAGGGTGAGTACCGGGGAGAGAACGGGTAAGAACACGGGTGGGCTTGGTGGCAACTTGCTGCAGAGCGTGCTGCAGAGCGGTTTAACAAGGGGATTGTGGAGTGTTCCATTTCGGGCGTAATATAGTCAGCTTTACTGAAATAAAAATAAGATTTTTTTTTCAAAACTGGTTTTCTCAAACTATGAATTTAGTATCGTAATCTCTCTCCAGAAATATTTGCTAGTTCATGATATTCTTACATGATTAAATGCTTTTTAAAATTCTTAAAATCTATTGTAAGTGCTTTGTGTGAATAAAAAGTGACATTTCACCTACATTTTTACAAAAAAATTACATTTGGAGGGATTTTGTTAAGGACAAGAGACAATTAAACCCTAATTCAGTCCCCTCAGAAATCACCACTGGTCAACATGTCATTCTGTGTGTTGTGCTTGAGTGTAAGTATATGTGTATGAAATATTTTCCTCTAAATCCAATTTCCCTATTCATGCACAGAGCCATAGAAACTCTGCAGCCTGTTTTTACATTTGTAATATTTTGTGTAAATATACAGAGAGGCATCCGTATCCTCACATCATACTGTTTGGCTTTCTGTCTACATAATAGCCTATTTTTCTTTGAAAAGCTGCTTTTTATAGTGTATCAGTGTTCCCAGAAAGAGCTTTTCCAGATACTGTCACAACAGCCAGCAGTCCGATGCAGCAGCCGCCCTTGAGAAAACACATTAATATTTAGCAGAAGTATGCACATTAAATCACAACCGTCTGAGCATTATTCATGTTCAACAGTATCTCTCCCGTCCAAACAAACCAAAGGACAAAATCTAGGCTCCAGCTGATAAGGACCATTTTTCTCCCGTGACGGAGAGTATTTTTGATACTTCATCAGCTTGCTCTAACAATAACCTGCAATGTTTTTGCCAAGCAGCTATTAGCAACCTTTTGAGGTCAGGCTGGTGACATACAAGCAATAATGGGCATCTAACAAGTTGTGTTAATGTGCTTGTTTAGCTGAATTTGGACTATTAATTCTAAAATAATCCAGAGTTCCTACTAGAAAAAAGATTGAGATTTGATACTGGAAATGACAGGATTATGGTTTTGGCTGGTCCGTAGCTTTTCAAATATAATGGGAACTTTAAAATCTCCCCACTGCATCATATTCAACTCAGACAAAAGCAGGTGGGGGAGGCGTTGAGACCACTGCTTATTGCGTCAGGCACAGCTCCACTATCTTAAAGGCTGTTTGTGCATTTCAATCCCACAGACTCACAGCACTCTTATCCTGTACCTGAGTGTACCTGTATAAAAGATCAGTCGAACTGCCATTGTCCCAGGGGACTGCAGTACTCTGACTCAGTCCTGATGCATTTAGCAACTGCAAATTTGTGAATGTTGCAATACTGTCAAGTTTAATTTAATACCTTAAATTAAACATAAATATGAATAAATATTAGCATTTAAAGCAAAATATCACAAATAACTTCACTATTCTTTAAAAAGTGTACTAAACACAAAGTCTAAATATGTAACATTTACTCTGTTATTCATACAGTCTGCATAGAAGCTAAGGTGCAACAACCGCCTGTTTTGAATTCATGATTGTGATGTCACAGCCATGAAATAATTTGCATATAACTTTTCAGTGATTTCTTAGAGACATTTTAGAGGTTTTAGTCAAGGGATAAGAAGAGGTTGTAAAGTGGTCATGTAAAATTATTTGCATTAATTCACTTCATTAAAAGAGAAAAAATAACAAAAAAACATTTCATTTGTTTTATGTCACCTGTTTCTTGCACTTACATTTTTAAAAAAGCAATATAGTTGAACTAAATCTTTCATTGGGTTTTCAAAATGCAGCTAAATGAGTTTCCCAGTGTAAGAGTTGTTTTAATTTTCTGACAAGAACAAGCAGTGCTGATTACAGTGTGTTAAAGAATATTTCTGATGGGAGATTCAGACAGACAGGCACCCAGATTGGATGACAGGTTGTCTGAGAACACATACAAATCTTTAATCCTGGAAATGTTCCCTGTGATAAATGGCCACTCCTTGGGCCAGTAAAGCAAGGCTTTGATATTAATGTGTCTGTGTTCTCATGTCAGATTTGCGCGTTATTGTAGAAAGTCTTTGTCTGAATGAGTGTGATTAATAGCCTTGACAGAATTGGAAAATGTACTTATTCACCCCATTATGTCATAAGTCCCTCATGCATTGCATATAATTCAGTACTGAGAGCAGGTCTGTCATTAACTGTAAGAGCCCCTTTTACTGAAGGGTTGTGGGGGATGATTACTGGGCGTTCGCTGTGTGAATTGGAGAGGTTTAGAACCTTCACTCTATATCACTCTGTGCTTACTTGAGATAAAAGGGTAGTTTGGTAGCTCATTTTTCACAGGGGCATACAGTGGATACTTCAAAGAGACAGAATCAGAGAGAAGTGATAGAGTACATCATATGTCACAATCCGTATCAAACATGCTCACTAAAAGTACATTTTGTGTTTTGTATGAAGGAACCAATTAACTGAAATATGTTTTAATGTTTGCTGACATTTCCAGGGAAGAATCCAATCTCAGAGAGTACTTAGACACAATTTTAGCTGCCTCTGGGATGAGTCAGTTTCATGGGTTATAATGCTTAAACTTTGAATGATTTTCTAATAGGACTGCTCCATATTAGCGCAGCACGCTGTCCTGCGATTGAATTGCACAGACTGAAATGTGGTTATCATCTAGCTTGGCGATGAATAACCATGTTGAGCTTGGCAGTGTTGTGGCAGGTTTAGCTTCCAGTTCTCATCATCATGGCTTAAAGCTTGAACTGGCCAAGTGTTTCTCCCTTCACTCTGAATAAAAGTCTCGAAGTACTGAAAGAAACCTACTCACTTCACATGAGTGGCAAGAGCCTCAAAATTGTGTTTGCTCCCTGGAAACACCATTGTGTGTGCTCCTAAAATAAATGGGATAGTATTTTCTTCTTAATCTTAATCAGATTACAGGTGCAGAAATTGTCCTTTTGCTTTCCATTGCTTCCCATGAAGTCAAGACAAGCAGAAAGCAGCTACACAAAGCTACACAAATAAATCCAGCTGATTTATGCTCTATGGGGGTTTGTAGCCTCTACCCTCTATTGCTGAACTCCATACCCTCTGATCCTACAGGCTTTCAATTTTCTGCATTTTAAAAATAATAGCTCATTATTAGATCTATGGTTAAACATCTGGTTTGTGGGAAAATCTGGTATAAAAGCGTTCATGTTATGTTAGTGATGCTATAGAAAAACCCCAAATGTGTTATTAGCATGGTGTAATAGAACAGGGGTTCCCAAACGGGTCCTGGAGGACCTCCAGCCCTGCATGTTTAGTGGGATCAGGTGGGTTGGGAGCAGAAAAAAACACTGAAATTTGCAGTACTGCAGGAAAATGTTTGGGAATGTTAAGTGATGCTTCTTCATTTAAAGGTCCATCACATAATCACATAGCATCACTCATACAACCTTTTGAACCACCTTTATTTCAAGTTTATGTGGAGGTTCTTTACACTTTTTTCTCACATCCTCACACATGAGATGGTCTTATTCAACCATCGAATGATTTATGGAAGCAAAATTGTTTTTTTTCCCAAAACAGGGGACAATATTAGATTTTCACCATTTTCCAATACAACAAATGGATTAGAGTCTCACAGAGTTCTCAATCCTCATCCTTAAAAAAATTCTTAACAGGGTCTTTAGTGAAAGCAACTGATTTATAAAGAGTCATTCTCTATGATGAAGAAACTGTTAAAAGTAATTTTCTTTAAATAGCCTTACGCATTACAAATATTAATACATGTAGCCTTAATAAATAGTTCTGCATTGCACCAGAAAGGTTTCCACTCTTGTTACGAGAACTCCCAATATACTCCCATGTTTTTTTCAAGAGATGTATTGGTAATTGTAGAAATTCTAGAATGTGTTTCTTTGTAGTTCCCATTCCTTATATTTGAGTACTACTGCATTTCATATATTAAAGTTTCTTCCGCTCCCAACACACCTGATGCAACTACCTAACAGGCCTGAGGTGAGGTGGGTGCATTAGAGGAATAAAAACACTACAGCATTCAGGACAGTGATACTCTCTACTCTGTTAGCGAAAAGTAGTAGTACCCTCTACTCTGTAAGTGAAGAACCATTTATTAAAGTTTCATTTTGTAGGATTTTTATATTTATTAAAACGTTTTAAAGAAAATGACTTATCAGATTCTTCAACAGTTTCTTTATGATGGACAATGGTTTTCTGTATAACTGTTGCCTTTACTAAAACCCCATGAAAACATTTTATTAAAATGAGAAAGTCTGTTATATGCCATTGCTCTCTTTTTGAGTGTACAGACTCATGCTCATTCTTTGTACTGGGCTTTTCCATCTCCTCGATTGACCAATTCATTCTCTGAGCTAAAATTCTTAGATTGAAAGACTCTTGTCTTTCAAAGGTCAATTTACACGTGTTGGGCCGTCATCCTCTGTTCACTCCCTTCAGACTGTGGAGGGTATTGCTGTTGAAATTACAGCCATCTTTAGTGCACATAATGAAAACCATCCATCTTTGCCAAGACAGAGCGATGACTGCACTTTTTGTGCTTCACTTGTTTTTATTGAGCCATCATGTTCATTTAAGAAACATTAACCGTGTTATGATAATGATAATTAAAAAAATAAAAATTTTAATGAGGGAGTTATGTAATTTCGAAAGACAGCTGATGAAATGTGAAGGGATTCTGTGTGAACGTTTTGTTTTACTTTTGAAGTGGGAGTGTCAGCAGAGGGAGAAATGGCTGAGATTTCCCAGATACATTTGCAGTTGGCCTGTGGTGGAAAAATGCATTTACAACTGCAGTGTAGTCCAAGACACAGCTTAATCTGAACAGAAAATATATGTGACCAGAAAGATTTCTGTTGATGTTCTGATTGAGAAAGATGATAAGATGTTTATGTTTCTGGGGCTCCTCGTCTTTATACTGCTGCCTGGAAGGCATAATCCGCTGCCACCCCCAGCTCCATTGCCAACCTAGTTATTTTCAGAAATCTGCACCCTTACCAGGCTAACTGGTGTCAGGCTGGTGACAATTAATTTCAGCCACCCACATGTCAAACGTGTCAGTTAATTTAGCCTGTGTTATTTGAATGCTTTCCAAAAGTACAGTATATGTAATGAACGCTAAGCTTGACACATGTGAACAGGCATTGATAAATATATATATTGAAAGTTTCCTGCCAACCATTAGAACGACAGTTCATAATACATTCTGAACAACATCCGTTTCTGCATCTACTTTAATGATTTTCTGAATATAACCATTCGTAATCGACCGATTGCCAGTTTTAGTACAGAAAGTATTCAATTTGTTTACTTTAATACATCTGTTTTAAAAGACTTAAAAGACTTTAAAATGTTTAGAAAGAAACATAGATTTGTTGGTTCAGCTGGTGGTGTTCCTTGCTGCCTACATTCAGCGAGCATCCAGAGAAAATATACAGTGTTTTAGCAACCTGACATAAAGGGAAAAAACAATACAAAGGAGGAAAAAGAGACTTCAGAAGTGGCCGCATGCTTTGGATTCTTGGGACTGGTTCATTTTTCATGACACACCATGTATGGATATCTTCAGCTGCGGCAGTGAGAAAACGCTGGGGCATACATCTTATTGAAATGGAAGTTTGTTTCCTGGCCTTCCTGCCGGCAAATTCGGAGATCAGCAGCATCAAGACGAATGTTCCAAGGTTCTTTAACCCTCATAAATCAAAATTCTGGCAAATGACCGTTAAATAAGCAGAAATGAAATCCTGTAATTTCGCGGCCGCAGATCATCCCTGCTGGTTTAGATTTTGTGCAGTGCTATTATCGCAGCTGAGGAACTGGTCACTTTGGCTCAGTGAGAAATTCAAAGCAGAACATGAGCTTTCCCCATTGATCTCATGTATCTTGGAGGATGTCAGTACTGTGGTTCAGCCAGAATTCTTAAATGCAAAACTTGTCATTCACATGTGCTGTCAAAGGTAAAAAAATGTATGTGTGTGTATTTTTACTGGAATGTTCATAACCTTGTGCCTATGGTACATTCCAAAAATGATGGCAGAAGAGTTTTTAATTGTATTATTTATTTGTTTATTTATTTTTTGCATGATTCCATAGCGCATCAAGACGACTGGGTGAAGCTCCCTCTAGTGGTTCACAGATCTATACTCAGGGGAGTAGTAGTATGCAGGACGATTTAAGTAAGGAGTGTCAAACTCCGGTCCTATAGGACCAGTGTCCAGCACAGTTTGATGGTTCCCCTCTTCAAACACATTCCCTAAACCTGACAATTAACAGGCGAGGTGAACCAGGTATTTCTTAACAGGGAAATCACCCAAACATGCTGGACCACAGCCCTCCGGGACTGGAGTTTCACACCCCTGCTTTAAGTCATAAAAAACGTGTATTTATGTATGTATGTATATGTACATACAGTAATAGAGATATATCAAACACAGTAGAATAAACTATTTTCATTTTGAGATGACCATCAGCTGCATCAAAGAAGGATTTGCTCAAAGGAGAGGAGATGACGCTAATCCAAAAGGCTAATATGTGGCATGTGGTTTGACTTTTTCAAATGAGGTGCTAAAATCTAAATGTCTCTTGTGGGAAAGCCAGAGGAGCACTTTCACCAAAAATGTGAGGGTCTTTAGCACCAACATCAGACAGTTATTTCCATAGCATCGTAATCCAAGTGTGCCCTGAGAGCTAGTTTTGGATACTGACAAGGACAGGCTGTTTTTTAAACCTATCACTCAGTTGCTAATACTCTGTATCTGTTCTGTGTCAGAAATAAAAAGACAGAAGTTTATAATAAAGTGGCTAGTTGTATAATACCAATGCAGATTAGATCATGTTTTGGATTTAAAACCGTTGCCCGGTTATTTTGCAGCTGACACCTGTTTGTCTGTCTTCTCTCAGCCATGCCCTTCATCATCTCCATGCTGTTAGCCAGCCTGAACAGCTGCTGTAACCCCTGGATCTACATGTGCTTTGCCGGTCACCTGTTCCAAGACCTGAAGCAGAATTTGCTGTGCTGTCCGGCGCTCTACCTGAAATCCTCGCAGTGCCGCTGTGATCTGGAACACGACTCCAGCCGCAAGAGCAACTCCTCCACATATGTCATCAAGAGCACCAGCAGCCAGCGGAGCATCACCCAGACGTCCACCACATAAGCACTAATCCCACTCAAACTGACCATAGAAATAACAGGGCACCAATATCACAGAACACTTTGGAAACTTGGACAGGAGCCTAAAAGGAATCAATTTTTGGGCGCTATTGGATTCAACAGGAGCTTTGGCCCTCTGATCACTGTGATTACCTTCTGAAGGCGTTTGGAACAATTTGTGCCCAAGCTTTATTCCCTTAGACACAAAATACAAAAGACTGCTCCTATATTTATCAGTGCCAGGACTTTATGAATGCTACAATGTTATAGCAAATGCCACACTTAAAATGGGGCCAGCAAATTGCTTGGCTCTATTAGAATGTGGGTTCTGGCTATAAGAACATAGGCCATCTTTGAAGAGCCTTAGCTTTTTTTTTCTGTGAGCATATTCCTGGTCTAGTCACGGCCTTCTTTTACCCTTACTGGAATTCATGAACAACATTCATTCTCAACAAAAAGAATTCAGAACACTGCGTAAACCTATTTGCTTCTTATTTAAGGTCATGTCTAGTCAAAACCGCAAGTGTTTTGTTGGTTTATCTACATATTTTAGTTCTCAGTTGCAGGTAAATAATGAGAAAATGAGCCTTACTCCATGCTGTTATATAAACTCCTAGAGAGCACAGTAAGGTCAGTGGGCCGGTGTCCACTGTAGCTTTCTTCCAACTTCTACTTTAATCAAGTCAACAGATAGGTATTTGTTTTGCACATAGTGATGTGCTGGCCATTATTCTTGTTAATTTTCCACTGTCCATCTGCCAGAATGCTTAACATCTGGCCCATTCAGAGATTTGTACAGTAACACCTTCTTCGCTGTTTTTTAAATGTGAAATGACTCTTCTCCATTTATGATTTTGTACTTTGTGATCCAAAGGTAACTCTGTTGTATTGAGGTAAGAAAAACACCCACACACAATTCTAAATGTTACTTAAAAAAATGAAGAAAGTCTTGTCTTGTTGCTGCATCTTTGAAATATAACTGAAAGCAGAGAATGTTCTGTATTTACACAACCAACAGTGAAGAAATGTATCATCATTTTTTACATCGATTCATGTTGCAAGAAAGAAAATGTGGGACATTTTGTAAAGCCCTCTCTGGCAGTGAAATATAAGAGAGGGTTTTACCCAGTGAATAGTCATAGCTCACAGGTTCACATCCGGCTGTCGATGGTAAGGGGGATTTGCTACCTGAGACAATCAAATGGATGGGACCTCATTCACCGTTTTCTGGTAATATTCTTTAATGAACTTTTTTTGTTGCCATTTTAAAAAGCTACTGATAAATAGGCCCATTCACACATAATACAAGGAAGAATATGCCGTAATTTATTGAAAATAAAATGTATGTGCTAAGAAATCAGATTGTGCCTCAATGTTTACATGCAATTTTATAGAAGGTGTGCACTTGGTGAGAAAGGTACATTGTGAGGAATGCTTTTATGTGAGTTCTGTCTTGTCTGTACCATTTTTCAAAGTTATAATTTCTCTGTGTAATATGAGCATTGAAAAAATGCATATCATTTGTTTGATTCAAACGTGGACATCATTTCAGCCTGACTGAAATATCTCAGCACAAGTTTTTCAAACTGAAAGACGAAGTTGTGTTGATGTATACCTTAAATATCCAAAAATATGAAGACAGCTACTCATTCAAAACTCATCTGAAATAAAGATTAAGATATTAACAATTGAGTTTATCCCCTTTATGGTAGAAACAGTCTGATCTTGGATGATCAGTTTCCAATTATAAATGCCATCCCAGTTTATGGCAAACGTAACTGATGGCACTCCAACATTCGAGAGAATGCAGGTCCGCTGCTCCACTGGCTAGTGCTGGGAGGCTTTAAAACTCAATCTCCACCCACCAAATCGAAATTTTCCTTGTTTTTCCTCAAGATGAGGTTGATAATATTAAAGTTAAAAATATATATTTCTTCCACAGTCCATAGGGTGCAAATTTACCTATAAAACAGCTCATTCCATGAGTGGAAACTGTAGAACATGGGTCCTAATGCCTATTCTGTTTTGCATTCAAATTAATTTGATGCTTCTTACTAAACATCCTACTATTTTTCCATGAGAGCTTATCACCCAGACTAGAAATCTACAGTTATCCTGTGGTGCGAAAATGTAGGGAACCAGCACAGTCCACTCTTTTCAGATGTAACATATCCAGTTCTGCTTTTCTCTTCACCTTTCACACATTGCATCATCTTTTCCTTTGGGAGCTTGTAAAAATGAAAAGATTACAAAATAAAACCTCAGACACATGAGTTCACAAATTATCCCTACCATGGGAATCTGAAGTGAAACAAACCAAAAAGAATCATATCAGGCACCATGGATAATTAGTTTCGTGAGATCAGAGCTCAGATGGCTCTCACCAGATGAGAATTTCTAAACATCTTTCAGCTGTAAAATAAAATTGCATTTATTTGAATTCGAGGATATTATTATTATGACTCATTATGTGAGTCAGTGCAACATTCAGAATGGCAACAGTTGATGACACATGCTTTCAGTTTCTTCTCTCATGAAGCAAAAATATACTTAGTACCAAGTTTGTAAACCCTGTGTCCTTTTCAAAATGTAAACATGAAAAAAATCATATGATATGTAGCCTTTACTCTCCAAGCCATATTTGGAAAATTGGCTTCACAGCCTGTTTTAAATGTATCCTTTTTGAGATGCCTGGAAAAAACAATGCCTGAGCCTGATCAGGCTTTTAGAGTTTAGCCATAAGTTAAAGGAGGGTTTAAGCCTGGTCTCCTCCAAGAATGAAGGACAATACCTGGCTGCCAGTCAGAACAGATGTCATTTGATAAGATATGATATGATAAACCTTTGTTAGTCCCACAATTGGGAAATTTGCTAAGTATGGCAGAAACTGATGGTACAAAAATTAAGAGCAGCAAAATTGGGAAAAACAGTAGAATAGATAAAATAAACTAAAGTAAAGAAAACAGAATAGAAACTGCATACTAGTCTTAAAGGTGCATTCTAATTCTAACGGATAAAAAGAGGTTGTAAGCTGTCATATAAAAATTAATCATAGCTATTTTTTGCACAAAGTATGAGAAGTGGATCTCAAGGGGGAAAATATCAGAAAAGAAATATATAAGACATCCATCTATCCAATATCCAAGTTGCTTACCCTCAACCAGGGGGTGAAAGATGAAGAAACACACTGACCAGTGCAAAAAGGAAAGACATGAGGCCTTTAAACTGTGACAAAACTTATCAGACAAAGAACATCTAAAATGAATTTTCTGTTTAATTTTGTAGGTTTTAGGAGTAGAAGCATTAAATCATTTAAAAATGTATTAATTTTGTGCACATTATACATCAGACATGGTCTTGGCGATAAAGAAATACAAAATCAACACACCTTAGAAGTAAATCATTTATCTAACCTATAGGACGGTGAGAAATTTTTCAGTCAACACTCAGTGGAACATTCTGATGTATATAAGTCCGTGAGCAGTTTCATATTCTTACATATCTTAGTTGTGAAATTACATAAATATTGTTTATTACAAGCACCCAATAAAATTGTTTACTGAAGATACAGGGAGAAGGCCTCATCGCATGAAGGAATGAGACCTGTTCTCCTCTGTCAGCACTCAAATCCATCATAAATATTTCTCGGAAGACTTGAGGAGCCCAACTTGCCCACTAAACCCCTTTCCAGATGCCATAGAGTGGAAAACACTGCACAGACGTAAGCAATGCGGCTCAGCATTCAGACCGCTTTGCTTCATTGCTTACATCTATCCAGACTTATGTCACAGAAAGGTGATGGGGATCAGGTTCGCACCCATCACGATCTGACCTCTTTTGACAAATATAAAACGAAGGCAAAAATAAAACCCTGGCAGATTTTTGTAAACAACAGCTCCTTCCGTGATCTCTACACCTCTTTGCGAAGTACCACCCGTACACTGCTGAAGATTTTTCCCAGCGCCTCGAACAGGGGGTCACAAAATGTGTGGATGCACAGCGAATAGATTCGGCTCAAGCACTGGGTTTCAATCAGGTAGCTCTTGATGCAGGGCATGACGGCCCAGATGTGGCAGAAGGAGATGCAGGCGAAACAGAAGCCCCACAACAAGGCCACTGGGATGCCGAAGATGGCTGACAGCACGCGGTAGCACCAGTACTTGGACACAGTAAAGGTGGTGTAGCTGGTCTTCCACACGCCGTCTAGACTGTGTGTGCCATCAGGCTCGGCGATCACGTCCTCGAAATCTACCTGGGTTATAGGAAAACGTGTGTTTAATATCATTAGGGACTGCACTGTTCAGAAGGTGACTACTCAGTACAAAAGACCAGGTAGTAATTGTCGAGTAATTCATTTAGGGTCTCCCCTGCTAGTGCTGTTATGCAAATGTTTTGCTTCAGATCACACAGAATACATCCTAATTTATCTTCAAACTTCCTCTCAGCAAAATGAAGCTAGACTGCACTGAGAAAAGAGCAATGCTACCAAACTGTTTTGTTTATAGCATCAGTGATTTTTAAGAAACTGAAATGGAATTTTGGAGTTTGGGAATAGGACAATGCCTAAAAGCTCTCTTCCTTACAGGATAACATTTATATCTTTATGTTGGATTTCCCATGATATAGCTTTTGCACCCTGTAGCCATCCCATCACCTCCCTGACTCCTAACCCCTCTCTCAGCCTAGCTTCTATTCATAAACCAGAGTCTGGTCTTCCAGCTGAAGGAGAACCTTCCTAGAACCCCAGTCCAAGCTGTAAAAGTTCTTGTTGCTTCTACAGTCTTATGGTCTTTTATATAAAAGTTTTTAGTTTCTTTGCATATTAGTATAGATACATTTAATTACAAGGAATTTTCACAAACACATTCTATTGCCTGTTTATGATGGACCCAATTATACGCTGGCCTTTTGGAGTTGTCTAAAAATGTAATTATATGGTTTTCTTTTCATTAGAGCTTCAAATTATTGAACCAATTCGCTGCTTTGTTTTCTGCTGACTCTCTATAAATTGTGCAATTTGTTTAGCTTAGCAGGAGACTTGCATAAAAACTCAACAGCTAGTTTTACTCCCTAAATGGGTGATGATTGATTCCCCCAAAAAAGACTTCTAATCCCCAAAACCCACTACTTATGACTCATGATTCTGTGTATCTTTACTTCAAACACTGAAGCATACCAGTGAGCATTAAGAGAGACTATTTCAGTCTGTTAAACTGTGTCTGTAAACAGTGGCTATATTTATGTGATAGGACATATCCTCCTCAAAATAGGCTCCTAGACCTTAATACATATCAGTGAATTTAGGGATCAACTTGTACATCTAGCTTGGCCTGGCATGTTTGAGGCTGTTCTTAAAGTAAGTTGAATCAAATGCCATGATTTGAGAGTGTTTCTCCACTGACCATTTCTCCCCTCCTGTAACATATATTAATCAGAAAACATCTGGATATCAAGAGTTTTTCATCACAGTAAACAATACTGACACTAATCAGACCCAGGTTCTAATTTTACACCTAGGTCTGAATCGGAGTGATACAGACAAAATTCTTCTATGTCTTTTATTAACACAATATAGTGCAATTAAATCCTTCAGCCTTTAGACCAGTGCAATGCAGATTTAGACATTCAGTTTTTATTACATGAAAGGTATTAAACCTTTTACAGGTTGTGAAACTGAAAACCTAAAAAGTATAAAACTATGGAGATATCCCCATATACTTCAGGTTCCAACTTTTAAACAACGAGAAGCTTAATTGGACAAAGTAAATGTTTCAGTGCTGGTAAAATTGACATATTTGAGATTTTTACATCAATAGAACAATAAATCCAGACAAATTTAAGAATGGTCTAAATGTAGTATACTCATGCTTCATGCATATAAATGCAATATGGGGGTTGCTATCAACATGAATACACATCATGCATAAGGCATGACTCATTCAGCTCTGCTAATTCTGTTCCATTAATAAACAAGCGCTACCACAATATCCTCCATCATGTGCATGCTGCAATCTCTATACACAATTAAAGCAGATACATTTCAATATCTGCTTGAAATGTAGATATAACCATAATCTAACTGATCTAACTGGCACACTCTTATACCCTGGCCATAAATAATGGCTGTGTGGTGTGGCCTGGCAGAAGAATGTCTGTGGGCTATTTTTGGGTCATGCCTTGCAGCAGAACATAGAACTCACAGCTTTCTCCATGGAGCACTCTAAATCATAAAACTCCTTATTTAAGTGTCATTAACAAAGACTTGTGTGCACAAGTGATCAGAACATTTTCTTTTCTAAAAACACCTCAAAATCGAACAAATGAATTGCTTTTGTCCTATTATAGCCAGCCTTATAATGCATTCTTGTTCAACATACTGTTTTTTTTTTGGGGGGGGGGGGGGGG
>JBBMFX010000101.1:15605243-15616906 GCA_037832545.1 Rhabdalestes septentrionalis
TTATGTGCAAATATTGTGCATGTGTTTTGATGATATAACTTAGATGATATTTGTTCTACAATGTTATTTTAACTAGTTAAATCAAAATAAATTGCTAGCTCACTGGTAAAGCAGATATGTTAAAGGTAAGCTAGCAAGCACCTTTATATGATTCATATGGTCTATGGTTCTTTAAATCATCCAAAATTTCCAGTTAATTCCCATAAATTTCCAAAATTCCTGTGGAAAGTTTCATATTTGGAATATTTCCAAAATTCCCAAGCCAAAGTTTCCATGGAAACTTTCTGAAACTTTCCGGAAACTTTCCGGAAATTTTCCACCCCTTTGCAACTCTAACTATAACCCCAGTGTGATATCTCTGGCTATGAAGTTGTGGAGAGACTGTTCTTGCTGAAAGTCTGGACAGACTGTCCTTGTGTCCGGCAGTGACATCCTTAGTCACTTAAAGAACATCTGCATCTATTTTTCTTCACACATTTCTTCATTATACATTAGCATCACACTCATGAATGTGTGTTTTTATCCACAATTTTCAACCATATTCACTTATGTCTAACACACAGATCTAAATGCAGATGTCACTTTTGTCATGGTTCTTACTGAAGCACTGTGCAGTCTTGTGAAATAAGCTCCTGTCACCTGGGCCCCAATAAGAAACTTTCTTTCAAAATCTCTCCTATCTTTTCATGTCTTTTCATCCTGATTCATAAGTGAGGTCAGTTGGGCTGTCCCAGCATATTAATACAAGACCTAGAGCATCTTAGAAGTAACTGCTTTATTGTAACAAGCATCGTAAGTGCCTGGAAGCATCTATTCTTACTATGTTTCTCTTTGTTATTAACTAAATTAAACACTTTTGAAAATTCAACCATTTGGCGACCCTTTACATTGTAAGTTAGCACTAGTTTTCTCCCGCTTTACAAAAAAAGGACATTTAGTCTGAAACACGCACACACACGCATGCATGAACACACACAAACACACACATGCACCCATCAACCACTATCATTGTTGAAGGCAAAAGCATATAATCATGGGCCGAAAAGCCCAGTAACGTTATATAACCCTTTATCTAGAGGTATTTGTCATTAAGCACTTGCAGGAAGGAGCTTCAGAAAGATTCCATTCAGTGTATTCACAGCAATCATTTGCCGGGATATCATCTCCCTCTCCCTTTCTTCTCTATTGAGCAGCATTTCAGCCACATGAAACGAGAGCTGCTCCTTTTATCATCACTATAGGCAGTCGATCAAAGAGATTTTTCTATCTGTCATCTGAATGGGCAGGTAGTGGCGATACGCCAAAGTCACTGAATCACACTTACAGATACAGCAAATCTAGCAGGGAAAACAAGGGTCAGCCCAAGAAGCTGCAAGAGGTTTATATCATGTAAACTCATTATTTCAATTACCAATAAGATTCCACACTGGTGTTTGTGTGTGAAGTGATTTGAATTCTTAGAACAGGCTTGCTAGAAAGCTTAAGATTTTTGCTCTTAAAGAGATGAAAATGTGAATAAAAATATGTCATACCAGAGATTCTAGCAAATATTTCAGTGGTTTAGCAAAGCAGCTGGAAGAGCTTAGGACCAAGGGGTCTCAGTGGTATTGAATGATAAAAATATCTAATTCAATTGCACTGAAGTGTAAAAACACTGAAGTGTTATGAAAGGCATTCAGTATGTCTGATCTGCATCATATTAGGAATACAGCCACTGCCTCAGGGTTGTATACTTCATTAGAACACTGCCTTAAATATCACTACATAGCAACACAATCCAATTTTTAGACATCAGACAGCAAAAGATATATGGCAGAATGAATTCATTTATGAATTAATTAATTTATGAATCATAGACCTTAAGGCATGTTTACTTAACAAACTGATAAGTGAGCACTGGACAACATGGAAACTGTGGCTCAAAGGAGAACATTGTCCAGTCTATCATGGACAATGTATAGCACCCAGTCCACAGTGTGGTGAACGGTCTGAGAAGTACTTTTAGCCCCAGACTGACCAGATTAAAGTCCTCCAATTAATGCCATTAATGTCCTTCCTTCCCACTGCCACCGGACTCTACACCTCCTTCCTCAGTCACACAATCCACCAAATAAACAGGCAGCAACACTTCATGTTTTTAACAGATAAGCTGCACTAATTCACAGTGTCATACAGCATGTGATCTCTCCCTGGGATAACTGTAAATGATTATGTCAAGGAATGTACAAATTAAGTTCAGTTCAGTTAAATTAAAACCTGGGCTGAAAAAAATTAAAATAAATCGATGTACATTGTCAAGAATCGAACAGAGATGAGGTTTTTAAAAACTTGAAATTTCAAAACAGTTGCAGCTAAGCCTATCCTGCATAACTGTAAAACTCCCTCCACGTATCACAATTTGATATTGAAAGTATCGATAGGTACCATGACTAGAAACTACAACTACACTGTAAATCCATAAAAATATTTGATTGTTGTTAAACCACAAATTTAAGTACCTGGAGTTTGCAAAACATGGCTGAAATGTGATTGGTTGAAATTCCATGGTCAAATTGAGATGGATATGGCAATAAAAACAGACAAGGTCGTACAAAAAATGTGAATCTGACCTATCAAGTACGCCTGGGCTTCTGTTGTGGAGCTGTTGTTTACTCTGAAGGCCTTGGTCATCTTATAATAATAACATCTTTATAGACCATCATGTGTGCTTTTATATGGACCAGTATGATGTGAACATGGGAGTAGGTTTTATATCAAGCAGCTGCCACTGCTAAGACTGTTTTGACCTTCCTGTGAACCAAGAAATGTCAAAGATTTGAAGAGAAAGAAATGGCCTAAGGACTCTATGTATTGTTCAGCATTATAAGAGAAGACTTGGTGCTGTTAGCTTGGCAAAAAGATGGAAGTAGATGGGATATAAATAATTATGATGTACTTTACTTTTATAATGGACTTTTTTTATCAACTGTCTTACATCATTGAAGAGCCATGTTTCTCTGACATTATCAGTATTCAGTCAGACTAATAACCCTTTTTCACGACCATTTCACCTTTTTAAAGAACGTTTTGTGACCATTAAAATGGTACCAATAATTCTGGTAAGCACTATATGTGGAAAAAAATCAGTTAATTCCATTGATCTGAGCACAGATTTGTTAATCTTAAGGTTCCTTTGAGAGCAATATTGTAGTATTCTTGATCCATTTCTTTGTGCTAAAATTGCAAACAACCCAGTGGTGAATAATGAATCAGCTGTGAGTGGAAAAACACAGCAAAGCAAAAATGCTTACCCTGTAGTCGCTGGCTGTGACATAGAAGATGGGTTGGAAGGCCAGCCAGATGATGCAGGTGGTGTACATGGTGAAGCCAATAAACTTTGCCTCGTTGAAGTTCTCTGGGCATTTCCTTGTCTTGAAGGCGTAGAAGGTGCAGAGGATGATGAGGATGCAGTTGTAGGTCAGGGACATCAGCATGCTGGAGTCCTTGCTATTACACTTCAGCCTGACTATGTCTCTTCTCTCGGGGCTGACCTCTTTCCTCACACCTGGTGCTTCTACCAACAGCCAGACGACCACCACCAACAGCTGGCAGGAAATGAGGCCGGCACAAATGGCTACTTGTGAAGCTGGACTAATGAACCTTGGCCTTTGAGCTCCATCTTTGACTCCGTTGAAGATCCGAGCAATGCGGTTGGTCTTTGTCAGGAGTGCGGAGTAGCAAACTGCGAAGGAGGTACCCAGCCCAAGGCGTCGTAACGTGCACACTACGGCTGAAGGTTTGGCAATGTAGATGAATGTGATGCTGTAACAGAGAAGCACTCCAATCAGTAAAATGTACGAAAGTTCCCGCCCACTGGCTTTTACCACCGGCGTCTCATTGTTCTTCAGGAAGAGGCCAATCACGAAGAGTGTGCAGAGGATCCCCAAACAGGCGATGGTGACTGGCCCGATTGCCCAGGCATCCTCCCAGTGGATGTACTCCTCAGGCAAGTTGTAGCAGCCAGTGAGGTTGCCAAGAGGCCACTGGCCAAAGCTGCAGTCTGCACAAGTGAATTCGTCCAGGAGGTACTGGTAGGGCTGGCAGGGGATGCAGATCCAGCAGCAGACGTCACCAGGCTGCATGCTTTTAATCTCGTTCTTTCTGCAGGGGTCACTGCACTGCGAGGTAGGGACCAACTGGTTCTCCCAAGGGATCAGACTGGTGTTCAGGGTCAAATTCTGTGCCCAGTAGCCCACTTTTTGGTAAACATATGTGCCATCGTCTTTGTGGTAGTGGAAAATGTTGTAACGCCCCAGGCTATCCCCATAAGCATCAAAGTGGACAGTGTTCTCTGTATCAGCTGGACGAAATGGTGCTGTAGAAACAAAAGTCAAAAGGTGAGTTGCTAAGGTCAAAAAATAAAATGAAGGACTGGGTTTTACCAAAGACCTCCACAGTTTTTAATAAAACACATTTTTCCAACCCATAGGCCAATCTTCATGTAACAGCCCCTAGCTATGCTTACAATCTCCAAAGCCTCTCTTGTCAGGTTTGTGGATGCATTGGACACAGGTGCTCACAGTACATTTACATAATTGAGGCCAGGAGGTTGATTCACAAGTCTGCCTTGTTTCTTTGATGTGATTTCACAGTTCTTGAAAAAAACATCAAAAATAGATCACTTCAGATGGGAAGAAATGTTGGAATTAAATTTGATTTTAAGATGCTGAGAAGAATTTTTTTAATATTCTGTATTTCTTATAGCCAGCCACCATTCTTAAAGCACAATGCCAGTGTTGTTGCTGTTGTTTTTGTTTTAACTGCCTGTTCCAACAGCAAGAAGATATATAGCCACCATATAGTCAATGTCAAAATTAGTGCACCTGACTGACACTGTGTTTTATCTGTTTAGCTGTTTCCTTGATCCTCTGTATATGGCAGCGATTCTGGATAACACATTTATTTTTTTCAGTAATAAATAAGAACTTAAAACCGCATTACTGGCTGGCTCAACATTACGTAATTTTCAAGTCACCAGAATAAAGGAATTCATTTTTGCAACTCTGTTATTTATAGAAAGGAACCAGAGCCCCCATTTAATAAAAAAAAAAAGCTCTATTTCTAAAGGTCTCAAGGCTGACGAGAATGTGTACAGGTACTGATTGTCTAGGAGGAGATAGTATTTGTTCCAGATGAAAATGAAATATATTTTTATATATTGTCTGTGTATTGCAAAAACTATTAGAATGTTAGAATGTCTCACATTCAGAAAGATTGGTCTAGCCACGCAATGGACTGGACTGAGTCCAACAGTTTTTGACAGTTTCACAGATCTATTGATCTTTCAGATTAAGCATCTTTGACAGAGCAACTAGCAGGATATAAGTGTATAATATTGACAGAGGCTTTGACTGCATCAGTACAGAATGATTAAAACACTGCACTACACTGACTGTATAGATCTCGATAAGGATTAATGTGGCTTTTCCCAGAAACATAAAACTGTATACAAAGGACCACATGCTCTTTGAGTTCTCATTGCATTATTTACATTGTGGATAAACATTCTCCTCCACTGGCAGTAGTCTTGGAGCTTGCAGCAGAAATTTAATGTTTCAGTCTTGCATTCAAAATGTCTCTCTCTTTCAAATGATAATAATTTTAAAAAGCTTAAGGCTCTCCACATGTTTACATATGATTTCAAATCTCTATGTGTTTGTTAGCTTTCCTTACTCATATAAGGCTACTCAAGTACATAATTATAAGCCAGTCTGAATTAATGCATAAAAAATGTCTACTTATAGTGGTTACGTTGTATAACATATTGGACCATCTATACTGTAAATAAGATACAGTGCAGTCTGGAAGCAGATGGAGGCCGTAATTATTTTTGACGTGCCTCTGTACTGCACAACACTGATTTGAAATGCAATGGCAATGAGATTGTGCAGATGGGCAAATTTCATCCAAGCGCATTTACTTCTGTGTTGGTTGAATTACATAAGAATTAGAGTGCTTTTATATATAGTTGTTCCATCTCAGGGGACCATAAGTAATTGAACAAATTAACATAATCATACATGAAAAATGTCATGTCAACTCCAAGCATAAAGCTGGCTAACAGTGTCTTTTGTACACTCATGACGTCAGTGAGGGTGAATAATTTTTTCAGTGAGTGCTCACGAGCTTGCCATACTGGGGGCTGTCTTGGCCATTATTGTGGTCCATGTCATCACTAGCTGCGGTTACATCTACAGTATTTTTTAAGCCCAGTTGAAACTATCCTGATCAGAGATTCCAATTTCTCTGTTACCATGGATGCTAAATAAAGTGATCAGATTAGATGGGCCTTGACATGCTATAACATAATAACACATACAGTTCTGCCTGTTAAAACAATTTTCAAGAAGAACAGACGTTCTTGTGTATCTTTTGTTCTGTCTAAGGAAGCAGCAATCACAGAAGCAAAATTCAAGAGAAGAGCGTAGGAGGACCTTTAGAGCTAATCAAGAAAAAGAACTTGGTGGCCCTTCCCCTGCCAAAGATCAGTTTTGTCGCTTGTCTTTTGAAAGTAACATCGATTATTTGAAAGTTTTAACCTAGTGTGATATTCTGAGCATTCACATTACCTAATTGTAACCCCACATATGGCATTATAGGTGCAGATAGAAGAGAATAAGGTTAGATTGAAAATGTACATGCTAAAATTTTCCTACTGAATGAATGTCATCTTTCATGAACTAGTCCATGTTAACATTGCTACATTTACTCAGAGATTGCACATTATTTTCACATACCCATTTGCGACATCAAATAAAGTAATGATAACAATTTATACTTGACCATCAAAGACTTGGATTCTGAAAGGCAAACTGTCAATTATGGATTCACTGCACTCACCATCAAACTTTGTCTTCAAAATGTAGTCTTTATAGAACTTTTTTCCATTCAGTGGCTTCAAAGCACTACAGATTTTGGTAGTGTTGGGACACAGTCCTTGCTTCATGTTGTGTAAAGATTGGGCCATTGCGTACACAGCATTCACCACAAACATAATCTTGGATTCTTGCTCAAACTTGCCATCTCGAAGTGAATGTTTCCCACAGTTTATGTCATGTAGGCTGCACTGGAAATGGTTTTCCCAGAACTCTCGGAACCAGGGATTACGCGTGTTGTTGTAAGGATTGAGGTTTGTGAAGTAGTCAGCAAATTCAGGGATTGGGTACGATGCAAGCTCGATGGTGAAAGCTCCATCTGCCACTGATTCGCTCCCTCTCACCACACTCTCCTGTGCCCCCCAGCCATCGCTCGCCACCCAGAGGAAGGAGACATTCATGCGGTTAGCTGCAACTAGAAGCTCTCTAGCATCCTCACTTCTAGTGAAGAGGATCACGACTTTTGCGTTCGACTTCTGCAATAAGGACCTAATCACGGCTTCATAACTGTAGCGGTCCATGGAGCGGCTAACCTTGGCAGATGTTGCAATGCAGATTTGTAAGGCCCTGGCCTCCTGCTGGAAAGCATCGATGCCAGTCTCCCCATAGTCACCCTCAGAGGCTACCGTGGAGACATAGGTCCAGTTGAAGTAGCGTAGGATCTCAGCCATGGCCTTGGCTTGGTAGAAGTCTGGTGGAACTGTTCGAGCAAAGTAGTCATAGCGCGTTTTATCACTAAGCTTAGCACTAGTTGAGGCATAGCTGATCTGGGGGATCTGGAAGAGTCGTAGAAGATTGGCCACCTGCAAGAAACCACACAAGACACATGAAAGGAAGCCTTCTGACTGTCTTCTGTTCTACACTGAGCAAAACCAGAAAGCCAGTGGCTGTCCAAGATAAAATGTCCTAATAATGGGTGAGATACCACAGATTGCAGAATTGTTTTGCTTCAGAGAACAGTGAGCAAACTAGACATGGGTCATGTCCTGCACAATTCTTGTACAAAAGTTTTCACATAACAATTTGTAGTCTTGAGAGAAAAAACAAAACCACAAAATATAAAATATACTGGTATGCCATATGTAAAAATATATAATATAAAATGCATAAATAAAATATAAATCAGATGTAACATATTATTCAGAAACATATAACAGCCCAATGTACCTACAGCCACAAGATTAGTTTGAGCTAGCTAGCATGGTAAGTGAAGCTACAATTCTATTACTCTGCGCAATGCATTCAAAATCTAATAAAGATTCAGTGATGAGGGCCATTCAAAAGGAGCGCTTGTATCCTACATTCTTTTTGCATTTTAATATGTTCCCTGAGATTCATTCATGACATTATTACTCACCAAATACAGTCATCATTCATTTTACATTATATTTTCCAACCTCACTTTATGCTTTTCATTAGAAACAGGCAATTTGTATATAATACTGATACAGATTCTAAAAACACATCCTCAAAAACACAGACTTTTAACCTATTGGAAAAATACAATACAAAAGGGGCAATGGCACATGCGATGATTTTTTCACCAAAATGTTAACTTAGTACATTAAACAATAATAGTACGGTAAAATGTGTAAAAAGAAACATGTTCTCTGTAGGCCGTATGAGCTTATTTTCATTTAGAAAATGGAGTAAACAGATAATTTCACCAGAAATGCCTGAAAATTGTAAATGACTTTACATGTAAATGAAGCATTAATGTTCAGAATTAACCAAATTCAAAATACAGTCTGGGCTGAAACACTCTTTATAACTTCAATGTGCTCCAAGTTGCTATCAGCTGAATTGATGAATATTTCTAAATCCACTTGTTTTGGGGACATTACAAAAAATAGAAATATTTTTTGGGGTATGCATTTATTTCATGCCCCATATGGACTGGAGGAGAATGGTTTATTTTTTAAAATGCATTTGCTAATGGCCTAGTGATTCGGGTGTAGCATTACAAACAGAAATCTGTGGGACCAAATCCCAGAGCTGCTAGTGTCATCAGTGACGTACCTTTGAGAAAGGCACCATCTACCACACACTGCTCTCCGGGCACCCTTAATTGGTGGCTACCCACTGCTTCACTTGGCGAATGGGTTTAAATGCAGAGAAATAATTTCACACTGGGTTTTTTTCATGTATGACTATAAAGGGCCACTTCTCTTTATTCTTACATCAAGCACTTTTATTTAAGAAAGGTAAGAAGTATTTATTTTTATGTGTGTGCGCTACAAGGCCTTTAAAAGGATTCAGATTCCCTGTCTGTTTTGTCATGGCATGCAGATATATTCCTGTTGTGATAACACATACTGCTACCATTAATACCCACAGGTCAAACCCACCGGTCTAAAGGAACCCATTGCTCCCATGAATGTTCTTTTGGGTTTTAGTCCTCAACTCGAGGTTTCAGTGTTGCTTAGTCAGATGTGCATCACCCTGTGCATGGACTACATTCAGTGAATATCAGTCTCCTTGTCCCAGCTGAGTGTGACTGTGCTCTACAGTGAAGCGCTTGACTGGGCTTTGCCTTGGGCACTTCTTCAGAAGCCTGGGGGGAAAACCACCCGATCACGCCACTGAAAGAAGGAAAAAAGAAAATGTTCTTCTCTTGGCCTATAGCACTTCTTTCACTGTGTTCCTCCAGATCGCTGCACTCTAAGAAAAAGTGACTGCTATCTAAGAAATGTATTTTATTTAGATGCATGGGTCATTCTGCTTTTAGCTGAATGAAACAAGAGAAAATACTTAAGTAAAAAGTGATTAAGATATCATTGACCTCCTTTCAGTTGTGTGGTCGGCCGGTTTCCCCCCAGGCTTTCTTTAACAGTCTTTAAAGTTATTGTAGCCTGAAATAAGCAAAAAATGTAATTTGACAATGCAAACCTCAGAGACGTGTCTGTCAGCCTGTCTATTTCAGTAATGTTTCTATTGCCTTTATTTATGCTTTATAAATGGGTTAATCATTAGCACATTAATAACAGATAAACTGTCAAAGAAGGAATGAGCATGCTGTGGCTTTAAGATTTTCACTCTACCAGTTTTACACCAATATCAGATATCTGAGTGCTTAATTTAGCAAAAAAAAGTATTTTAATGGTTTATTATGCCTTTTCTAAAAAAAACATGCATTAAATATGGCCCTGAAATATTTAGGTTCAGTAAATCCATTAAAACCCTCATTAAGCACTTACAGAGTTACACGGCCAACACAACGACGTCCTGTTAAGCTTTTCCAGCACCTGCTTTCTGTATTTTTCAGGGAGAAGTGAACACGAAGAGTTCCGCATACATTTTTCATAGGTGTTGCTATAGAAACCAATGGGCAGGGAATGAAAGGCTAATGTTGAAAAAGTTGCCTTCCCCGGAGGTTCCTTGCCTCTGTAGACATCATCTTTACTGGGAGTTTATTGTCATGCAACATTATCCTAAAAATCTCCGTTGCTTAAGCAGTCCTGACAGGCCCCTATTTGAGTAGTCTATGTTTGGAGACAGCTGCCAGAGTAGCTTTCTGAAAGTGAATGAGAGTTGTTTTTCTACACCAAAACCATAAACACTTCTGCATGAAGCCAGACTAGATGCTGCGGCAAATAAGACAGCATACTGTGAAAAAAGAAATCTTAATTTTTTAATTTGTTTATAAATATACCTATTCCTGATTTTCCACATTCCCTGGGGAAATAATCTTCAAAACATAAATATAAAGCTCTAAAATATAGAAAGCTCTAAAATGATTTGCACCCTTTGATACAGATGAATAAAAATGGAAAAAGAAATGCATTTTACCAAAACCATGTGTCACAATTATTCGAAACACTTGGAGTTCTACTGAATATTCATTTAGATTGATTCAATGAATAAAATATAACTGAAGCATGTATCATCTGATGCATCATTTATTTAAATGTGAATCAGTCTTGGAACATCTGAGTAGATTTTTAAATATAAAATGAAATTCTCAGGGCATTTTCAAATGTAACCTCCAAATTCTCAGTTCAATGTTGTAATTGGCTGAATAATTTAGAATCTGAATGTTAATTTGAGACTTCATGATGACTTCTAAACAATCGTAATTCACTCAAATAATTTTCTACCCTTGTTACAGTCTACTTTGATATCCTGCAGTAAAAATGGGCAAGAAAAAAATCCATGTTCATGATGTATAGCAGAATAAAACTGTCTGAAGGTCTGGGGAGTTAAATGCTGATGGCCAGCTAATCTCCATCTCTTACTCTCCACAGGACTCTCCTGAGTGCTGTAACCAAAAAAGTGGCCTTATGCAACATGAGTTGTTTCTAACAGAGTGTGCATCATGCCCAAGAGGCACACATGACTCAGATTAAAATCTACCTCAGTCACAACAGCTAGTGTGAAAAACGTGTACAACAAACAGCTCAGGGCAAATAGCCGAAACAGGGCTGAGGGTTTAAAAAAGAACATCCAGAGCTGACAAAGGAAACTCTACCCATAGAGACAAATATATATATTGACCCACTGTAAAGAATATCACATATATTGAAATGCTTTGCATCATACACATCAGAATGTATCTGCTGTTAATTGCAAATTATAACCATGGTGTTTAAAAATATTTAACGTTTCCAGACATGGACCAAAATACGTGGATTGAACCAGCAAAAACAATCAACGAGGCATTCATAGCTGACTCACTATGGAAGACTATGAGCACATTAATTCAAATGGCAATTCATTTTGCAATTGGCAATTCAATATTCAATCTGAGCA
>JBBMFX010000101.1:15674059-15687191 GCA_037832545.1 Rhabdalestes septentrionalis
ATACAAATATTTTTTAAAGTATTTGTCCGAATACCGTATTCGTAAAAAACACGTTATTTGTGCCTTTCCGAATACCGGATTTGTATTCGGCTCCACCACTAATAGATATATATATATATAGATAGATATATAGATATATATGCATACACACACTCTCCAAGTTCCCTTTTTCATTATTATTGCAAGTATTAATGGAAAACAAAAGCCTGTAACAGGAAAGTGCAAAAACACACAGAGAAGATGGAGAACACATGGACATAGGATAGTGAGGTTACATGTGGATGTGGCTGTGTAAGAGGGATCAATACACAGAATTTACTAATGAACAGTAACTGTGGGGACCTTGTAAGCAGTCGCTCCTGGATCTTCAGAGGAGCTCTACATCGACCGACATCGAGTTAGTGGTAGGGTGGGGGTGGCAGGGTCAGCAGTCAATCAGCATTCTTTTGGGACAATCAGTGATTCTCTGCCTCCCTGAAAAAGTTTAAATTCTGTTCTGGTGCTACTGCAGTTGTGAATGTCCTTGGCATTTTAACCAAGAAATCTATACACAAAATGCTTCTATATTATAACTGTGGGCAAAACTCATCTCAAAGTTCGACCTGATCCGTTGAGTCCATGTTGTGTTGAAGTGGGCAGCAGTTGACAATTATTTGAAGTGTTTTTAGTACGTTTTTTGAAAATGCAATGGTTCAAAATTGGAGGACCAAACAGAGAGGATCTGGGTAGGGTGTTCAGAAATATGTAATTTTTGTTCAGCACCAAAGGAGCGTTGGAAGAACATGTGTCAAATCATCAGTGTAAAGCATTCTTTTAGAAGAAGACTGGGAGAAATTGATTCTGTTCACTTAGCTTTAAGCAGCAGTTCATTAGGCCAGCATGAGGCCATGATTAGTCCTCTTCATTAAGGGTGTTAAATTAAGCCAATAGTCAGCAAATGATGATAGAAGCCCAAATGGATTAAATACATTCTGAGTTCCCTAGTTCCTGTGGAGAACTGACAATATGTGATGGTAGAATCACCAGGAAGTGTATTTTGACACTAGATCTGACTTACCGAATACACAAAAACAACAGTTTAAAAATAGATATAAACATTTTATCTTAAATAAGACTGAGTTTACATTGTCAGTAGTTTGCTGCCAGGGGCTAGAAGCAGATGTTGTTTTGGGATAAATATGAACTGCAGAGTTTTTGTCATGTTTCATTTAAATCAGTCTGTCTCTGTCTCACATTCTTAGCACACAGACACCTACCACACCAGAATCTCACCCTCCCACTTTTAACCCCCTCACCACTGTAATCAGGCCTGTATGCATGTTTCTGTGCATCAAAAATCCATTCTTGTTTTCAAAAGACATTCCTGAATTGGTTTCCTTCATTCCATGCATTTGTTGTTGTCACCATGTCTTGCAGAAAGCATAGCCTGTCGCTGGTTATTCTGCATGTCAGTCAAACAAACATAGAGATAACAAGGGTATAATTCAACACCTGTCTTTCAGGGAAACTGGTTTAAACTAGTACAGTTTTGCACACCAATAAAGTACTTTAAATGTATCTAAAAATAGTTTTGACCACTTCCCATCAGAGTTATTAGCGCACCTATATATATCAATGAATATTTTAAAAATTGTATTCAGGAACTTCGTGCTGCTCACATGTGACCGATTGATCACTTTCACTTTTAGATATTTCGTAGGAAAACAGTTGGGTTTTATATTACAGTAAAAGGGTGATTCCACACTTTTGAAATGGTAGTGGGTAGTACGACACATTAATTTACCATAGAGCCTGAACTGAACGTATTGCCCCCCTAGAATATAGCCTGTATATTATTCACACATATGATGTGTGTGTGTGTGTGTGTGTGTGTGTGTGTGTGTGTGTGTGTGTGTGGGTATACTTTGGTATCCAGATAAATGAAATTCCTCCCTGTGTTCTGCTAAATAGTACAACTCCTGTTTACCAGCTATGAGGCGCAGCTCTCCCTCCCCCTCCATTAAAACCCGAATAACATCACATGGCACAAAAGCTCACTCACTTTCTCTATGACTGACACACACACAAAGCTCTGAAATCAACTAATTAAAAGTCCATTTGTGCCTGCAACTGGTCGGGAGGCCCTAATCACTTTACACAAAGCTGAGGCTCAAACACACAAGCATACACACACACACACACACACACACACACACACACACACACACACACACACAGGGACAGGCCAACAATTATTCCTAAACTTTATAGACTGAACAGGCCATGAGGGACATATAATCTGTTTAAAGCTCTTCTTCTTTCATGTTCTTCCCACTCAGAGACCCCTTCTGACACAACCGAATCTGTCCTTTAGATTGGTGGGGTGGCTCATTTGCATTATTTCCCATGGTGCATCATTAAAACAGGACAAAGTCAGCACGGCCAACAGAGAAGAAAGGCATTATGTCTGCTCGCTCACTCATTTAAACATCCACACATGCTATTTTAATCAGAATCACAAACAAATACAGACATCCAAACTTATGTTCTTTCAGGCAAACACACTGCACTGTTACAAAGACAAACAGAAGATTCATGTGTTCATTTGAGTTTTTCCCCCATAATGATGGATCTTAACACTTTATAACACACATGTTAATGAGGCAATTAAACATGAAACATTATCTCATAGGCACACTTGTTAATAAGGAGTAATGAATTGCCAGTGCCTGGCTGTTACACTCATTACAGAGAACTGGCGTTTTAAGGCAACAGGTTAAAATAGCTTATGCTGTGAATCTCAGATCCGGTGACAGACCAAACACTGTAATAGACTACAAAGGAGGTGATGATGATGATCGCCATTATAGAGCTGAAACAGTCACTCCATATAAATGTTAAACCTTTTTCAGCTGATGCAGAAAGTATAGTCCCTGCAGAGCTTTTTTCCAGTGGAGCTGATATTAGTGTCTTATTTCGTGTCCCTGGTATTTGTAGATTCCAAGAAAGTGGACATCACAACAAATAATATAAAGAAACAGATCATTAATATCCAGAGGCAGGTAGAGCTGGCACAGTCCTTGCTTCAGTAAAAGTAATGTTACTTTGGTAAAGTGATGACTCAAGCAGAAGTAAACAGTGTCCAGCAAAAACTTTCAGTAAACACTACACAAAAAGAATAGGTTTTAAAAAATGGCTGAGCACTTAAAGAACTGAGTTGCAACTTATGTTTCCAGAATGTCAACCTAAGGACTGAAGTTTGTGTATTTTACTAATTTCAAGTGATTTGAACCTAATCTTGCTTCTGACTTCAAAGCTTTAATGTTACATTTCAAAAGATTATACAACGACCAACTCTTGGACTCCAGGATCAATCCTAGAATTATATGTATTTGATAACACACACACACACACACACACACACACACACACACACACACACACACACACACACACACACACACACACACACAGGGCTGGGCAATTAATTGAAAGGTAATCGAAATCGACAATCAGAACCTATAATCGCTAAAAAAAATTCCCTTTCCCTTTAAAAACACTACCGCATGAGGAGTCACTATTTTTAATAAGAAAACCATTGAAAATAATTAATTTTGTTTCCAAAAGTGCTTTTTTTTAATAAAAAGGCACTGTGTGATTTAATTTCAGTTGTTCAACATTGATAATAATAATAATAGATTGTAGATAATGTGTTTCCTTCAATTATTTTAAAATCAAGTAACGCACCCTTCATTCTAAAACCTCTCACTTGTACTGTCAGCATATTTACTGTACAAAACTGTCAGTGAACTATGAAGGCAAAAAATAAATAAAATAATCGTTCATGAATCGTAATCGATTTAAAATGTTCAATTCATCGCCATTTTGATTTTAGGCCAAATCGCACAGCCCTACACATACATATACTTCTTTTATTAACTCTTTTGATTTTAATTCTGGTTTTAATATAATTTCTAACCCTATTCTTTAAACTACTCTCTTTGTGCATGCTCATGTATCTCGCTGAGCTGTCAGGCTGCCATGCTTGTTTGCCTGCCTCTCTTTTCAGATATGCAGTTATTTTGTTTTCTCCCCTCTATTTCACCTCACCTCTTCAGCTGACCTTTCTATAACCGAGCTCCTCAAGTTCCTGTCAGCCGTGTCGCTGCCGTGCCTGAGGTAGTGGCCAGTCAGAGCCATTTGAGAGCTTTCAGAACCTTAACAATGCCCATTGCTGCGCTCAAGTCTTTGCTCTTTTGACAGGCGGGAGCTGGAGGAGCTAAGTTACGCTGGCCACCTCACAGCCTTTCCTGAATGTTGCTCGTGCCCTCATCACTCTAGCTGTCTAGTAGTCCCCACTCATATCATAGCCACATTGCATCCAGCCCTTAGGCTGCCTATCTACCAAATAACACAGTAAGTGTTATAATACACCAAAAGGGTTTAACCCCAGAAGGGAGGTTACCAGAAAAAGACATTTAAAATCCAATTTAAAATCGGTATTGGGTGCCATCAACCTATCAATACTGACATCATTAACACATCAGCACGGTAAATAATTTGACCCAAAATTGTGAATTAGATTATGTTACATTACTAATGTCATATATATGGGTCACGTGATGCGTAAGAGGATTCGGAAATGACGCTAGCCACATGATATAAAAGCCAAGGTAAGGAGGTAACCATTGCTCAGACACTGAGTAAACATTTCTGCGAACAGAAAATGTAAACAAAATTCAGTACCGTAATAAGGCTATTTTACATTATATTATTTTGAAAACCAATTACATACCACACTGAGGTCAATTAATTTCCATTAACATTTACAGCATGTAGCAGATGCTCTTATCCGGAGTGTCGTAAAACACTGATCAAGTATTCCACATTTGTTCGTCAACCTGTAAAGCTAAACTTAAATCAACATGACCATGGAACTGGTGGTCCAGTTTTGCTGCAGACAGTATCAACATAAGCGATTTCTCATTATCTGGCCACCAAACTGATGGTTGAACACTACCTTCACTGGAGACGCACAAAGAAGCTGTGCTGAAAATGTATGGTCCCAAAAATATAAAAGCCTGAGGAGAACATATTTGAGAGAGACGATGGGAGAGAAGATCATCATTAAGTCTTAAAATGGAACTGCCCAGTCCCAGCTCTAATGGCCCTGGGCCCTCCCAAAAGCAGCACGGCACGTCACACTAACGCTAAAATTAAAGCCATTGCACAGACACACACTCACACACACACCTCCATAACTAGTCCAGTGGCTGAGAGTCTATTAAGTGAAGAAGTCAACATTAGGTTCCACTGGGCACGTTTTTGGACCGTGGCATTGATTGGGAGCTGATGTCACGGCCTGACGTGGCCCTTGCACCTGGGCCATGTTTGTGCCTATCAGCTCTTGGAGCTGAGAGGAGCCAGAGAACAGCACTAACAGTCGGTACTTAGTGTCCTCTTGGCTGACAAGCCTTCTAATCAGCTCTAAACAGCCCTGTTCCCTCACTAATGACTGTGATTTTGGTAGAGGAAAACAGACTCCCTCAGAGATCCGATAAACAGGGTATGCATGACTTTGCAGTTTCCAACAAATGTCAGGCTAAAATTATTTTGTATCTAGAACAAATTCATCAACAGCATTGCCTCATTTAGTACAAAACTCATGAACAGCCGTTAAATTAAAAAATGCATTATTTATGCATACTCCCTGTAGAATGTGTATTAACCTCTCTTCACAAGACTGTAGTGTCCAGTGCCAGTGTTAGAAAAGGGGAAATCAAACACCCATTAGTTCTTCCAATTGCTATTATCCATCATACGAATTCTGATAATAATAAGAAACCTGTAAACAGAGTGTATAAAACATCCATCCACTTTTCCTGAACTACTTTTGCTAAAATCTCTCTACATTTAATCATTATTGAACAAAAATATGTAAACATGATAAAGAAAATGTTTAGGGGATGTGGGGGTAAATTCTATCATTTTTGGAATGAGCTGGTTTGTATTCTAGGTCATCCAGTCCCGGTGTCTCCTTCCTAATCCAGCAGCCTGCTGGTCTCTCTGCACATGCTTAAAGACACTCTCTTCAAATCAAGCACTGCGATTTAGTTAGTGCACATGCCAGCCTGGATGCAGGGAAGCAAGCATGAGACATGAGTAGGCAATTTACATTTTTCAAACATAAAGCCACTGTAGAGAAATGACACAGAAGGCAGATATGATGCATATATTGTACAAATACATGCAATGCTCTTATACATGTATTAAACAATTATGTTTAAGTATAATAGCCAAATGTATTCTAATCAGCAAGACAAACCAACTTCTCAAAGCTGATTAGTCACTTTTCGTAAACTGGTATCCAAGTAATTCTCATAAGATTCACTTCTCATTCTGTAGGTCTTTCTGTAGGTCATTATAGTGCTACATATAGCAACTGCAAAAACACCACTCAGTATTTGATAACATTGTATCTGGATAGCCTCATATTTGGTGAAGACTTGTAGATAATTACTTGCATGTATATATTTTTCCAAAAAATCCATTAGAATCCCTTTGACTGTGACTAATTTCTCTATAATCATCTCTCTATAATTATCACTATTTCCAGATTTTATCAATGTTCATTTATCAGCATCACACAGCTCCGGAAGAAAATAAGAGGACACTGCAATTTATTTTTTAATTAGCATCTCTATAAGAATAACAACAATCAGTTATCTGTCCGATTCATACACAAGCATCTTACTCTGCTTCATGAGGTACTGATTAGTGATCATCTGAATCAAATCCTTCCTGGGTTCCTGAGAAAGATCCTTTACCTCACGTTGCTCCAGGGAGACTGCCCCACTGTAGTTAGGGTATGGAAGTTGTTTTGGATCAAAGGGTCTGCTAAATGCAGTAATGGTAAATCTTATTTAATGAGGAAACGTATAAAACACCACTGTTGCAATCAACACTCCTCTTTCAATGTGACCAGTGGGATAGCAAAACACTCCTAGAAGTGTGCCAAAATAAATTACTGCCATTTTGTTTGAGTGAAGATTTGTTTCCTTTGAATTATTCAAGTTCTGTAAACAGTACACAATTTCTCTCATTCAGATGTGTTGTCATTACTTTAAAATTATGCTCTAAAGAACTTTATAAATTTAATTTATTTGAAAATTAGGAGAAATATTGTCAGCAGTTCTTAAAAACTATGACAAAACATTTCAGTTCAATATTTTTCCTTATAAAAGATAAAACCTGAGAAACTGAAACATTTTCCAATAGTTGCATATCTCATTCTGTGCCACACTTTTATTTAGAATACAAGCTGTGCTGGTTATGAAACAGGAGTCTTGGCAACAGGATGGAACCCACAACAATCAGTAGCCTGTAGGAACAATGAACATCGACATGGGGTTAATATTTCTGCAGGTGCTGAAGGGGGAAACGCTTACCATCAGCAGATTCTGTATAGGACACCACTGCTACCTCTGTGTTGTGTAATAGCATTTTAAGTCAGAGCAACAAAACTTGCCTTTTTTTTTTTACTTAAAGTCCTCCACTCACCAGCAAATCACTAATTGGGTTTGGAGTTGCCCGGTGAGACTGTAGAGAGCTTTGTCAGCAGAGTAGGGTGAGAGAGGAAAACTGCGCTGGTCAGAACAAAAAGTAAAAGAGAAAATCCCTCAACTCCGCTTCCCATTTAGAGGCTCAGGGCGAATGTGTCTCATTATGACCAGAATTGCCTGGGGCTGGGAAAGAGAACAATGTGTAGGAAAGAATGACAGAGGAAGTTTAATACCCAAAAAGCTATTCAGCCACTCTCGCACTCTGTCAGTCACAAGGAAACACCAGACAGCCAAGAGGAGAGTGGACTGATATTACAAATATTTTCAAATGATTGGCAAATACATTCACAAAATATATTGTAGACAAATAACAGATTTGATTTATAGTTTTGATCATAAACATTTAAATATATTATAGTGTTTCAACATGTACAGTTAGATGCTTGGCAGAAGCTCTAAGCCAGAGTAACTTCCAACATTAGGACTATTGCCTAAGAACTCTTACTCGGGAAGTGTGGTGTGCTTGACCAGATGGAAAACCCAAGCCTCCTGCTCAGGGTGCAGCAGCACAGTATTATTCACTGAACTAGACTAACCACTTCTTTTTTTGAGGCAGGATGAAGAAACACTGTTCTTTTGCATCCTGCAGTTTTGGTGACCTTGGAGTGGTGTCCAAACCCTGTTTAAATCCACAGGAGAAGACTCACTCTCAACCATGGCATGCATTAAATCCAGTCAGGGAAAGGTCTGAGATGTTGACATGCCCTCAGAGTCCCTGGGACAAGCCAAAAGCATTTAAGGGAGGAGGCTTCACACGTTAGTTGACCGACATGGGACTGAGGCTGGGCCCCAGAGTTCAAAGCACCTACACCGAGGAGCCATAATGTGTCTTGTTTCTTGTTTATTGTTTCTGGATAACCTGTGCTTCTCAGCACATGGTGAAAATGGCCTGCGATGAAGATATATTGTTAAACAAGCATTTTTAAAAAAGATTATCCCCTCCACAATTTAGGCACTCCCACCCACTAACTTGGTTTCCCTAATCATACAATGCTACCAACACAGGGCTAGTACATGCTTCTTCTGAGACAGGCCATTACTTCTTTACAACTCTATGCTAACATAACACTACTATACAGTTCAACAGGAGAGTGAGGCCAGTTATACTCTCTAACTCCCAGGCACAGATGGCCATAGCATTGCCAGGGATCAGACATGAAATCTCCCAATAAAGCTAAAAAACATTTGATGCTTAGTTTTAAATCAAACATTTTGCTCATAACTAAGGCCAGGCACAGAGAGTACCAGGCAATGAGAAGTGACTGATATCCACTGCCACAAAGAGGTGGAGAATAAACTCTGGATGTTGTGTTTTGTCAGGTTTGCTTTACTCTCTTTACCTCGCCAGGCAGCGGAGTTTAGTCCGTCTGTTGCCAGGGCAACTGCCTCCACCAAGCATCTTCTCACTTTTCCATGGAGACTGGATACTTTGATAATCCAAGAGATTGAAGGAAAGAAGGCGGGTGTGAACAGTGGAGTGCTTTTCCATGTTCAAACACACACACACTCACACATATATACATACACACAGACGAATAAACTAAATGTAGCACAGTTTCACACTGTATAACACAAACCTACAGTCCAGTCTAGCACACAGACACAAACAAGGAACATACCAGGAATACACTTCTCAACATCTGGCCAATTTATTGATAACCAAATAGCTGCACTTCATAGGAAAATGCCATATCCATAAAAGATACGAATGCCCTTTGCTTTCAGTAGATTATAATAACAGAAACACAACTCAAACATTCAATTAAATTGAAACTGTGAACATCATTATACTGAGAACAGTGGCAGGGTTGCAGTTACACAGGCACATGTACCGAATACAATAAACTGCATACCAGCCACACAGGGATCAAATCCATATTTTATCATTTCCCAAGCAGTCCCAGAGGAGTTGTGACATGAGAAAGAGAAAGGAAGAGGAGATGAAGGAGGAGCTGCACAGCTTTAGTGAGAAGTGCTCTGTGCCAGCTGAATGTTATCCCACATCATTAAGGCAGCACCAAGCACAAACACACACTTCAACAACCTTATTAAAACTGACCGCTTGTGTGTGTGGGTGTGAAAGAGAGGGAGAATGAGAAAGAGAATGAAGCAAGTGTGACGTTTGACTATGCTTCGTGCATGATACATTAGATCAGGCCTTGCCGTTTAGAGGAGCATTTGCACAAATGAAGGTGGGGAGACTGGAATGTGTGGAAGGACATGCAAGCCTGCATACAAGCTAGTGTTGTAGTACTCAAGACCGGTCTCGGACTCGAAACCATTTTCTGCTTTCTCGGTCTTGTCTCGGTCTTGACTCGGTCTCGGACAACAGTAGAAGGAGGAGGACTCGTGATTTCAGAGCAAGTCCTCCAGACCAGTTTATTTTTTATATGTTCATGTTAACAAAAAACTCCAACAATTATCCATCATTACAAATAAATTCAAACAATAATAATATTAATAATAATAATTTTTAAAAAGCATGGAATGTTGACTGGCATTATTTGAAAATTACACTGTGCATGTTTGTGTAATGGGTGTACATCTATGTTTGGTGTGGGGAGATTGTAGTTGTGATCATTATTTACTCAAGAAGAAATAAAATTTTAAGGGATATTATGTTCTACTGCATTGTGAAGTAGCCTACTAGTCTACACATACCACAACCACATTTGCATTTGCTCTACAGGCCCTAACTGTGATTCAAATCATATTAGTGATTGTAAAAAGTCACATGAGTGTAAGTAGACCTCTCTCCCTTAATAGTGTCCAGGAATGCTCATGTAAACAATTCTTAGTCTAGCTTATTTTTTAGGCCTAACTGTTCATTTTTAACTGGGGGGATATTAAATCATGGCTATGAAAACTGACTTGTTTTTATGGTCTTGGTCTCGACTCAAATTCCTCAAAGACTCGGTCTTGACTCGGACTCGACTGCATTTGAAAACCAATGGTCTCGGTCTCAACTTGGTCTCGACCCTTCAAAGACTCAGTCTTGACTCAGTCTCGGCATAGGCGGTCTCGTCCCAATCACTAATACAAGCCCTGTCAAAAAGGGCACGATGGACAAAGAGCCAGGTGATTGAGCACTTAAAACCCATTTTGAACGTCTTTGCACCCTAAAAAACAACTGGAACACGACATTGACCTCCCCTATGGTCTGCCCACCAAAGCATTCTTTATTAGCAACTGCTGTGGAGATGGAAAGGCTTTCTAGAACATTTGAAAAAATCCCTTTCAACATCATGGGAATTTTAGCAAATGTAGACATCATTTCTGAATTTCTAATTTAAAATTTATATTCACAAATTGGTCACAATAATTACATTTTTGCTATCCATGATATATACACACATTTACATAATTTACTTTACACACACATACAGCTACACCTGATGAAACTGATGAAAACACACCCACCTCATAAGCTCCTTGTTGACTATAGAATCAAACGACTGCAGAAGATAATAATGGTCATCTTAAATCATTGCAATCAGGTGATTAATATATTAATGGTTCCAAACCTAGGCACAGATAATTGGATATACACAGGCAACAATAAGTAGAAGTTTACTAGAATTGTCCTAATCACTTGACTTCGTACACACATATACAACTTCCACATTTAGCAATTTGCTGTTAGCCAATATCCAATATCCAGCTACCAGATGAGAAGTATGGTGGTGGTCAGCGATCAGAGCTTTAGACGGCATTTTCCCACAGACATATTTTTCAGGTCCTCGCTCCATGAATCTCTTGAACAGACAGACTGTAATGCATGCCTCAGGAATTTTCACCCAGCTCTCATCGCTTGACATGCACTGCACAATTTGATATGTAGGAAACACCCAGATTCTGAGCGACAGCATTTCAAATGGAGCTAATAAACGAGTATAGATAAAAGTAGTGAGGACTGAGAGTGTATATATGTATGTGTGTGCATGTATTCTGTAATGAGACATTTTGCACATATGAATGACATCTATGCGACATGTGCAAAAAAATGCTGCCTTTTCGCCATGCTGCCTACTTCCTCTGAGCGCTGATTAGTGAGAGTTTCAGAGAGAGCTGTCCAGTTCAGCCTGGAAATGAACCTACCTGGCAGTATGAGTCAGAGAGCTCTAAATTGACAGGCCAGTCTTGCTTTGCAACCAATTCAACTGAACTTTGGCACATTTTATTTCCTTCCCTCCATCATCAATCTTTACTTGAGCTTATGTGTCCTACAGTTTTTTTCACCCCCCCCCCCCCACCCCCCTGGTCCTGACTATTGAAGAACAGGGTAAATGGGATTGACCAATGATGCAGACAGACAGACTACAGTACGTAACTTAAAACTATAAAATGTACCTATAATGTAAGTGAAGCTGTATACCCCCCAACTTCACGCTTCAACCCAGAACGACCATCTATTTGGGTGTCCAAATAAAAAATTAGCCCCATAAACCACCTACTGATTATGACCATTTAATGGTTAACTGGTGCCACCATCACTCTAATTTATCCCTGATAATCACAATTGATTTTATGTGTGCCCCAGTGGGTGGTGGGTAGAAATATTTCTTTTGATGTGCTTTTTACTGCACACTCCCAAGGGATGCTGGAGCCATTATGTGTGGAAGGCTGGGGGTCTGTAGGTCGACGGTGGCAAGTTTACAGCTGCGGTTTCTGCAAGAGGAACATTTTCAGAGTGTGAGTGCAGGAGTAGGAGCGGTCAGACGTGGGTTTGATTACCCTACCATTGCCTGAATCAATCAATACTCCCCTGACAGAGTGAAGCCGGCTGTGTTAAAAAAAAACACTTCCGCTCCTCTGAGCTGAAAAGTACTTGTGCACTCCAATTGCCTGACCTCAAGCCAGCCGCTCACTAATAAAGCAGCCGAGTAGTGCTTTAAGGCAGGATTCAAAGAACCATGCTCTTTCCGACAAACAGAGAGAGAGAGAGAGAGAGAGAGAGAGAGAAAGAGAGAGAAAGAGAGAGAGAGAGAGAGAGAGAGAGAGAGAGAGAGAGAGAGAGAGATACAGAGAGAGAGACTATTTAAAAATAGCTCTTCCATATTCTGAAAGTAGAATTCCACAAAGTTTAAATTAGGCCCTTGATATAAAGTTTTGAATTGCAAAAAAAAAAAGAAAATTAAACAAATGGTGGTCGGAGTGTTTGCGAGGATTCATTAATAATGGAATTAAAAAATATATTTATTATTTCATTAAAGCATTTTTCAGTGACAAATATAATCAAGTTAAAAAGTTCCAAACTGATATCTTACTAAAGAAAGTAAAATATATTATGTTATAAAGTAAAATATAGATTGGCAGCAATCCAGGATTGGAAAATTAAGCCGTAACCCAGGGGAAAATAAATGAAACATTCATTAACACACAATCTATTCTTATACACAAATAAGTCTATTTAAAATGTTTGTAAACTAAATATCTGTGGAACTAATGAGGGAATGAGTGTGTGTGTGTGTGTATAATGAGTGTGTGAGTGTGTGTGTGTATAATGAGTGTGTGTGTGTGTGTATAATGAG
>JBBMFX010000101.1:15709942-15720546 GCA_037832545.1 Rhabdalestes septentrionalis
ATACACACATGCACACATACACACATACACACATACACACACACACACACACACATACACACATACACACACACACACACACTTCATATAGAATGTCAGATACACGCCCCAAGGAGATAAAAAATAACATTCTAAAATAGGTCTATAAATACTAATGATTCACTATCTCACACAATTGCATTCATTACTCTCTATGTACTGAAAAATACAGTCATTTTGTGTTTGTTTTAAGTAGCAGAATCCAAGGAAAGCACCGGAAAGCACACCAAGTTACAAATTATACAAACAATATCCTCATTCTGCACAGATCTACCTCACAGAAACCACAGATTAGATCAGCTTCCTGACAACGAGTATTTTATTGATGCACGGTTTACTAAAGCACCCTATACAGACCTGCATCATACATGATACGTGTTCTCATGATACATGCGGTAATTCCAGCAGATTGCACCACACTACAAGTGCAACAAGGAAGCTTCTACCTTTTCACTACACTGTACAACAGAAGTTGTGACTTAATGCACAGTTGACACTTGACTGAGTGCAATAACAAATTGAAGTTGGTCTAAAATGCAAAGGGAAGAACCAAAGATGGCATAATAGATAGATCAGCAGATTTATCTAATAAAAGTCAATAGTTTAATAAATGATGGTATCCATTGTTGGCACTGGTTGCAGCTCTATCTCAGGCATGTTGGATAAAAAAAGATATTCATCTTTTCACTCCTGACCTTGAATAATACTCTAATGCTTTTCAAGCTCACTTGTAATTTACCAGAGATGATAGAATGACAGTGTGTTCTAAATGTAAATGTAGGTGCACATGCTGGAAGACACATGTGGATGCTAAACCGGCTCTTGGATGAACATTTGACACACATACTAGTCTACATGAATGGCAGCACCTAAGATTGAACATTCACCAGAACTTCTTCATAAATCAATCTCAAAAAACATCACTGTCTGCATGTGCACGCACACATATGTCTCTCTCCATTATTCATCCACTTCATTCCCCCTTTTCATACACAAACACACATTCAGCACTGCACAGTAACAGCTCCACAAACAACCTGCACTTCCGTAACACCTCCACACACGCCTTGCATCTACAACGCCTCCACATGGAACTAGCACTGTCTCCTCCTACTGTGGCCATGCAACTATTGCACCTCCCTTAATGAGTAGTCCAACTGACCAGGTCAGCATAAATGACCTGTGCGTGGGGTGGAATCCACAGGAAAAGGACAGAGAGACAGGACAAGATATTGTTGGAGGGGATAAAAACATGTTGCTTTTCACTCTCTTACATCATGTGGACTAGTTGATGTCTGGGGAATTGTTATATAACTGGACAGTGGCCTGCTGGGGCTCAATGCTTAGAGTTCCTTCACAATCATCCACTTGAGAAATAAGCATTGTGCGCTGTAGCCTAATATCAATTAACTCAAGACTGCATCCACAGTTATTTGTCTTAGCTAATGTGAAATATAACATTTATAGGACTAATATGTGTACTATGTAATTTTACCATGCACAGCTACTTAGAGCTGAGCCCCTTGACTTCCAGGCTTCTTGTTCAATAACTACTATTATCACCTAAGGTAAGTGGTGTGGTTCTAAGAAGGAGGAATTTAAATGAAGCATACAGACTATTTGAGGGATAAAGGTGAAGAAATAATCACACAAACAACATTTGTATTTATGCTCCCTAGGCATTATAATATTAGTGTCCCTGAACTGTTGAATGCAGAAATATACGAGACATTTTTAGAAAGAATTAGTCCTTGGAGTGTATATATCCGGCTTTGATTACTCTGTGTGTTTTCCACAGGCAGATGGTGATGCCCACACACGGGAAAACCACATGCATACCAACATTGCCAAGTTGACCTCACCTACTGTGTGGGCTCTTTCAAGCATCTGACCACTCAGTCAAAGTAGCCTGCTATTGCTGGAGTTGCTTGTGAAGACATATGGAGTAATTCATGTGGATATGCACTATTTGCCATCATTCCCACAGAAAAGGTGGGAGATTTTAAGCAATCTGTGTACCGCATCATTTTCAGAAATCAGAGTAATCACTGACAAATTACTATGAATAAGCGATCATACAGGATTGTACAGTATAATAAAGAAAATATCATAATTTTCTATTTTAAAAAAAAAGTAAAAAATTTTCTTACCGGAATCTTTGTATAAATCTGTGTGTGCCACAAATGATGGAACCTCTGAACGGCACTGTGTAGCATTCCTTGCAAAGAAAATAGCTTTGAGGTTTCTTCTGTAACACTTAACAAATAAGAGAACATATGGCAGGGGATCCAAGACTGATTCTCCATATAGAATCTCTCAGGATCTTTCCAATTCCATGGTCCACGCCTTTGGACTCAAAACAGCAAGCTCTATGGGTTTTCTATGGGGTTTATGTCCGACTGCCATGCAAAACCTTGATTTGTGGTTAGTAAACTCATTTTGTACATACTTGGGTGTGTTTTGCATCATTGGCTTAAAGATCTAACCCTTAATTATGCAAATAGCTTGTCAAGATAATTTTGAATAAAGTATGTTCTAAATCAGTCTAGTGAATTTTAAAGCATAACTTATGAATGGCATTGTATGAAGGAGTGTTTCTATGAATAAGAATTTCTAGGGGGTTCCAACAAAAATACAAGTACATTTTTTTGTTAATATTCTGAATGAATGAGCAAAGAGATCATACACAATAAGAGGTAATTTAATACAACATGCTTTTCTTATGCTAATAGGGTGGGGGAGGACTATATTTTAATCTAAAAGTTTAAGACTGATGAAACAGGCCTAACTGATGCACATATAATATGAGGGCCTAATCAATATTAAGTATCAATGTGATAATGCTCTAATGTCTCATGATATTCAGTCCTAAGTGATACTCATTCAGTATTACAGCCTGATCAATATTCAGGGACGGTATATTTCATGAATGCCTGTAATGGCCTTGCACAGAACAACCTTAAGACTAGTTACACTCGTTACAAAACTGCAAAGAGAGCATTTAATGATGGATTTAATTTTTCATATAAAAGTTTGAACACCAGGAGACCTTTGAGCAAGAAACCCTAGTTTGTATTTGAAAATCATTAAAACCTCTCACTTATTTCCACAGTTTACTCAGAAAACCACAGGATAAACAGTCAAAAAACAAACCCAGAATGCTTGAGCGGCACATATGGTGCGCCGCACCCCACGGAGTTCAAAAGAGAAATCACGGTGAACCAGGCAGAACAACAACGGAGTTCAAACTGCCGTTATTAGCCATCTCTCCACAATCCTCCGGGCCTACTTATCGTTCTTTTCAAAACCTGTTACGCGTCTCTCCTTGCTCTTTCTGCCTGTCTATATCACAAACACACACACACACCTGCTCTTCTCCATTATAGAATATAAAGGGGGGGGTCCCAATTACAGTAACTGGCAAAAAAATTGGGATATGCTGCACTTACCATTATGTAGGCGTTAAGTTCAGGGAAGACTCTGTAGGCCCCACAGATGGGGGAAAGTGGGCATCTGTTTGGGAAAGTGGAAGTCACAGCACAGGACACCTCAGGGAAGGAGATGACCCTAAATCCAAACTTCTCATACAGACGTTGCAGCTCTTCATCAGGCTTCTCCTCATCCTCGCTCAGGATACTTCCCACTGCGTACCGACAACATTCTGCCTGGGTCTGTGAGACCGAGAACAAGAGAAACATCGCTTATTAGTGGGGAAAGTTAAATTATCTCAGAAAACAAAAATCTAACATTAATTCAACATGTAACAATATTTGAAAACAAAAATCTAACAATATTTTCCTTGGGTTTAACAGCACACTAGAAGAACCGTGCCATATTTTCAAAACACAAAATAATAATTGCTATAACAATTAGTTTTTTTTCACAATCATTGTTTTGCTGTGCTTGACTACATCCAATTAGACATGACTAATTACCTTTTCATGAAGTCATGGCATGATCAGAATTCAAACTTCATCTCACAAGGCAAAACATACAGTAAACAGCTACATAAATCCCACCCATCCATACTTTTGGCTATTTATTTATAGTTATTGTTCCCTTGACAAAAATTCCACAAAAGCTCAAGCCCATAACGCTACAGGCTGCACTGCCTGCACTGAGTATTATTATAAACAGATTCTGTTAAACTAATCAGACTATTCCTACGTGAGCTCATTAGTGGAATGAGGTGTTTTAACCAGGTGTGTTTTCAGCATCTGCACACAGTCTCAGAGGGCAAAAGACGGAGCAGGCTGACCGCTGACCAGTGGGCTTTGTTTGGTGGGACACTTAAAATAAACATGCAAAAGCAAGCAGGAATTCTTTCTCTGTTCATTCAGACTGGGTTTGTCGCCTTTAAAATCCATCGCAATAGATGCGTGGTTATCCACGTTGGGCAGAGCAGAATGTACTGGCACGAGGAATCAATGCATTTTGTGTGTTATTGTGTTTATTACAGTGGAACTACACTAAAATGAAACTGTATGTGGTCTATTTAATTAAAAGTGGAAGATTCAAATCAAAACATACCTGAGTGAAAGAAAAATGAAAGGAAATAGTAAATATTCAAACAAATAAATATAAGTTTTCTTTTTTGGTTGTGTGTGTTGGGCAGTACTAACCCATACATATACTGCTTACTGATGATAGAGGTTGTGATTGTCAGATGTAGACCATTTTATTCCCTGTGGCATTTAACCACTGGGCTTGGTGTATATTTCACCCACCCCTTACAATATCAATATGGGTGGAAAAATTTACAGAGCCACCAGGGAGTTCCGATTAACACCCTGATCCACTGTTCATCACCACAGATTTTAGCCATACAATGTAAATTCTTGCTTTATGTTATTCAATTTTGTTTTCATTTTTAAATCTTTTATTACCCCAGACACATCAGCCTGCTGTTTGCTGAAAGTTTCACCAAGTCTGAACAAGTACAATCAATAGAAGCAGTGGGTCGAAATGTAGGCCACAAAGGTGACGGGACCTTTGCTCAAGGCTCAGCTTTAGCTTCGTCTGCATCATTATCTTCCATCTTGGATACTGAAAGGACTTTAAAGTTCAACAGCTTTAGAAACAGTCATAGCAACCAGAACAAAAATATTTAGTGCTATTAGAACAAAATTTAAAAAAGTAGTGCCACTAAATTCAATGATTTAGCTGCATTATTTGTACTCTATGTGTCATTTGTGCCCACATGTGTGTGTTGTATTTATTGTACAGTATTTGTCTATGATTCCTTCACTGTATGAATATCACTAAATGTCTATTGTTATGTGTACAGAGAGCCAACACCTACCGAAGTTGAATATCTTGTGTATGCTTGTATATACTTGGCCATTCAAAACTGATTCTGATTCCGATTCTGATTTATTAAAAAATGCATATAAATATCTACCAGAAAAAAAATCAGGAGATGGACTAGAATAGTTGCTTTGCACTGCTGTCCCCTCTGGTACTATAATGAGCAGATCATATATGGTTGTTCATGTGTGTGTGTGTGTGTGTGTGTGTGCGGTGTGCAAATGCATTCAGCTTGGTTACATTCACAGTCTAATGACACATGTGCTCCACCCACAGCTTTTAATATCGTCCCCGCCTCTGCTGTTATTTTTACTCATCTGTAAGAGTATTCAAGTTGACAAACACAAAAATGGGGGGAAAAAAGCCTTTGACTCCTATGGAAGACAGCACACAATTTTCTCTTCATAGCTGCCCGCCATTTTAACACACAATTGACATACAATTGCACCTTACTTGTGGACCTGGATCCATCTGATCTCAATCGAGATGTGGAAGATACATTTGAAAAGGGCAAGTGTAAACAAGGCCTATGGGTTTATTACTGACTTTTATCATTAAAATAAAATTGATAGGGTGAATAAAGTGTACTGAACATTCTTACCGATGGCTGAGCAAAGCATTCACTGCTGTAGGTTTATAAAAGCACCCAACGTTACACATTCATCCAGCTTCAAATTCACATCCCATACAAATCACGGGACAGCTTAACCCAGCTCTGGCTCTTTCCCAGCTCCCCAGCACGTCTGCAAAACGGGATGTGCACAAAAGAGTTTTAGAACATGTGTATGAAGAACTGTATGAAGGTTTGGCTGACTACCCACACATTCTTCACCCACACTTTCTAGGGTAGGTAGGGTGGGGAAAATTGTCATGCCACCGCTTTGTGCAAAATGCATATTAAACAAGGCCCCTTGTCTCACACTACAGTATAAAGATTAATATACACAGCATGAATTTATAACATGTTACAAGGTTATATATTATATTTTGTCTCACATCGCTATTACATTGACCTTGAAAATTGTCTGGCAACAGCATCAACACAGTCAACCATAGCTGCCAGACATGTAGTATAACTGAGGCATGTACTGGATTGATGTTGTTCCCACACCCACTCATAAAACATTAACAACCCTATAATTATGACTCTGAAAGTTGTCACTGCTAATAGCTTGGACTAGCACTACATAGGTTTGTTTGACCAATTGTGTGCTAGATGACACACTGTTAACAAAAGTGGACCCTGCCTGGCACAATAATGGCTAAATCTATTAGTTAATTAAATTAATTAAATTGTATTTACAACTTGGCTTCACCCCCACTTTTGGAAAGCTTGATATACCCCCGACTGGAAGGGTTTTTTGCATTGTATGCTCCATAAAGAAGTTACTTTCTTCCCCCATTTTACTATCCCATGTGTGCTGCTGTCCACTCAGAACACACGTCTCCTACACCCTTTTGAATTTTTCCCTTTTTTAAACATCTCCCCCTCTCTTCCTCTTCCTGAGCTGTCTTGCTCACTCCCTCTGCCTTTTTCTCCCTCCCTTGCAGCTTGTTACCCCAGCCTTGCAGTAATGATCATATTCAGAAGACTTGCCATCTCTCTCATCCCACACAGTTGTCAGCAAATAAAGTCAGAATTTCTAGCAAGCCCTCCAGACAGCATCCCTGAGAGACTACAGGCAATTACCAGGAGCACAGAGGCCTCCATGCGCCCTATCCGTCACCCTGATGCTTGTTTAGATCAGAGCATTTACCATACTAAGGAAAAAAAGAAAAAGAACATTCAGTTCTAAATCAAATAGCAACATGCTCTCTTGGGCCATGCTACAGATCTTCACATAAATCAAGCATGACTGCGAAGATACATGTTGAGAAATTCACAAAAGAAGAGAAGCACAAATATAAGCTCTTTGCAGCCATCAGCAGTCGCTGATTGGGCAATGCAAGAGGTGGCGTGTCGGCTAATGGGGAAGTTATCTTGCAGCATAATTGGTTGTCGAGTTGTTGGGTTTGGATGCATAAGCTGTGGAGAAACAATTCAGCCTGTCACAAGGAGTAAGAGCTTCAGCATCTCCACTAAAACGTGTCCACTGCACATGATTCACAATGCTCTTCCTCTTCCGCTGCCCACTAAAATAGCTCTTCTGAAAATGGGATTGTGCTGTTTCCGTGCAGTGTTTTTTTTTTTGGTACACACGCTCTCTGTTTTCCCTCCGATGCCTAGCGGGCTCATTATTTTATCCTGATGGTGTATGGAGCAGTCTTCAAAAGTGCACTTGACCCATGGGACTCCAAGATGGCTGCTGACATGGAGCAAGGTGCCATTTCCTCTTTCTGTTCAGCTTCCCTTCTACATTCCCTCCAGGGGCCTGTCGGTGGGGAAAGTAATTTCAAAAGTAATTCTCTGCTTGCTAGTGTAAGAGGCCTCCTGTCTGACAGATGAAGGCCTCGCTACAATAAAAAGGTGGGCATGACTGAGGTAATTCTTTATTAGCAGACACATAACAAGGATTTACTCCTCTCAATTTCTTCCCCTGCTTTTTTCCCCCAGGGCCACAGCTTCTGGGAATTTGTTCATTCTCAATATCAACCCTGATCTCCATCGTTTGTGGCTAATGTGACAGGTTGTAGTGTGAGCATTTATGTGTCCATAGGTGAATATGTCGACATGTCTGAGGGTGCCTAGGTGTGTATGTGTGCACAGGTTGTTTTTTTGTGATGAGAAATGGTATGGGTCTCAACCATCAAATCTGCACACCAAAAGGGCTCCTTTTAAATGTGTAGATCTGACAGTTGAGACCCAGACTGTAATATGATCTTCATAATTATGTGGAAGAAGTCGGTTCTACCTCAATTTGAGAAGCAACTCATGAAAATTCAACAGAGGTCTGCTCTCCTGTCCCCAACAGCCACACTCTGAATTAACAAAAAATGAGCAATGTTGAATCATTTAGCTGCTGATAAATAATCAGAGACACTAAATCTTTCTATTTGATTCATAAGCAAAAAAAACATCTTATGGACAATTAGGTCTTTTGAAATCCTTATAGGGGAGGGTGGTATAAACGGTATATGGTAGAGACCATATGATTTAGCCAACCATAGAGATTTTGACAACACTGACATACCGTGACAGCGCATGTTGATGATGTCATCAAGCTGCGCCTGTTTTGGAAGAAAGCAGCGGCTGGAAGCATGGAGTTTACACAGGGGGAGGAGGGGCTCGTAAAGAAGACCAGTGCGATTTCAGTCATATGGACCTGGTTTTGGGTTTAAGGTGTCACATTTTGTGAGCAGGAAAATATAATCTGCAAATATGCCGGGCGACAGTAAGTCCTCATCCACATGAGCATCTGAATCAGGCGTGTTTCAGGCGTTCAAGGCGCCAGGTGACCTCAGAGGTGCTTAGCAGTCTTGGGAATCAAACCCATGACTTTCTGATTGCAGGGCAAATGCCCTAACCACTAGGCCACCAGCTAGTGTTATCCAGCTACATGCAGCTTGTTATGGATATGTATAGGCCATATATTCATATTGTTGTGAGGTGCGTGTCCCCAGATCTGTCTAGGGCACCTAACATATCCTCTGGTTGAAATCTGGGGAATTTGAAAACCAACACCTGTTTCTGAACAATTTTATGCAGTGGGGCAGGGCTCATTATCACTGTTTCATCAAAGAAATGTGAACAATCAGATCAGGCCATTGTCTTCCAATGCTTTATGGTTCAGGTGTGATCCTCACACACCTATTCTAGGTGCTTTTAAAGGTGAACAGGTGTCAGCATTGGCACTCTGACTGGTCTGCAGTTTCAGACACCCAAATGCAGCAAACCGCTGGAAACCCCAAAAAACCTGCTGTTCTGACATGCTATGACTTTCATCACACCAAATTCTTATGCTTGCCCAACACATATACATATAGAAATAGTTTGAAGATGTTTTGTTATTTATAACTACTACTAATAATTGATTGTTCATAAATTTGGCTATTTAAAACCTTCATTAGTTGATGACTATGTTAAAGATTTTACATGAGCACATATATTCAGGAAACAGGAATTAGGATTAATAAACCTAATTCAATTTTTCTAAACATGGCTGCAAGGAATTTATTTGTTTGCTTTTTGACCCCAGAGTAGCTCTTGTGCTTAGCTTCATTGCTGTTCCCCACTGACAGTAGCTCTTTCTCAGGTCTGTGGAGAATACTGACGGAGTACAAGCAGCTGGTGCCGAGAACACAGAATAATGTGGAATACACAGACAGGGGAAGTCTGCCCAACTGTCTTGTATTGATTCATTTGGCGAGCGCAGGTTTGCTCTGGCCACAGGTGGGGTGGTGTGTCTAAGTATGCACAGTGCAGGTGTATGTGTCCTTGCCTTAACTTGATTGAGCACCACACACCTCTCCTCTTAATACAGAAAGAAAAACAACTCCTGTGGAATTAGCTACAAAATCCACAGGGTGTGTGATGGAGCACACAGCTGGGGCTCTGGGCTCTTTATAACCAGGAGCTAGCAGAAAAATGAATACCAGAAGTAACCAAAAGTAGGGGAATATGTTTGTAATTGGCAACTTCAGTTATAATACAATCTTAAAATACAATCTTAGACACTTTTATAGGAATATTAACAAACAATACCAGACACTTGTAGAGCAAAGTCATTTGTACATGTTAGCATTTTATCGAAATGTCAAAAAATTATGCTGAGTGTGAAAGGAAAAAATAGTTATTTTGACAGCATAAATCCTTTTAGAGCATCACAAGAGTTAAGAAAATGTAGGACCCATGTAATTATGATGAAAAATTCAGAACAGCAGCAAAGAAAATGTTTTACATTTCAGTTTCACATTTGGAATGAAAGTTGTTCTTTCATTTCAGGAGAAAACACTCATGATGATTACAGATTGTTTTGGCCAGTAGATGATAGGTTTTGTTTCTGGAAGCTACGAGGCATATGAATTGAAATGATAATTCTGTCATACACCCACCACAGCACACAGTGTGAACAGCCCGAAATTGTATTTAAACAATTTCAATTTAAAAACTGTATTTAAACTATTCCCCAAGTGAAGCAGCAGGCATCCAGGAACAGTGGCGGTTCTAGACCAAAATTACCAGGGGGACCTAGGGGGGCCAGTGCATTTTTAGGGGGGCACATATAACCAATGTGACACCTTGGGGGGGGGTTGTTGCGCGTGTGTGTCTGCTAGGGTTGCCAACTTTTCAGAACGGAGCGATGGCAGGTTGGGCGGAC
>JBBMFX010000101.1:15738448-15750806 GCA_037832545.1 Rhabdalestes septentrionalis
ACACACACACACAGAAATCCATGCCAGAAGGCCTGACAGACTGGGGGACAGGGAGTAGCCAGAGTGTGAGACACAGAATTACTTTTTTTAATTATCTGAAGATGCTGATATTGATTTATTGTTGTCATATGTATGAAACAGAGATACAATTGCAGTTTGGTTTGTACAGGAGCAAATAGTGTTTCCAACAGCAGCAGCACAGGTGAGCAGCATATTTGGCCATCCTGTCACCTATTCACCTTCCTACAGGTAGATGACATTGTGTGTGTGTGTGTGTGTGTGTGTGTGTGTGTGTGTCTCTCTCTCACTTGATAAGCTGCTCCAGGGTCCGGTCTGTCTCCTCCTCTTTCAGTCGGCTGGCAAGGACTCCCAGAGCACTCTTAAACAAAGCTCGCTGGTCTGGCTGGGAGAATCCTGACCTGCGCACATACTCGGGCAAATCACAAACCTGCACAGTCTATACACTCCACTTCTGAAAATGGCTGGGTCTCTGTTAGGCTTAATCTGTCCCTGACAATGGTTAACAATAAATAAAACTTTGGCCTTCCCTTAACCTATATGCAGACAACCTCAAATTTTGCCCATTAGGTTTCTGACAATGAATGACATGCTGTGTCTGTAAAAATGGGACACATTTGCACACAAAATTCAGGCTTGAAGGTGTCACATATTTTGAGATAACTGTGTGCAATACAGTAGCTAAAACCACAAGTATACTTGAAAAATTGTTGAGAAATAGACAGATATTAATTGTGAAACCACTTTTGTCACAATCCTTTTATGACTTTTATGACATATTTAAATATTTGTACAGTTTAAAATCACTGACTTATTTTCTTGATTTAGTGCAGAAAAGAAATGTGAAATATTGAATAAAAACCATAATTTCTAAAATATTGTTAAATTATATTTTGTGAAAGTTTTTAAAGTGACATGTGACAATATTACTGACCTCCTCACACACAAAAACTATCTGGATCTGAAATCTGAAATTACTTAACAGGTGTGATTTTAAGGCATGTGACCAAGGCTAATTGGTGGCTACAAGTTTAAAAACTTGTAGCTACATTAGCCTTAGAGAAAGAGCAAAACTGATGTAAGCTGAAATTAATGCATACTGAGGGAGGGTAAATCATGAGACATTAATGTATGGTCTGGCTCTCTGTGCACTCACCAGTTGAAGGTGGTGTGCAGGACCTGAAGGATAAAGTGATAGGCTGTGCCCATGAGCTGCTGCTCTTTAACATCCACACCTAGAGCATCCACCACACCCTGCTTCTCACTCGAGAGGGTCTGTGGAAGCATGTAAAAACAAACACATACACACCCCTAAAGATACCAACATGAAATATGGCCAGATGAGATCAGGTTTGTTTACAGTGAGATGAACTAATGTTTACAATGATGTATGGATACGCATTTCAAAGTGAGTATACCTGAAAATGGTTGTGGCAGTTCTCTAGGTGTGTGCACAGTGTAGGCAGCAGCTCAACGCAGCAGGTTGCCACATCTCTGGAGCTCTTCTGCTGCAAGTGAGAGAATCCCACTATCTTGTCTGCCTTCCCCTACACAGCACAGGTAAGAACACAACACTGACTTTGGCTCACAAATAAACAGGCTCTTGTACTTGGGTACGTGGGCAAAAGTGTGATTGTGTATAAAAGAATGAAGTAAATACCAAGCGTGGGAGATTATATATATATATATATATATTTCAGTGCATGGTGACCCTTATTTATGTGTATGTGTTCATACTTTGACAAACGGGGCTTTCTTGGCTAGAGAAGCAGTCAAACTGAAGTCCAGCTTGCGATACATGTCCTCCAACAAAAACACCAGTTCAGATGGTCCCAATTGCACCTCTTCTCTCACCTGTGCACAGTGGTTTGCATCATGTATGTCTCAAAATACTCATTACATACTGTTTGCCCTACATATGTACTCTTTAAATCAGTTCTAATTGAGATTCCCAATCCCAATTCAGGGGGAATGCAAACAGTGTACACCTGATTAAAATCTTTAACCAAATAATAAACTCCAAGTGTGGGTCTGGTGTTAGAAAAGGGAAAACAATGTGCAAACATGGACTGACTTTGGGAGCCACCGCAAAAAGTGTGCGAGCACCCAAAAGAATACAATAAATTACACCGACCTTGCAATGGAGTTCTGTATCCAGTATTGATCGAGTGAGGAGACCACACTGTAGAACATTTAGAACCTCAATGTCCAGTTGTCTAAAAAATGGCCAGTACGAAGACAAGTTAACCCCAGCTTTGACCTCTTTCTCCTTCTCAGGCTGGTCCTGCCATAACAAACAAATATTCACTTTCTATTAGATTCCTCAGTCAATACAGCTGCATAATTGTTAAGCCATTATAGCGTGTGTGTGTGTGTGTGTGTGTGTGTGTGTGTGTGTGTAGCATGTCAGGGACTAATTAATTACACATGCCTGTTGAGACTCATCCGCTTCAGCAGCCTCCTCTAGTACTCCAGTACTGTCTGCTGAAGAGTTTTTACTGGATGACGCTTTCCTCTTTTTCCCGCTCGACTCTGTATAGGAACCAGGTGATGTCAGATTTATATACAGTAACACATTCACACTGTAAAAGTTCCATACCATCTCTCTAAGCCTTGTAGAATTACTCCTGATATTTACTCTGGTCTGCTTTACGTGGCATTAAGAATGTTTATACGTCAGTAAACACAATGTACCAGAGAGATCTGAAAAATAATTATTAGATGTCGTTTATAGATTCACCTTTCTTTCCTTTCTTGCCAGGGGCCGTTGAGAAGGAGGGAGTCATAACTTCTGTACTATCACAGTCAAAGTTAGCCATAGGAGGAGCATAGCCAGGGCTGGCTGAAACACACATATTACATACATGGATATTTAAAAGTTGACTGAACATGCATGATATGGTCACCCTATTACACTAACATTGCTGCATGTTGTGACTCCAATACACTGTTAAACTGAAATGCATAATGTGTCATAGTGCATTATACCAAAATTATTCACATTGCAGAATCCCCTTGATTTATTTAAACACCCTACAGGAAAAATGTATTATAAACATCACAAATTGGTGAGAATCCTCTAAACAAGGGGTTTCATGGACTCCATCCATGTTTGTTCCCCTCTTCTTAACACACCTGGCCACATAATCATCATCCTGTTTTTTTAGCCCACGATTATCTGGCTGAAGTGCTTTTGTTGAGCTGGAAAATAATAAGTGACCATGTGCACTGGCCTGAAATCATAAATTTTGATACCTGCCAAGCATGTCTCCAGTAGCGTCTGCAGGTATGTGATGTTTTGAAGACGATTTATTACTTTCATCTTCATCTCTGGGTCCTTCTGTTTGCAAAACGCATTTACCACCTAAACACAGAAACAGACAGACTTTAAGTTAGTTTTCTGTGATAAATAAACAAACATTAAACATATTTAATGTTTTACTGTGTGGAATAAACAATTGAGACTTTCATTTACAAAAGTTATGTTTGCGTATTCCAAATAAGCAGATGCACTTGCCTCTCTGAACCAGTTGATGGTGTAGAAGAGCAAAGAACAGAGGAACTCCCGCTCCACTTTAGACAAACTCTCCACTTTCTCCACCACTTCCATGTCAGTCAGAATCAAAGGACAGCCTGCCCACACACAAAAACACACAGACACACACACACACACACACACACACACACACACACACACACACACACACACACACCAACTTCGTGAAGGGAGATGGATATTTTATATTAGTATTATATTCGTTTGTATTATTTTATATAGATTTGTTTAAAATAATATAATTTATAACCAATCCATTCTGAAACCTAAATAGAAGGCCATGAGAAGAGACACAATATTCTCATGGCCTTCTATTTTAAGATTTAAGTGAATGCACACCCCAAGTATTTTCACACGAAGGAACTAGTGCCTTAACACAGTCCACATGTTCCTAAGAATTCCTAGATTCCAGGTCTACTTCCTCCTTGCATACAAAGGCCTTTGTGCTCTGTCTGACAACAGGGACAGTCTCAGCCTTTCATTGGAACAGACTAGCAGCTACAGCTCAGGTGCCAGAACAAGAATAAACAGAGGCTGGCATAACCTGAGAAGGACATGTTGGCGTAACATTACCAGCCAAAATGAAAAAATCAAGCTCATCAATGCCACTCCATGCTAAACATAAACAAAGTGCTGCAAAATCCTGTAGCTCTACTCTAAATGTATTTTTTCTTTGTATGCAAAAGTCTAACTAATTGCTTAAGGAAATAGAAGTTGATGAATATTTTACAGTTATCAAATTAATTAATAAAAAACTTTTTTTTGCAAGTTTATGCAAATTTAACAGAAGATTTCTTGTGATCTTTGAATAAAAATCCAGAATTGGTGGCAAGTTGGTATGAAGGGACAAAAATAAAGGGATCAATGAGCTTTCCTAAACTGGCAGCTGTTACTATTGGAATACATTGTCAGAATATATTTTGATTTGTTTTGCAGTGTTTTATTAAATAATAGCAATTTTGAAGAGGCTGTGTATGCTGTATGACATACCCAGCAGAGCATCAATTTCCTCCAGATCACCCTGATGCTGCTCTTCCTCACACAGCCTCAACAGCCGGAAAAACGATGACAGACAGAGAGGAGACACACGCCTGGAGAGGCAGAGACAGAGAGAGAAGAGAGAAAAAGTGAAACAGAGAGTGAGAGAGGGAGACAGAAGAGAGTGCACAAGCGAGTGAATTGGTGCTTAAATTTACACACAAAAATTAACTTCATTTAAACTATACACTGCAGTTATAGCACTGTTCTAGTGTATGTTTCCGGTCAGCCTGTTCAGGTATTTATTTAAATGCATGAGCGTTCTCTGACCTGCCGTTCTTCTGACCAGCAGTGATTCGGCTGTCTGCTTTGTGCAGCACATCTTGAGCCATCAATGGCAGCAGATTGATGGCAATTCCTCCTTGACTCTCATCTTCATCTAGATTATACATCACTGATGCAGGGAACGGAAATGACCTGCCCACACACATACAAATAAGAAAACATTCGACCTTTTATCATTTTTACCTAACAGCAGGTAGTCATATTTGCTCATTTAAATTTACACAGATGTTTCATTTATACCCTAAGTGCTTTACTTTGACCTACAGTAACACGGTTATGAATATAGATGTATATAACGAGTAACTAAACAAAGACTTAACTGTAAGTCTTACAACCACATGTCTTTCAATAACAGCACATAGATGTTTTCTAATCAACTCACCCTACTATCTCTGGTCCAAGATCTACTACAAAATCCTCTTGGAAATCTTCCAGAACACTTTTTCCGATCCACTCCTGACGTAGCACCAGAGACAAAATCGAAACCACATTTGTATTCATAAGTATAAAAAGGAAAATTAACTGCTGGGGCGTTTGGTGATTCTTTGACATATAAACAGAATGTCAATAGAACATGAATTTAATTATTTACATTGCAATTATTCAAGCACATTTAAAGAGTACAACAAAAACTAATTTAATCTTTATAAAAAGGAGTTCTAAAGGTTAATGACATAACAATAATGGACATGTTCTACATTTCTCTGTACTAAATTCTATGCTAAAATAAACTTCATGCAGAATTAATCACTGGGTCATTGTGCCACTAAAACAAATAGCAAAATGCATACAAAAATAAGTGCAAACCTGCACTTGCGGGTCCAATTTGCAGGTCTGCAACAGGTTGGCCAGCTCATCATAATATAGAGCAGCAGCCTCAGCTGAGCCCTCGCTGCACGAACGCACAAGCTCCAACATCGCAATCGCCTAACCATTTACACGCTCACCATAAGTAATAATGAACATACAAAAAGCACAAATATGAATAGAAATGTATACAAATGTCTGCTTCACCTGTCTGTGTACTTCCTTGGGCAATGTGCTCTCTGAAGAGTCTGCTTTGTTTCTGCAACAACAGCACAGAAACTATTTTACAGTTCTTGTATTGTCCTGTATATTTTAATAGTTCGATTTTTTTTAAAATTACTATAACTGTTATAGTTTTAGTAGAGTCTGATGCTGCAACAAAATTTTGAAATTGAACTGAAGCTCAAAGGGCACTGAATATGTTGTTCATCAAGTTAAGGTGCAACTGATGTAAAACACTTTTGTCTGATTGTAGCCTGTACCTTTTTGCTCCCATCCTCCCTACCATCATTACAGCACCAATGATGCCAATGCGCTTGTACTTGGGCACTGTACTGGATAACTGCTTACGGATCACAATGTGCATGTCATCCTGCAGACAGAAGGAGAGAGAATTATACAAAGACATTACCAGTGGGTGGGTATTTAGGGGAAACGTGTACAGCTCTGACCTGAATATGGCTGCTATGTTTGTCGTGCCCAAAAGCCAGAGAGCTCAACAGGTGGAACAGTCTGCGGATCTGCTGAGGAGTCAGGTTCTCCATGTAGTCCAAAATACCCTACACAACATGCAATGTTCGAGTAAATGAAAACACAATGCACATCAAATTAATACCGCATTAAGAAAATGTATCATGATCACACACATTGGCCCTGTATTTATCTGAGACTGTATCGAATGTATGCAAAAACAATCAAAGATGCAAATGACTCAAAATGCAGGATAAAAAGCCAAGGCATTTTTGGGAAAACTTAATCTAAAAAAGGTACACTTGTTATTATCCAAGATTCCCTGGCACTGTGGGTGGCAGTGACTACCTTGACAAAGACTGCATACTGAGCCATCTCCAAGGGTTTCTGGGACACCAGCTCACACAGGAGCTCCAGAGACACATTCACCTCCCCACATACACCACTGCACACGTGGGTTACCAGGGAGCCCACCACTTCCTACACACACACACACACACAAAGATAAAACAAGTCCATCATATATATCTTTATAGTATTTAAAGGCCTAAGCAAAAGATCACAGCAAACATGACTTGGTCAGGGGGTTTTAAAATGAAAAGGCATTTTATAGATTCTTATAACTAATAAGCGAGAACGTAAAACGTCACATTCCTCTGTCCCCACCTCTGCCGGAGCAGAGAATATTACCTGCTGGCAATATGAGTCAAAAGCAGTGAAGGCTTGTTTATACATGTGCCCTCCAAATGGCACTACACAGCAGTCTGCAGACCGCAGCAGCCCCTGAGCCAAGGTCAGGATGGATGGAAAATATCCACGCATCACCTTCACAAAAACACACAAGCAGTATGTTCCTTACACAATACACTACACTAAATTACAGTTGCACACAAAAATACACACAAAGAAACACAAACTCTGCTGGGATAAATAAAATGACCAAGAAAAAAAAAGAACCAAATGTCAATCATCCGTCCCATCAAGAAGACTATTCTAGCTAAAACTAGCAAAATGATTATGTATGCCAAGATGTGCTGAGAACTTTTAAGATATGTGAAAGTATTTGAGGCTGACCTGGGCATAACCCTTGAATGTCTTATTCAGTAGGATTTCAGGAATGAGGCCAGCACGAACTTTAGCCTTTAGCACTCTCTCTGCCCCACGCCGGCTCTGGTTAGCATTAGTGGAGTGGAGAATAAGCAAAACCAACACATCAACCACCTGCAAAATCAAGAAAAAAAAGATACCACATATCAATAAAATGAATAATTATGAACAAGAGAAACAACAAAGTACAATATCCAAACTAAAAATTTGCACCTTGTGATCTTCAGGCTCACTGACATTCTCTATTGCCTGCATGATAACACACATTAAAACATGGTTAGCCAGTAACACTTTAATATCAAATCAGGGGTTCCCAGGACCAGGGCTGGGAACCTGTGTTAATGGAATTCCAAAACTCGCTAGTCTGCACAGCCAATTAGCATCATGTGGTTAGCTGTAACAGCTCTGCTCACCTTAATCCAGGCCTCAGAGATGGTCTTCTGAAAACGCACAGCTGACTTAATGACTTCCAGTACCAAAGCCACACTGTCCTTACTGCTACATGACGGGGCACTGTTGTGGAGGAAAACAGATGGAAACAAGAGCAAAATGAAGAAAAATACTTTTGATAAATTTGTAGGTTTAGTCGTGTGGCTCAAAACTGTAAATACAAATATTAACTAAAGGCCATCTTACATCGTGGTCGTCTTATTCTTCTCAGAACTCTGAGAGGCTTGTAGCATAGAGGACAACACACACTGTTCCAACTCCAGCTTCTTACGTAAATCACACACAACCTTCAAAACCAGACAATATAAGTAAACAAGTAAGTGTATTTTAGTGTATTTTAGAGCAATATTTGACACTTGACAGTTTATCCAACAGCTTCACTGCTCTGAAAGCTCTGACCTCATTGGCATCAGAAGCAGAGATGGCGTGCAAGATGAACTTTACTACAACCGGAAGATCCTCCAGTTGCACTGCAGACACAGTGGACATGACGGCCCGACGCACCTAGTGGACAAAGGCCAAAAGATGCAAGGATAGGAAAAGGTAGGCAAATATACAGTTGAAATATTGGCTGTAGAAAAACGTGATTGTAGCGCACATACCTCAGCCAGTAATGCAGCACTGAGGTTAAGGCTAGACAGTGCATCCAGGATGGGGACAGTGAGTTGGGTGTTTTCCTGGAGTAGAGTACTGCAGAGAGTGATGACAAAATCTCAGACATAGAGTTCTCACTAACACTATAATCAGCACAAAGTGATGAGTGGCCCAAACGATAATACAACAATCAACCAACAGAGCTGGAATTTGCCTATAATAAGGAAAAAAACACATTAAGGAATAGATCTGGATTGTTCTGAGAAGCATTACTTAAGCTCTCTGGCCATGTCTCCATGCTGTGAGTCCTCCAGTATTTCAGGCAAACTGGTGATAATGTCCCGCTGGATCTCAATTGGAGCTACAGACACTAGCTGCATCAGCTTACTGGACAAATCCTGAATACACATCAGATACCAAGGACAAATGAACAAACTGAGCATGAGAAACTGACTCTGGAACATACTAAATTGATCTTCAATAGACAACATGGTTAACATGAGTCTTCAGTAGAGACTTATATAATTTCTGTGGTTGAAATGTAAGATACACGCAGTTTATTAGCATTTCTAGCCTTTCTTTATAACTTAAAATATAACAGATTCATTTTAGTGTGCCTTTAAGGATGTGTTCCCATTTTGAAGCAAAGTCAGTCCAATTTTCTGCATCAGTGAAAAACAACAACAAATGGAATGTTACACACCTTGCAATCCACGACTCGATCAAGCCATTTCAGTTGGTTTATAATAATGCGTGGAATATTGAGGCCATCATCTTCAAAACTGAAACAGAGTCAAACGTAACCTGTCACAGATGACTGCAGAAAGCTACTGTGGAGCACCAGTTCACATACCTAATATAAGGATCGCTCCAAGTCACAAGAACAACAAAAAAAATTGTTAATGGCAAAAACCTACCCCTCAAACATGAGCTCTGGAAGCTTCTCAAACAAAGTGTTGATCACTGGGGTCTACGAAAAAGGAAGAACCCTTATTAGTGCTTGCATATTTAATGATGTTGATATACTAATTCTGGTCTGATGCCGAAGTGTCAGTGTTGTTAACGCTGATTCACACACACTAACATAATAGGCAAATGTTAATTTAATTTAAAATACAGAAAAAGACAGACTTTTCAGCATTGCAAACTCTGCATCATCTAAACATGTAGCTCTTCCAGAGCACAACAACAATTTAATCATATATTGCTTTAGAAATATCAGAACATTCAAGGTATCTGTTTGGGCTTCCAAGATCCAGAACATCAGGAAGCCAGAGTTAGGACTGAGAACCCTCCATAGGCAGAGCCAAAAAATGTGTACCAGGATTCTCCGCAAAGTAACAGTTGAGGAAAATCAGGGAGGAAAAGAAGGCTCTTCAGGTCATTCAAGAGGACAAATGAATACAGTTTTCACATTAAGCCAGAGCAGGTCTTATAAGTCCATTCTATAGAGTGTAAATAACAGTCTGTACTTACCTGTAGCATCTCTACACCTAGAAGCAGACGCACCAGGGTCTCCTGAAATGAGCTTGAACTAAAGTTACAGGAATACATACAAATCACAAAACACAGAATTACAAATATACAAACTACTATTTAGACTATTAAAAACACCATTATCATTTTAGTGCTACCAATAACCCCACAGAAATGTATCATCAGTCCTGGACCCATTGCCTTTATACATTACCTGGCATCTCCATCGCCCGTGGAACGAGGCACACATGGAAGCAGACAGTTCCTAAATCGCTCTGGGTCTTCAATATGAGTCTCAAAACCAGAAATAAACTCTTGAATTATCTGATGGAGACCCAGGGAAAATAGCAGATCTTAGCATGGTTTATTTTACTTTGAAATATGCTAATGAAATCAGACATCAGGAAATCTACACTCACATTGGGATATCTGGGATTCTTTCGTAAAAGCTGTTGTAATCTCTTTTGAAATACAACTTGATCTACAGCTATTTAAAAGAAAATAAATGTAGAGTGTTAAAAGATGATGTACGAGAGTGCTCTCATTCAATGTCTACCACAGCCAATGTCAACACCCAGAATCTTACCAATCTCATTTGACATGCTGCCTAATCTGAAGGTGACTCCAGATTCCCGAAGCATGTGAACAAACATCGAATCAGGAACCTGATCAGGAGCTGCTGATCTGCTGGGCCGCACAGTGGACTTGTTTTTCTTGGATTCTGGGTAAATACAACAGACTCAGGCTCTGAATAGTTTGAAGTGTAAAACATCCACATCCCTGCACGTTATTTAGAGGATTTACTCTATATATACAAAAGGATTTGGACGCCTGACCATTACCCCCAGCAGGGACTAAAATGACGTTGCGTTCAAATACATAAACTGTGGTAAGGAGTTGGTGTCGCCCTTGGCAGATATAAAAACTTCTCTTGTTGGAAGGCTGTCCACAGGAATGTTTCTGTGGGAATTTGTTACCATTCATTCTGTACAACATTTATGATATCAAGCACAGTTGCTGAACGAGAATATCTGGCCCACAATCTCCCTTCCAGTTCATCCCAGATGTGTTGAATGGAGTTGAGGTCAGGGCTCTGTGCGGGACACCTGAATTCAAGAGTTAGGAGGTGTATGCCAACATTTATGTCGGTGTAGTGTTAGGTAACTTACTGGGTGCATCGAGTGGGGGGTGTTCTTCATCCACAGACACTGAGGACGACCGTTTTTTCTTGCGCATCATGTTTGTTAGGCTACCCGGCTACCTGTTGGTGGGACACGCGGATAAAATCAAAGTTTCAATTCACAATGTGCAGTGATATATCTGGTAGCATACTAACGTATATGTGTGTTTAATATAGTAACTATATATTCTTGATACTCATCTCGAACTGAAAAATGTTGTTTGCTATTTTTAAACATACGAGCTAACCAGTCTGTATGCGTTATTTCTAAGCTCTCCTGACACGCTGAGTTATAAGCTCTGCCTGGTTAACAGCGACTGTACAGTTACATCTCAAAATAATGATAATAATAACTTACTACGGTAATTATTTTTGGTCGTGTTGTTTACTTCCAGCTGTGTCAGGAGTCCAGACTTTCTGTTCGAGAAAGATTCCCGCGTCTGTTTCATAAACAATAAAGGTCCGTGGTACAATTCGTAATTCAAAAACGAATTTTAGTTGCGTTGCTGTTTGCTATTTGACTTTATACTAATATCCAAATAGATGACTGAAAGTGCGTTTGGTTCTCTTATTTATTTTACATATACATATTTGTGCTTTTGTACACATAACATTTTCTTCGGTGTTCAATGCTTAGCAGGGTTTGTAGACGTTCCCTCAATTTGTGGGGCTCGTTTCTTATTAGAAGGCGTAGATTATGCAAAACAAAGCATGATAATTGGTTTCCAGTGGCACGTACAGCCTCTATGCCCCGCCTACTTCATCCCTATCTCAGACACTGTCTCGCTTCTTCTGAAAATTTAAGTGCGTGGTCCCTGACGGATCGGTGTGACTTGAGTCTATTGAAGGCTTGGAGGTTTCTCTCAGACTCAAGCATGGATAAAGTGAAGTCATTCTACGATATCACAGCGAAAACGCTGACAGGAGAGGAATTCAAGTTTTCATCTTTGCAGGGTAAAGTTGTCCTGATCGAAAACGTCGCCTCTCTCTGAGGAACGACCACCAGGGATTACACCCAGATGAACGAGCTCCACGATCGCTTCTCACAGAAGGGTCTTGTGATTCTGGGAGTACCCTGCAATCAGTTTGGACATCAGGTAAGTACATTTTTGCCACTTGTTCCTCCCTATTTCTCTGTTTTCTGAGAAGCTGTTAAT
>JBBMFX010000101.1:15752650-15766807 GCA_037832545.1 Rhabdalestes septentrionalis
TCTCTCTCTCTCTCTCTCTCTCTCTCTCTCTCTCTCTTTCTTTCTTTCTTTCTTTCTTTCTTACTTTCTAGAGCAGGTAGTGTATAAGTTATCTTTTTTCCTATTCTTCATATAATTTCTTTTTCTATGTACGACTGATTATTAGTATCTCTCTCTCTCTCTCTCTCTCTCTCTCTCTCTCTCTCTGAGCACATGTTTGGACAGTTTTCAAATGTTCAGTGCAAAAAGTAGTAATTAGTATGATCTCACGTTTTCTTTTTTTTTTCTTTTCTTCAAATCATTCATTTTTCTATATACGGCTGATCATTATGCTTCTGTAAAGCAACCATGGAAGAAAAATATATCATTAGTAGTAGTACAAATAAAAGATCACCTTCTTGTTATTAATGTTATTATATGAAGTTCTACCTGAACATTTGGAATTGGTGTTGGTAGTTGGTACCATTTGTTCAGCTTTGGTAACCTGATGCCAGATATCAGCCAGGTGCGTCTCCATAGTGTCCTCAAATGACTTGCCTAATTAACTTCACACACATAAAGGCCCATCATTCTAGTCAAGTTGGAATATTCAGTATTCTTTCAAACCATGTCAGGCGACCACCCTTATGCATTATTCAGAGTTTCACCTGTTCTTACTAGGCCTGCATAATATAGTGTTTGTTAATCATTATTGTGAAATCGCAAAAGGCTTCTAACCGTTCACATCTAGGTCAGTTACAGTGTGTTCTGATGGATTGAGGTCAAGTAATCCAACAAAAGTCTACACCATGAAAGGTGTTGGCGAATCCGACCATGAAACAGCTGTAAGAATACCCCTTATTAGCCCCACAAGTGGGAAATGAGCATTGTTGCATCAGCAATTAAAGAGTACAAAATTATAAAGTAAGAGCAGTGTAACCACTAGAATAAATGCTGAACACAATATAAAAATATAGATGTTTGTGTGTATGCATAAACAACCATATGTAACCAGAATAAGGAGTTTTTAACAGGAATCTACATTTAGCAACATTATTTACCAATATTGTCTTTTTTATTTCCAGAAAATGGATTATATGGGTCATTAAAAATATCTTGAAAGGCATCACAATCGTTCCTGTTCACACTGGGTAAACGCAGCAGAGCTGTTACACATATAGGAAATCCTGTAGGTGAACACTCACCCAGCTGTGTTTATCAGACCAAGGTTCTTTCTCTTTTTTTCCCAGGAAAACTGCAAAAATGAAGAGATCTTGATGTCCTTAAAATATGTCCGTCCTGGAAATGGCTTTGAACCCAAATTCCAGCTTTTGGAGAAGGTGGAAGTGAATGGGTTGGATGCCCATCCCCTGTTCATCTTTCTCAAGGAGAAACTGCCATTCCCCAGCGATGAGCCTGTGACCTTGATGGGTGACCCTAAATGCATCATCTGGAGTCCTGTCTGCAGGAACGACATTGCTTGGAACTTCGAGAAGTTCCTCATCGGACCAGATGGAGAGCCTTTCAAACGCTACAGCAGAAGATATCTGACCAGCAACATTGAAGGGGACATAAAGAAGCTCCTGAACATCGCCAGCTAAAACGTCTCACCTTCATATGGTTGCTCATCATTAGTCCCTGGTTATGCCCTCATTGTGCCCAGTGCAGCTGCAGTCGGACACTTACTGAATGAAAATACCCCTCTAAACAAGATGTGGAGGGGTGTCGGATGCTGCGTAACAGTCCTAACTGAACAGTTGCATAGAGCCCATGTATGGCACAACAGGCCTTTTGTAAAACAATAAATGTATTTGTTCATGCAGAGTTTTGAGGGTTTCATTTTTTACCATCCGGTGATTTAAAGTCTCAGACTACAGGGTTAGCTAAAGTTTCCTGCCTCCTATTTACCACTACTGTTACTCCTAGAAGTACATTGCATATTAATGTAGGTCCTCTGGGTAACTAGTTCATCATTGCTGAGTCATGTGTACTTGCACCAAAGCTTGTGTTGTTGTTCCTGCTGACATTTATGTAGCCTTTAAAGCCCAGATTCTTTTGGAACCTCCCACGATAAACTGAACAACTGAACTAATTAGTGCAATTTGCAAACCTATGATTCCTTTTATACAGTGTCATAACTCAATATTTACAACATCAGCATTTTATCTCATGTTAATATTTCAAGAATCATCTGACACAGACGGGTCGGAATTACTAGGAACAAAATCCTTCATGTTCAAATTACAAGGTTTTCCAACAGCATTGCAATGTCAGCATGATCTCAAAGGGCCCATACACTACATTTGTGCTGTATTCTTTGTCCCTAATTTATTACTTATTCTTTTGGTGGGTTCACGCCTAAAGTCATCATTTTCACAGACTAACTTTTCTTTCTCCCTTAAAGACAGGAGACAGGCTTACTGACTGTGCCTTGAAGACTGATATTTAATCCTGGTCATTCTAAATTGTGCCTCACTCAAGAGGATGTCAATGTTGGAACACTGTATGACCAAACAAAACAGTGCTGCATTGTTTATAAATATTGATATTAATGTAACCACAGATGGATGGTATGGATCCTTCACTGAAACTTTACTTTCACGTTTAAATACCACAAACAAGTAAGCAGCACTTCCTACTCAGGCTTCAATTCTTTATTATCTTTTTGATTTAATGAGGTTTTAAAATCCGGGGTTGCACATATTGCCATGATAAATATCAGAACACAAAGAAGTATGTATCCTATTCTGTAGATAGTACATGACTATTTACATCTATGTAACATTTCTCAAAATCAATTTTAAACTGAATGCTATTCTGATAATATGGCAGGTAAAAAAGTGCATTGGCCAGTATAAGTCTAGTTTCCATGTCATCAGTTTATAGCAGAATATCAAGCATGTACTTGTCACAGCCTGACAGATTGAAAGGATATAAGCATATGGGGGACCAACCAACAAATTTCCATGTTGCATGCTGCTATTCCACAGAAGAGAAAAGTACAAGATAGATGATGCATACTGACTGTTTTGGTTAACTCATAACAGGGAGGAAGGACTGCAGACAGTTGTCCTCCAAGTATGAAGCATGTTTACATCAGTAAGAAGTTTGCACTGCGCCATTTGACAAGCAAAATTATGCCGCAACCAATAACATGGCAAATTCACCACTGGGTAGCAGATAGGACAGGTAGCACTGTAGTCTCTGAACGTGTGAGGATTCTTATATATAGCATCGGCCCCAAGTCTAAGGTAGGATGTTCATCCAAGTCAAAAAAAAGGGTAGCATTTTCAAGTCTCAAATTTAGCACCACTTTCGAGCAGTGGCTCGATACTCTCCTCTGTCTGCCCTTTAAAGAGAGAACAACCCAAAACTAAAACCCACTGAGAAACCAGTTGTGGTCTCAACTAAAGAAAGCCATGGTGATAAACCTCAGAGCCTTTTTTTTCTGGACAAGCAGGACGTGTTTGTTTACCAGCGTTAAAGTTTAAAAGTAAATCCACTCACACAAGCCCCCTTTTAACAGTTCATGGGGCAGAAAGGCCGCTAGTGCTAATGTATCAGAGAGAGCAGCACAATATTGAAGATCAGCAGTATAAATCAACCTCAAGACATAACTTATATTTCAGCCTATACTGTCTACCCCAGGCCTCAAAGAGAAAACCATAAAGTGAAGTGTGTAAATGAATGGGGGAAAAAAAGTCGCTGCAGTAAAGTGAAAGCCTCATGTTTGGACACAGCATTTGAGACACTTGTCTAGTAAATAAATGAAAGCTTTCTGTCTAGAATGTGGGATTGTGGACACAAGCATCTGTTCCTCACAAGAGGCACATAATACAAATCAAGAATGAGGGTAAATGTGCTGGGTGGAAAAAAAAAAAGAAAAAAATAATTAACAACTTCGTTTGCATACATTTCTCAGAATTTCTGTCTATAACTAGGCAATTTTCCTTTGTCCTCACACTCTCGAATGCCATCGACACGTATACAACTTTGGTTGATACAACACAATGCATTTGGCTTCTTTTTGACATTTCCTGTGGGTTACAGAAAAGTATGCACTTTCCTTGCAAAATTTTAGGCAACTTAAACATTCTTGGCGTCCACCGGGAGGCTGAATATCCATTTCATCCGTTGCCTCTTTTTAAACTAAGGAAATTACTTCAGCAGGCAGCACAATCCAGGGAGAAAGTCTGTCACTTCACGCTTCAAACAAAAATGTCAAAATCTCTCATTTATTAATTTTCTTCTTTGTTCTTATTTCACACTTCTTAGCTCTTGGTAGACATATACATTTGAGGAGAAAATTAAAGCAGAAAGACAGGGCCTCCAGTCTTGAAAAATTGCTGAAAAGCTTGGGATGTGCATCTTTGCATCGTTGGTTATTCGTTCTGGTTGCTTTTATTTTAGTGCCCATCTTTAATGACTAATGAGCTTCAGTTGGTGTCCATGTGGTCGTCCAGGGACTCAGAAGCTCCTCCAAGTGATGCAGAGGGAGCAGACCTGGATGGACCATCTCCATCTCGGCGTTGGTAGAACAGTACATAGGCTGCTTTAGTCTGAAAAGGAACAAAGATATTTATTAATAATAATAATAATAATAATAATAATAAGTTAGATTTAGCGCCTTTCACAAACCCATGGTCGTTTTATATAGCAAGCAGGAGAGAAATAAAACACAAATCAATATTACATAGTCATGGTGGTAGGGAAATATTAATTTAAATGAAAGGGATTAAAAGATGAGATGGAGCCGCAGACACAGGGATTGTGGAAGTGAGTTCCAAAGTTTGGGCGCTATGGCACCGAACGACCTACCAACAGAGTGGAGAGTCTAGTACATGGAAGAACAATATTAGTGTCTGAGAGCGCAAGAGGGAAAGTAGGAAGTCAAGAGTTGAGTAAGGTAGGAAGAAGCAAGGCTGTGTGAGGAGTAAAACTTTAAACTTGATTCAAGCCTGAAAGTGTAGCTGAGAGAGGATAGGGGTGATGTGGACAGAGCGTTTAGTGTGTGTGAGAAATCTGGCAGCAGAGTTTTGTATTTGGATAAATGAATAGAGCCCAGCTTCCCAAAAATCTCACTTAAACGACAAGAACCATTACTAATTCATGTTTTTGGTGGGAAACATGTGTCCCGTGTATTTAACACAGACATTGTGGTCAATATGAGAAAGGGGAAAACAGGCAAATTATAACACCTGCAGATGAAGGTAAATAAATGACAAACTTGGGTTTCTTACCACAATCTGATCTTCAGAGGCAGAGGACACACTGCTGTCATCAAAGTAATACCATTTCCCATCAGTCTTATTCTTAGCATGTGCTGTGTCTGCAAGAGGAAGTGAAAAGAGGAAAAGAGGTCCTGGTTGACTGCACAAATTTGTAATAGATATGAGCACACCTAAAATTCTTCACCAATGAACCAAACTGACTTTTTACTACAGACAGCAAGATAAAACTGGACTTTTTCAGCACACACCCCTTCAAAAGAAACCATGCAAACACAAGTTACCCAATCAAGTATCCGGAGGAACAATGGAAGGTTGTAAGGAACAAATAAAAAGCTGTTGAGGAAAAGTTGTCAGCAGATAACAAAACTCTAAAGAACAGAGGAGCTGTACAGACAGAATGAGATAAGATGAATTAGTATTAACCAGCCAAGAGCTATCAGGAAGAATGTCTTTACTCTGGGGGAATTAAGAGTTTCATAACCAAGAGGAGGAATAATAGTTTAAATGACTCACAATGGCCTCCACCCATTCCCCCGTAGTGGTTAGAGACAGCAACGAGGTCATAGATGTAGGGACCAGCTTTAGGATCACAGACAAACTCAGACATGTTCAGATCCCTGTTGAACAAAAAAAAAAGACAGCATCAGAGTAATTTATATCTCCAAATATATTCATGAAACTGATTTGAAAAAAATGTTAAGCACATTATATTCATTTCAACACAAGAACTCAACCAAAATGCTGGTCGCATTTATTCTCGACCGTGTTTACTTGTCTCTGAATATTGCTTTCAGACCATGCACATGTGATCACTCAATGAATTGTTGTTACAAATTATTATCTCAGCCAACCAATGTAAAAAGGAATACACACCAAGTAGGAAGTCTGACAGTGAATCTGAAAATGTTTAAGACCAAGTAAACAAATAAGGCCTGTGTTCATGGTCCCTCTGTTTATGCAAAATCAATAATGCCAAGACTATATTCAAATGTAGGTGTCTGTCCTCTAAAGCTCAGAGTTGGCATGCTCCATTTAAATAGAGATTTATCAAAAGGCAGAAAACATAAATAATAGGTGTGGTGAAGCAAGATTCAGCACTGAATATTTTATGACTTTACAGCTGCAACGTTCTCACATCCCTTTCCAACTCAACATGAACAAATACAGGGAAGTTAAGTTTTGTTTTTGTGTGTATGTTTAAGTACGTTTAATGTTTCAACTGTGTCCAAAGTGTAAGCTTTATTTCCTGGTTGTGTTTAAGGAAGCCTAAACCTGAGCCAATGAGCTCAAGGGCAAACAAGCTCACACTGAAACCAAAACTGAACACCTCAATCCTCACTGCATTGTTCTGTCTCCTGAAACAAAATGTTTCATGTCAAATATAGCACGTGCAGTCAGAAAACATATGACTGCCGAGCATGCTGCCACCTGGTGGTATATCAAGTCTTTTTTAAACATCATGCATCATGTTCACGGTAATACACAAAAATAACCTTAATTTTAGGGTGGAAAACTATAATGTTAAATGCAGAAAAAAACACTAACCTAATAGGGAAGTCCACTACAGTGTCCAGTTTGTCTCTCCAGCAGCGGTTGTAGGAGAAGCGTTTCAGATGCACCACCAGAATGCGGGGTAGAGACCACAGGTCAAACTTCTTTGTGGCCTGCTGATGCTTCTTACATGTGGGACAGTACCTGAGGTGCAATCCACATTTATTATTATGTCAACATAACTTTTTGTGAATTCTTCACAGCTAGAGTGCACAAAAGCTCAATATTTCACTATTTCATGTTCATTCTCACCAAGGATCATGCTCTCCCAGAGTCTCCATGGTGGTAAAAAGCTCTATGCATTCCCTCAGAGCCACCGTAGCCTTTTTCTTCTGAGCCTGCATCATGCTCTCATGCTTCTCATAAGCCTTGAAAGGGAGAAAGCAGATCTTGCAAAATGTTGAATATAAGTACATTCACACTTCAATGAAAGTAACAAAAGCAAGCTAACCTCTGCCTCCTGGTCGTCATAGCAAAGTCTCTTCGCATCCGAGTCCCAGTCAATAGCTATTGTGGAATGTGCTGTGAAAAGAGTTTTGTGGTTTCAGCCATTTATAAATCAAATGTCTAAAACTAGTGTGATGTAAAACCGGGTTTTTGCAGGTTTCAATGTATTCGATATTTAAGCCCATTATGAATGAAACTTAAGCTTGATTTCAAGTCCACTCTGATAAAACGAAGAAAGGATATAAAAGAAAATATATTTACTTAAATTTTTTTTTTTTTTTTTAAAGGTAGAGTGAGTATGTTTTCATTGCGATTACATGACTGGTGTTTATTATGGTTTGTAAAATCCAAAGGATCTCTGCTTTTAATGTTGGTGTTGGTCCAAACACTGTCCGGTGGTCGCTTACCATTATCTGATTTCTTGTAAATTGTGATACTAGTCCCAGGGTAATTTTAAAATACTGGGTATAGGCCTTGTGCTTTTCTGATGTCAAATATGAATCCAGTGCTTTTACACCAAACACGCACTACTTGAGCACGTTCTTGTAATGTGCCTTCATTTTCACGGTTTATAACTGGTTTTAGTTAACCTTGAAATGCTTAATTCTCAAGCCAGGTTATGCTATTTAACACCTACACATAAAATCAATATTTTGGTCCTGTTATAATTTTTAAGACTCTGCAGAAACCCTGTAAAATAAAAAAAAGAAAGTAAGAAGATAGTTACGTGTTAGTTTGAGGACGTTGCCATCACATGGTAAGGGACTGATGTTGGCTGTGCCGTAGGAGTTTACCATGCTGAAAGAAAATAATTTGGGCCGAGAAGAACAGGCTTTTCCAATACTACCGACGGGTCCATTCTCAGGCTCTGAGCCTTCATCTTCCCCATCCACAGTTTCCGACTGACTGCTTTCTGGATCTGGGCTCACCTGGTGGTCCATGGCCTCCTCTTCAGCTGTAATAGTGCCAAGGAGGAATAGGCGTTAAATAAAATGGCACAAATAAAACATGGAATATATAGTTATTCCAAATCTCACTAATTGCAAACAACCTTGGCAAATCAATATATTTCAGAAATCATAAGGCTTCGTATGTGTGTCTTACCATCACACACTCCATTGGGGCCATTGCAGGTTTCAGAGTGACTGCTCCCATTGGTAGATCCAGCACTACAGGACGCCCCATCTGACATTGGGCTGCTACAGCTGCTCAGCCCTGCACTGTGATTAGATGCCAAAACTCCACATTCTGCTGAGTGGCTGCTGTTAGAGGAAGTGGCTGAAGCAGAGGCTCTGCTCTCCGTTAGAGTGCCCTGTGAACGCTTTACATAACGCCTAAACAAGGAAAATGTAACTTTTCAATACTTGAACTTTTCTGAATCTGTATCCAGTTACATTAAATAAGCTCATGGATTTCAATTGAAAACAGCTACCTAAAAAAAGTTAACAACAATCAGAATTAAAGAATGGGTAACACTTCATGTGATCACCCAAGGGCTTACCCAATTCTCTCCATCACACACTCATATAGCGTGTCAGGGGTCAGGTTCTGACGAGGAACAGTGATAAGGAGCGGCTGCCCAAACAGCATGGTGCCTGAGGAACCCCCACTGTGCTTCATGTGCCTTTCCCTGAAGTATACTGGCAGATTCATCCGCTCACTGTCCTCCTCCATTACCTCATAGCTATAATGCACACGTAGGGGTATTAACAACAGTGGAATTCAATAGCCCAAAAACATAGCTGAATTTGCTGTGAAAAAAACTTACACAAAGATGTCATCTTTTTCCATAATGTGGTTGAGACCGTCGTCCCTCCTATAGATTTTGTGGAAACGGTGATTGTAAACATCAGCTACAACCACCTTCAAATGATTTCGGGGGGGGGGGACATAAATATTTTAAAAAATCAGTAATTTGATGACTAATCTTGTCAATCTTGTTGAGGCATGTGAATCATCTTTAAACTGGAGCCTGACTGTAAGCAGAATTGACAGCATGATGTTTAAAACATTGAAAGAAAAACAGACATTTCAAAACTCACATTTTCTGCTGGGACTCCAGACAGTTTGGTCAAAGCACTACACAGGTCTGCCACTGTGCCTAGTTTAGGGACCACCACACGAAACTGGGGAGGATAGAGAAATACAGAAAAACCCCATTAGGGGGAATTCTATATAGTAATAACCACAAAGTAACACCACAATAAAACTGCCATTATTTTGCAGTATTACTGCTGTGGTACAAAAACTTTCATACAAACAAAAAGGAGGACAAGCTTTATTTTCAATGTGAATGTGTACCAGCTGTAACAGGGAAATGCTACGCAGTCTTACTTGCATGGGCCTGGACTGAGGGTCGGTGCGAACGAGGAAAACTTCCATAGTTCGGTCCTTTTTCATGGGCAGGGGCAGCGTGAGGTAGCAGAAAGGGTCAAAGGTGACAGACACTTTGGAGCATTCAGGGCAGACTAGGGTCGACTTGAACAGGCCGTGGAAGATATCCACAATGATGGAATCGTTTCGCAGCCGATGGTTAGTCCATGCCTCTTTAGCTACAATCTATTGACAAAATCAACCAAACATATATTTTATACAACTGAAAATTCCCACTCCTCTCTATTTACAATTGCATCAATACACTTTTGTAGACCCATTGCCTGCATTGCATCATAATTCATAATGACCCTTATTTTAACTTTATTGCTACAGTCTTTTAAAATGTTCTTAAAAATGACACAAAACACACAAGGCACGATGACCACCAAAACCTAGAACATACATTAGGAGGTTAAGACAGAACAACTTTACTGGCTTAGACGAATACCTCATCAGGCCGGCCCTCAGCATCTCTCAGGGCCAAGTAAGGCTTCTTTTTGACACGGTTCAGGTCCTCATGCAGTCCGTCCAGCAAGAAGGCCAACAGCTCTTGAGAGTCCTGCTGCTGGTACCCTGAGAACTGGGGGGCAAATCGGCCAACCTGCGTCTGTTCGAAGATAAAAATCAGCCTCCAGAACAAGGACTGAAATGGTTGATTTTTCAAAAGTTTCTATACTGTTCAGGTTTTTTTTTATTTAATTAAACTACTTGCATAAGGAGAGCATGAGATGCTGATGTAACTCTACAGGCTAAAAACTCAAAAGGTTTCCACGTAGCTGCTTCACTCACTTTGAAAGTTCGAGGAGCCACATAGCTGCTTCTGCTGAGCCACATCTGTTTGACCAAGTCAGCATATGCCTCAGCAATCTCCCCTCGCATCCCTAATGGATTCTCACGGTTGATCTCAGCTTCATACTGGTCTTCCAAAAAATATTCCGTTAAGGGTGGGGAATTGCTCAAGCACTGTGAAAGATTCACAAGAAAGACTGTGAGGGCATGGTATTCATCATGGAATCATTAATTATCGCCAAGAGTATTCACTGTAGAGAATATGTCTACAAGGTCTAGAAAACATGATTCACTTGTGTCTGTGAGAATAAGCATACATGTGTGCATGTGTACCTGAAGCGCAGAGTTCATGAAGCAGGTGTTGCCCAGATTACTGAGGCCACAGAGGCCAGGCTGTGAGACAGAATCTCTATAGGATGAACTGTAGGATGAGCTATATGAGCTGTATCCTCCCAACCTGCAAACAAAAATGGTGAGCCAAAACTGGTGAGTCATATTTTCATAATGGATAAAACACTCATAAAAAAGCCACAATTTAATTCAATATTTCCCATCCATGGTCTTGGGGGCACATGTCTTGCACATTTTACTGCTTGTAGCAAAAGCCCAACAGCTCAGTTAGGGGTTGTTAATGAGCTGATGTGTCGGACCAGGTGCATTGGGAGCAGTAAAAATACTCAACTGTGTAGGGCACTGTGCCTCCAGGAACAACGTTGGGGAACACTGCACTAAGGCAAATGAAGAAAAAAACAAACAAAAAAAACATATGTGCCTGTTGTTGTAAACATAAAATGGGTGCAGTGATACATAATATATAGAAAGGGGGCTTAAACTCCAATGTTTAAGAATCGTGATCACAATACTAGGCCCAAAAAAAGTTTTAATCCCGAAACTGACACTAGCCCCACTACACTTTCAGTTCAGAATAGTGAACGGTGGATTGCTTGCAGTGCTTTTGGTAGTGGACTTATTCTAGTCCAGTCAACAGCTAATTTACCTGGCAAAAAAAATTCTATTCAGTTTCACAAAGAATGAGAGTATGGATTAGGACTGGGCTATATGGTTTCTAAATAACTGACAGATTTTCAGCTACATCGCAATACATCTATTTATTCTGTGAAAACATACCTGTTACCACCAGATGTACTGTTGTTCAGCATGTATCCAGAATTGCTGCTGCTGTCTCCATTGGTCACTGTGGAAGAAATCGTGGCAGACGAATTGGAGGAGTACTTCGGTGAAGTAGTAAAATTCCTTGACGTGGTTGTACTGGACCTAGAAGCAATAAAATTTCTCTCTTAACAGCACTTTTGAAATAATCTACAACTGAAGTAAAAGCCCAACAATGTAAATCCACATATACTCACTTGGTATGCGAGGTCTGTCTGGGCCATGTGCCATCTTCATTCTTCCTTTCAATCACAAGCACCTGAAGTGAGATAGCTCTTTATTGCAAACTAATCAGTCACAACTAAATGAGGCAAAGAGGAGAATGAGGTGAAATGTTAAAAGCTATGTAAGCAATCTCAGAATCCTACCTGGCCCTGAAAAAGCCCAGCATCCTGAACAGTGCTGTCTGGCTTGTTTAGCTGCTCGTACGTGTTGCTCATGTATTTGTTCCATAGTCTAGTTTCTTTTTCTGATGGGATATCAAAAAGAGAACTCATCTCCTTTTCAATGGTATCTGTGGGGGGAAAAATTAAACATTACAATAATTACACAGAGTTATGCCTCTCACATATCCAAAAACACAAACAAGCAAGACAAGCAGACTCATTCCAAAAAGACTATCAGATATGGTACTAATGTATTTCTCTGTTCTGTCAATAGTCTCATACCAATGGTATCAGCTTTGCTGAAATGGCGTGTCACCACATTGTCCATGTTGTCATTCTCACAAAGGTTCAGCTCCAACAGATAGACTTCCACTTTACAGTGCTTCACAAACATGCCATGCTCAACCACCTAGGATAGATTATTAAAAGTACAACATGATAAACAAATTTGTGTGTAATGTACGTCTCAATGCAGACATGTTTCAAAAGTCAAGTGGGTAAACTGAAATACGCATAAAGCGCATGTGACAGAGTTCAGAGCTGTGACTGATAAGCTCACTTTATGGCAACACGACTAGAATGGATCAATCATGCCTTAAATTATTTCTTAAAACTTTTTACAACAGAATAAGCATTTAAGATAAGAACACTGCAAAAATGTCAATTTCCACCACATCGCACTGGAGTAGCTCCACAGCCTAAAACTAATAAACACATATTGTAATGCTATTGCTCACACTGGAAAAAAACGTCATTACAATTAAATCAAACATGTCGCAGCTTGAACAAGCCCATAATTTTCACTGCGCAGTCACAATCTGACCATGAAATGTGGTTCCTTGCTGTAACATGCAAACATTTTCCTAAAGAGTTCAGTTAACGCGGGACAAGGAGGAGAGGTCAGTGACTATCAAAGAAGTTCCCATTCAGAGGACAAACTTTCACAAAGATGTTTGCTCTAAACCTGATCTGAAACTAACATAAAAGTTAAGTAAAGTGACCCCACACAGGGTGGACAACGTGCAAATCTTTCTCTGCATTTAACCCATTCACCAAGTGAAGCAACGGGCCATCGACAATAAGGGGCACCTGGGGAGCAGTGTGTAGAGATGGTACCTTGCTCAAGGGTAACTCAGTGTTTCAAACACACTACCCTCTGATTGCAGGGGTTAGGCCCTAACCACTAAGCCTCCAGCTGGTCTACATGCAAACGGTTAAAAATTTAAAACTTTAAATGAAAGGGTTTACTAAAAAACTGATTCAGAGAACAAACATTACATGAATCTTCAAGCATCTGTCTGAACGATAGATAGGCTGATGTGCAGCTTCCCATATAATACATGTGTACATAACCACATACACAGGACAGTAAAAAAAAAATCTCAAGTTCATCTGAATCAAAACTGACAATTTTATATATTTATCTCATGTCTCTGGTCATATGTTTCCCATAATCTCAGGGATTTTAAATATTTCCCAAGCACAGTTTCATTTTAAACTGTACTAAATGATATGAATTTTACACCAGCACACATGGTTGTGAAGGAAAGACCACATAAGTGAGCATGAAAATATTATCAAGACAATATTCCTTCTGAAAATACTAGACATGTAAAAAAACTAATGTTTCATGTAAAGGTAACGTAACAATTTAATAAACCTTCAAAAGGGAAAGAAGGAAGTGCTTTACCTTTCTGACGATAGGCCGCTGTCCCTCTAGACAGCTGTACCAACAGACAAGCTTATTCCAAGCTTCTGTGGGCATCAGGACATAGTCTAACTCATCTATAAGATGTTCTTTTAGCGCTTGGGTTTCTTGGTCTGGAACACAAATGTGGTAAAAATGTTGTATTCCATTAAGACTGCAGCAATTGAACACAGAATATGCTTCCAGCAGTGAACTGAAAGGTACAGGTACTGAATAGATATGGCCTTACCACATCTTTGCTGTGCACACTAAGCACATCTTAAGGTTTAATGATGGCAATAAAATAAAACAATGCTCACAAGGCAGCAGTGATCATAAGCAGTAGGTATATAAATCTGTGTGTTTGTGCAATTTTATGTTTTCATTCGATAGGTCAAGGAATATCACTACAATAACACTACAGGCTACCTACACTTGCGACCTAGCCCACAACACAGGGTCTAGGAATGTTTGTATTAATTACAAATATGCATGAGAAAGATATCAGTATTAAAAAATGTATGCACATTTTTAGTTTATAATTACCTGAAAAGAGCCCAGA
>JBBMFX010000101.1:15768768-15804251 GCA_037832545.1 Rhabdalestes septentrionalis
AGCAGTGTTTGGGGTTGGTCCCTTACCTACGGGTTACAGTCAGTGCTGGCCCATGATAACTCGGCGCGGAATCCTGTCATCCCCAGAGTATTAAGTAGAAAAGACTATATGAAGGGAATAGTGCAATAATTTCCTCTTAGGTTTTTGAGAGAGATTCTGCTGCTCTGGTCAGCTTAAGCAGCTCACTCCACCTTCGGGGAGCCACAAAAGAGAAGAGTCTGGACTGGGTTTGCCTTGTTTGTAGGGATGGCAGGGCCAGATGATGTTCCTTGGGGGAGCAGAGGGCGTGAGTAAGAACATAAGGCTGAAAGATGGGGTAGGGGGTGCATACCCAGATGTCACTCTGTAGGCAAAAGTTAGTGACGAATTGAATTTTGGCAGCCATCTGTATCCAGTGTAGGTCAATAAAGATACAAAATTCAAGAGGAATAAACAAAAAACATTTTAACAGACAGCGACCTGTCAACAAGGCTATCTGCCTAAAGTGGATTGGTTGCAGCTGGTGGCCTGATGGTTAGGGAGTTGCAATCAAGCCCCTGCAATCAACCCCCAGAAATGCTACTGGGACCATCAGGGTACATTTTGAGCAAAGTTCACCACACACACTGCTTCCTGGGTGATCCCCATTGGTGGCAGCCAACTGCGTCACTTTGTGTTAAATGCAGAGAAAGAATTTTACATTGTTCACACTGTGCTATGGTGTGTTCACCCATGACAATAAAGGGCCAATTTACTTTTCATCTGACATTCCTGACAAAAAAAAAAAAAAAATGTAATACTGTCAGAACACTGTGGACCATTTACTGCTCTGTTATCATAAAATAATCATAAAAATAATTTTGTCTACAGACCTGAATAACATTCAGGGACTCAAGAACCAGACCCATCACCATGACAACCGAGCATCTCTGGTAGTTTTGCAGCTCCTATTTAGTACATTCATTTCTGAGGCTGGTGCTCGGGAGCCCTGTGTTCTGCTGAAAAACAATCTTGCCTTGGTGTAAAACTGCACACAAAAGAAGCCTTGCAAAAGGTCTGATGGGATTGACCATCCAAACATACCCACAGTGTACAATCAAATTTGGGCTATGGCCACCTTACTTCCAGTAATGGGTCATTTTAATACAACACCATGCTTCCAACTCTTTGCAAGGACAAAGCAAGTCCATAAACACATGGTCGGATGAGTTTAGATTGGAAGAACATGACTGGCCCACACAGAGTCCCAACGCCTTTGGGTTGAACTGGAATAGAGATTCGGTGCCTGACCTCATTAATGCTCATGAAACACTCCAAAATATTGTGGAAAGCTTTCTAAGAGTGGAAGCTTTTATAGCTGCAACAGGGGCGTGGGGGCTAAGGACCAATTCCATAATAAATCTATGTTTTTGAATGCAATGACAAAGTCCCTGTTGGTGTACAGGTCATAGGTCCCAGTACTTTTGTCTGTATAGCATAGCTTTGCCAGTCTCAGAAGGACAAATAATGTCAAACTCGTTACTGATAAGAATTAAGGCATAAAATGCTTTTTTTTTTTTTTTTACAAGGTCTATTATGAATGAACACTTACTGCAAGTGCAAGAAGGTGTCAAAACTTACAAAACATGTTATGAACCAAATTAAATAATACAAAACTAAGCACAACCAAGAATTGTGAGAAGATTCAATAAACAGTGAAAAGAGACTATGAAGTACGCAAAAGCAAATGTATAGCAGAGTGGAATCAGTGGCAAAGGAGGACCACACTAAGCTAGTGTTAGTAGAAGAAAGTCTAATAACCCATAATAAAATCATCTGATCCATATAACCAAACATGATTTTTTTCACACTGGTCCAAATTTAAAACTCAAACTAAATACTTACTTGTTAGCCACATAAATTAAAAACATTCTTGTTAATAATTTGGTCCAATAAAAAGATAATGAGGTGTTTTTAAGAAAAACAAAGGACTAATTCTAACAGTGGGGAATGTTGTAGGTTGGGCTATAGTACCACAATAAGCTGAATTACTTATTATTACATTAAATGGTTCACTGTTTATACACTATAAATGAACGGCTGCATTAAAGGTAGCAACTGCAGAGTTTCAATAATGTCATTGCTGTCAAACTATTTCTGTGATACAAACAGCACGATGGCAAACAAAGCAGTGAACAGACAACAGTGCATGTACATGATACAATTGTGCTTATAAGTTTACATACCCTGACAGAATTGATGATTTCTTAACCATTTTTCAGAGAATTTGAATGAGAACCCAAAAAATATTTCTTTCATTGATGGTTAGTTGCTGGCTAGAGCAGTATATTTTCAAACAACTGTGTTTACTGTTTTTAAATCATAATCACAACACAAACTACCCAAATAACCCTGATGAAAAGTAAACATCCCCTGGTGATTTGGCCTCATAACACGCACACAACTCGACACAAACAGGTTTGAATGGCTCTCTGAAAACATGTGGTGTAGCTGTTTCAAAATGCACAATAAGGAGGCACTTGGGGAAAGATGGGCTACATGGTTAAGCTGCCAGGAGAAAGCCATTACTACGCAAATGCCACAATGTATCCCACTTAGAATATGCCAAAAAGCACACAGACAAGCCTCAAACCTTCTGGCACAAAGACATTTTGAGTGATGAGTCTAAAATTCAACTTTGTGCCACAATCATAAATGTTACATTTGAAGAGGAATCAATAAGGCCTATTATGAAACGTACACCATTCCTACTGTGAAACACAGTGGTGGAAACACAGGAATTTTGTTCAGAACAGATGGAAAGATGAATGCAGTAAGTTATCAAAAAATACAGGAGGAAAATTTGCACTCATCAGCCTGGAAACTGTGCATGGGACGTACTTGGACAAAACACAAGTTGACCGGTCACTGTCTACAGCAAAATAAAGCGAAGGTTCTGGAGTGGCCATCTCAGTCTCCTGACCTAAATATCATTAAGCCACTCAGGAGAGACCTCAAATTTACAAGAACTGGTGTCCTTTTGCCAGGAAGAACGGGCAGCTTTTCCATCTGAGAAGATAAAGAACTACCACAAATGACTTCAAGCTGTCATTGATGTCAAAAGGGGCAATACACAGTATTAAGGTATGTAAACTTTTGATCAAAGTCATTTAGGTTGTTTGTCTTGTGATTACGATTTAAAAAGCGTAAACAGAGTTGTTTGACAATAAATCACTTCAGCCAACCACTAACCATGAGTGAAAGGACAGTTTGTGTTATCATTCATATTCTCTGAAAAACGGTTAGGAAATAATACATTCTGCCAGGGTATGTAAACTTACGAGCACAACTGTATGTTGCAGTGATATTTATGCATGTTATCTACAATACCAGAAAGTGTCTCAACAGTTCCAAAACCAGTCCAAACAATTTAATCATTAGTAGGTCCTTTGTGGTGCCCTTTAATTTCTCTGCTTAGTGTAACAGGCTCTTAGAATATTCCTGTTGGCAAGTCTTTGCTAAACATGCCAGACAGGTCCAAGTCTTTGCTCATCAGGTCCTCCTCCACGTTCTCTAGTGCCCACTGATGGTCCGTCAACTCCAGCGCCTCCCATTCTGCCTGAGGACGACAAAAAGGGAAGGTTCTTGAATAGTGTGCAAGAAGCCCTGTCTCTTCTATAAAGGCTTGAATGACACCAACATCCTTGTGATGGCAGTTATTTTCAAACATTTAGTATAAATAACTGATAATAAATAAATCAGCATGAAAGGGTGAGGTCAAATGAACTAAAATCTCTGTGTTATATTGAACTTAACCTACCTTGAATGCTTTGTTTGTGTCTGCAGGCATTGCCATGGCAGCACCACTCATTTGGTCCTGCATGATTCGAGACTGATCTGCACCTGTCATAGGAATGTTATAAAATATTTTTATAACACATCTAATGGTGTGCACTTAATATATTTATAAAGGAATAACTACAACAAAACAAAGTGAAATTTTCATTGTTTTATATCCGTGGGGGAAATATCTTACCATTATCTTGTCCAAGGATCAAAGAATACATGCTTCTCAATCCAAAAACATTCAGGAAATACCAAGATGCTGAGCTTACCCTGAAATAATATCAATATATGAATAAGAAATAATATTATAAGTCTCACAGAATAACAATGTCTTTTCAGGCGTAATAAATGTTATGTACTAAGAATGCTGTTACGTGCACATAAAACATTGGGGTGGGGGTTGGGGGGGTGGGGATGTTTTGTGCACATCATACATACATGAATCATGTGTAAAATATTTGCCGGAAACCTCTTACCAAGAAGCATCTAAAGAGAGCAACTCAATGCCTTGTTGCAACATAGGCTTGAAACGGAGAGTGAGGGGAAATGGTACCTTAGCTGAGAAGAGAATATTATTATACTGTGTCAGCAGTGCATCATTCATGTATACATAAATACAAAATGCATACAACCATACATCTAATGCAGATGATAAAGCACATTATGCACTGAAATGTACTATTTATTACACAGGCAATTTAGCCTTTCTTCCAAGACTATAGTTTATTGGCAAAAGATCCAAATATCATATTTGCTGAAAGGTGCAAAGTAAAAAATCTCTTACTTGTAACAAACCCAGAAAATGTCCAGTTTATCCAGCCACCAATAAGAATCATGGGCAGGACATTTGTTACATTTCCTTTCATCATGTCTGTCAACATGCTGGGATCTGGAATGTTCATCACATATGTTAAATCATTTGCTCAATTAACACTTACAGGTGGATAACAGGTATGTGAAAACACTCAATTTAAACATAAATATGTGGCAAGAAAATTTTAACCCTGCATAAAAGATCAATGCTTACCAGTCATTGGGGAAGGAGGCACCACCTTTCTTTTTGTCTTTTTAAAGAAGCCATCATCTTGGTTATTGAAGTAAAATTTTCTCATTAAGAAGGACTATTTAATAAAAGAACAAAGTGTTAAAAAGGACAATATGTATAAGACTGTACATAGATGTTTTCACATTCTTGAATTAACATTACACATCGTAGAAGATATTTAATTGTACTGTATTTGTAGCACAGAATGGGAATGAAACCATCTTAAAATACTGTCAAATAAAATGAAATCTCACCTGTTTGGGGATGTATTTTCCATTCTCTCTTAATATTCTGCTCCGGATGAGAACCTGGCTGTATATTAAACACAATACTCAACTGACAGTTAACTCACAGGCTTGAATGACACAAAAAGACACATTTTACTGAGTGAAATTATATAACTGGGTTTCCCCGATTCTACTCCTGGACGTTTCCCTATTTTCACAGATCTAAGTTCAGTAACTAGCAGCTGAAGGAGACAAAAAACAAAAGAAAACAAAACAGTACGGTGCCATCAAGGACTAGTGGTCCTTGCCCTAGAGTATCATCACAGACAGACATTCACCACTGATCTGGGTCATGAAGTTTCTGTCTTAATGCTTGTAGTATGTATGCCTAATCAACTGATCAAGGTTGGATGGTGGATCAATCACAGCATCCCTCTTCTTTTGAATTAAATTTCAAATGTAGAGGTTCCTTTCTAAACTCCTGGACAAAATATTATTATTATTAAAAAAAGGTGGGATAGAACAAATTTATGGAGCATTTAAAGGGACCTAGAGTGCATGTATTTAGAACCACTGGTTTAGCATAAACTGACTATGATATAATAAATTTAGTTCTGCACCTCAAGACAGAATTAGTAGCTTAAGTCAAAGAAATCAGATACAAACATCATTAACCCTTACACTACATGCCCTCAGATGACAAACGTAAAAAAGGAGTTACCTGTCAGAAACTTGCTCGAGTGTGAGCTTCTTGTCACTCTGCAGCAGAATCGAGACATAATGCCGTATGACCCCGACAAGAAAGGTGATAAACACAATAGGCAAGACGACCCACAGGCGAATATTGGAGTCCAAAAGCAGTTCAGGTTCAGCCATGGTTTACTTGAGAGGTACTGTCAGGATGACCTTAACTGATCTATAGGAAAGAATTTTGGTGCATCATGTTAGAGTACAAAACTGCAAAATTTGTTTTGCTAAACTACACAAAGGATGCTCAAAATACTTTCAGCTACACCGTGTGTATTAGGACAAAATTATTGGGCCAGATCTAAATTATTTAATTCATGTAGCCCCTTACTTCCAATAAAGGGCAATGTAATGCTTCTGCATACCAAGGCATTTTTGGACAAGACCATGCTTCCAAAATTGAGGACACAGCTTGGGGAAAATCATTTTCTATTCCAGCAAGACAGTGCCCAAGTGCACAAAACAGGGTTCATAAAGACATATTTGGAAGAGTTGGGGGTCTAAAGAGTTGACTTGGTCACACAGAGCCCTAACCTAAACTTCATACAACATCTTTGGGGTGAACTGGAACGGAGATAGCGAGCTAAGCCTACTCATCCAAAAACAGTGCCTGACTTCAAAAATGCTCGGAAGAATGAATGGGAACAAATTTTCGTGGAAGCCTTGCAAGAAGAGTGGAAGTTGTTATAGCAGCATAAGGGGAGACAAACGCCATATTACAGTGTACTTATTTGAATGCAAGGCCATTAAGAGTCTCCGTTGGTGTAATGATCGAGGTTATGCACAGATAGGGTATATAAGCCGGCAATATTTACTGAGAACAGGAGTGATTCTGGAAAACCTGCATGCTAAGCAATACGCCCCGTCTCAGACACAGGCTGCTGAAGCTAGCATTGCCTAGACACAGCAGCTTGTTAGAAACATTTATGAAGAAAAAAGCCTGCTAATAGGGTCTAATAACTAACAGAATAACCAGCTTTTAAAACAGTACTGGTGTGTTAGTAAGCCATGTTTACATTTCATGTCAAATACACTAACAGTAAACATTGGTTTAATGTGACTTTCAAGCTATTCATTTGTCCGTATGGACACAGAACTATTTACGATCTACTAAACCTCCAAAAAACGTTGCCCTAATGTGTCTCATTATTTAGCTCAAGAAAATTACATTATTCTTCGACAAACAGCTGTAATTCCGCGCAAAACTACGGACACAGGCAGGAGGCTAATGCTAACATTAGCTGTGTAGCTAGTGATGATGCTCTGATAGAGTGAGTGGACGGAAGTGTGAAAGGACAGTAGGACACCTATCACGGCCAGGGTTTAATGAAAATATAGAACTTACAGCGGTGTTAGGCCCTCCGAATCAAGTAGATACTATGGTCTCAGGTCTCCTCCAAACTGTTTAATTTCAACAACGCATGAACCCAGTAACAACAAACACCCTTCCTGCTGCATGAGAGTGAGTGTGTGTGCGCGTGTGTGAGAATGAGTGAGGGAGTGAGAGAGAGACGTGAGAGCAACGTGCTGCTGTATTTTATTTCACTATTACTATGTGATAACAATATTACTATTATATGTATTTGTATCCACTATTTTATTGTTAAATCCTTTGTTTCATTTCAATGCAATGCTGTATATGCTCAGTTATCTCTGAATTAATTTGAACTAAGAGGCAAAAGAAGACACATGGAGTGTTTGTGTATTTGAAATCAGTGTCAAAGAGAAGGACAAAATGGTCTGTTATTTTAAAGACCCTTACTTGTGTGTACATTTTGTTAAAACTTACCATTAAACACAATCCCCCTCACTGTTCAATTCAGAGAAATAAAGAAAACAACCATATAAGAAGCATTCTCATTGATTTGGTTTAATAAACGATACCCGAGTGTATTGTGCAGCCTTCCTTGGAGGAATTTTTAGGTTAGATGTTGGGTTTACATTTATTTCTGCACAGTAAATCATTACAGTGTGGTCTTTTTATAATACACAAGTGTAAAATGTCCTTTTGACATAGTTGAGCACACTGGGAACAGTGTAAAAATTTTCCTCTGCATTTAACCCATTCATGTGAAGCAGTGGGCAGACAGTAAAAGTGCCAGGGAAGCAGTGTTTGTGGTACCTTAAAGACAATGCTAGCAGCTCTGGGATTGGAAGCCAAAACCTTCCAGACACTTGGCCAAATCCCTAACCACTAGCCAACCAGTTGCCCCACATCCTTAAGCCAGTTGGTTCGGTTTGGTTTAAATTGCATCATCAATCATAAGAAATTAGTGATTAATATTTTAACCCACTGTGTTGAGTTTAAATGTTTAATGGTAAAAAATATAACATTTAAGATAAACAAACTATCAAGAATTGTTATTCAAAGGCTTTTATTGAAACATTAAAATCCTTTGCTCAGGGTAGTGTTCTTTTCTTTCAATCAAATAAAACGATTATGTGAGGCAGACTTTGCTATGTGCAGTAAACAATGCTTTAAAGTGTAGGCAGAACACTGTATTGTAATACTCACTTTTTTCTGCAATACAGAAAAAAGTGTTATTAACAATAATGCTAAAATCCTTACCATTAAGAACATTCTCTCTCTAACATTACAGAACAGACAATTTTGTTGAAAAGAAAGAAAGAAAAAAAACTGTATCCCGGTAGTGCAAGGTGCGCTTCCATTCTTACAATCAAGTCGAGTAACCATCCAAACCAAAGCTTACAATGATGTGAAATGGGTAAGACAGACATTTCAACTTTGCAAATTCAGGCAAAGTTTACCTAAATAACTGGATATGTTTGTTACAGACACACCCACACACACATACACCCCTCTAACCTCTGAAACTCAAAAAAGTTTTATTTACAATGGATCAATTAACAGTCTCCATGGCATGACACTGTGGTTACCTGATCACACATACACTGGCACTGGTTTAAAATCATAGTTTGACGAAGCCAACACGTTGCATATGCCCATGTCACTGGGTTCAGCCAGTTCCAGAACATTAACAATTTGTGCTTTTAACCATCAGAAACATGATTAAAAACACAACAAGAAATGTACTGGCTGAAGAATCGGCGATAAATAGATGTCCCATGACACAAAAAAGGGAGAAGCACATTCCCATGCTGGGAGATCATGTTGCAGATTCCTTTCCCCTGGGAAAATTGATGTTTTATGCAAAGGGTTGAGAGGCAGAGCATTGATTGTGTCCATGTGATAAAACAAATTATATATATAAAATGGTAAAGACCAGAGGTTGTATCAGTCTCATGTGTTTGTTGAGGACTTTTCTAGAAGAGCAGAGCACCCATACTGCCTACTTCACTCTGTTCCTTAACAAAGATCTCAAAATACTGGTAAATGATTGTGACTGCCAATAAGATTCCGGTTCCTGAACCAATGGCTCCCAGGAAATCAGCCATAACAGAGAGACCACCTATGCACAGTCCTCCAAATGCTGCAGCTGTGGGGATGTACCTATAAGAGAACAGACAAAAAGAAAAGTTTGTGTGTTTCTTCAGATTATTACAGCACAAAACAGCATTGTTCAATTAAAGGGAACGGGTGTGTCTTACCTATTGAGTTCATGAACCATGGAAGTCTCTCTGTGTCCCCTCATTACCATCTGCTGCTCCTTCAGCTGTTTTGCCACCTATAATTCAGAAACACATTGGACACACACAATTATAAATACAAAAATAATAGATGGTGTACATCTAGGGCCCAAATACCACTCTAAAGGCTTTGGAGAGTGCAAATCAACAATTTTAATGCAGTTTAGGACAGTTTTTGTGGGTTTAAAAAGAAAACTTACAAATACTAAACTGGAAACCAACATCACAATATACCTAAGTTACAAATGACATTAATTAACTCAATACAAGGCAAAAAAAAAAGAATACACTCACATCCTTGGCAGAAGATCCAGAAACCTCAATCCAGGTCTTTGAGAAAAAGGCACAGGAGCCCAACATGAAGACAATGTAGATGACAGCATGGACAGGGTCTTCGAGGACAGAGCCAAATGACTCGGGAGGAGAGAGGTAGTAGCATAGACCTCCTACAGGGTAAGCACGAGCTGGCCCTCCACTTGTGGTGTCCTGTTAAAATGCGACCTTCAATGTCATTACAATGCTTGAGACAAACATGCCAAATCCAATCAGCATCATTTGTGTTCTCTGAACAGCAAACTCCCATTAAAACCAAGCCACATTTGTAGATCAATTAGGTAACAGTTTTGCTCTGCTGTAAGTTTACAGTGATATTGAAGGCTGTTTCAGAATATCATCTTATTTTCATTATGCATGGACAATTTAATCTGATCATAATGTCATGTTTTGTTCATGTTCTTATTATGACAACGTAGAATGCTACTGCAAAATACAGCATGGTGATTCTTATTGCAAAGAATGTGGTGGATCCTAATCTAAATGCATCTGGTTTAACTTGCCCCTACCTAGTCAGAATGATTACAAGTGCATTGTAACAATGGCAGTCAGTGTGGATTTGTGAGCCAATATGACCACAATCTGGTCATACAAATGATTGTCACTTGTAACTCATTCAAGTATCAAAGACATCTGCTTTTTCTTTCTGTGTGAATAAAGCTTTATTCACCTTTATGTGAAGTAAAAAAACAACAGAGGAAAACGTATAGAGAGTTGTTGCTACAGAAAAACAAAACTGATTACTTACAGACCAGGTTCCCAGTAAGTTAACTAGGAAGTTTCCACTGAAGCGTGTAGAGAGCATCTGAGAGATGACGTAGAGGTTGGACACCAGTGCAGACTGCAGGATGATGGGAATGTTGGAGGTGTAGAAGAGCTTAATAGGATATGTGTTGTACTGACCACGATAACGTGCAGACTTAATGGGCAAATCAACTCTGAAGCCCTGAGGGAGGAGCACAGAAATTAGTTTATTCACATTATTAGGCTAGCAATCGCAGTGATTTAAAAATCATGTAGAGAAACAGACAAACTGATCTTCAGAATGGCAAACCCCAAAGTGCACCTTGGTAAAAGGAGCTGATACAACGGCACATGCAAGACGGGAGTTCCTAGTAAAGTGGCTAATCGATGTAGCTGAAGCGGTGACTTACTAACCTGGAAATATATGACCACAGCGAAGACAAAGACTGTAGCAATAAGGTTCATGAGGTTGGGCAGGTTCTGTCTGTAGAAAGCTTCTCTCAGGGCTCGTATTTTATCAGTACGTGTGGCAAGCAAATGGAACAAAGCAATGATGGCTCCCTCAAACTCAGTACCTGCAAGAAGATTACACATGAATTACAGCTTTGTTAACAGTAAACTACTGCACAGTTACATGTAAAGTTTATCACTGTCCACCCAGTTTGACCGCAAAATTCAAGTTTAACTTTGATAAGACAAGGTCAAACAAACAGATCACTGTTTCAGCTCACAAACAGAAAAGGACAGGCATAGTGAACACTTTCAGATACCTAATATTTGATCTAATACACACACACACATATGTGAGGACAAGGGTGTGCATACCTCTGCCTGTGTTGACTGTGGTTGGGCTGAAGGCTTTCCATACAATGGTCTCACAGATGTTTGTGGCAATGAAGAGAGAAATCCCAGAGCCCAAACCATAGCCCTTTTGGAGCAACTCATCCAGCAGCAAAACTATCAGACCGGCTACAAACAACTACAGACGGAACATAGTCATCACACATTAAAGACAATTCCATCAAACAAAACAAAAATAGACCCAGTCTAAAAATATCCATGTATTGTACCCAGAAATATGTTATTCTTTTAAAAAGCACCAGATCTTCCAGAAATAGAATACTGATTAGTGTCGAGAAGGTTTTTCGTAACAGTGCTCATTAAGCAAAATAAATCTGATGAGATAAAATTTGTTACATAGTCAGAAGACAAAGACATTTGCAAAGCGTATCTATGGAAGAAGCTACTTTGTAGGAAACCAGGGCCAAGTAAATGACAGCTAAAAAATATTTTTACCTGAATGATGATGAGCAGACAGATCCCAGCACCCATTTCTGAGGGGTCTCCATACATGCCAGTCATCACATAGACAATAGCCTGACCAATGGTGATGATCATTCCAAACACTGTCAGTAAGTTAAGCAATAGATAACAAAATTCTATTCAGTCTCACCTAATATTTCATGACAAATTTTATAATGACTCTGAGAACCAAGTGTTTTTATGTGTCTGCAGGAAATAATAACATACATTTCTGAGCCCCATTGAACAGAGCTCTGTCCTTAGGAGTGTCTCCAACCTCAATAATTTTAGCTCCAGCCAGCAGCTGCATGATCAGACCAGAAGTAACAATGGGAGAGATACCCAACTCCATCAGGGTACCTGTAACATAAATATACACCACAAAACTGAAGTCAATGTATTCTAATACAGCTAAAAAAATGCAAGCAAGTATATAACAGTATTCATTACATAGATAATAATGTGGTCACACACTGATGATAAACTTTATCAGAGTGGAGAATCTAAAATCCACAGAGCCTTTTTGAAGTACAATCTGCTGTGTTTATTTGGTGATTTTAACACAATAGCTACTGAGTGGGCCTTTTTTTCTACACTATGGTAGACGTACCTCTGTTGGAAGCAAGAATAACTCTCATCCAGTAGAAAGGATCTGCAGAGTCTGATGACATGATCCCAAAGAGGGGAATCTAAGGATTAAGAACAATTTAGAGATTTAACACACTTTACTTTCAGTGGCCAGTGAAGGTTTGATATAAAAGCTCAAACGTACACATGTAGTATCTATGTCTCATTTTCAATGATGACACATGAGAATCAAGGTAATGCAAACATACCTGGCAGCACACCAAAAAGATGAATAGCGTGATTGCTGTCCATAGCACCTTCTCTCTAAACTGTATCTGTACAAAAATGAAAAGCGGTTAAAGTGGAGCAAAACAGCGACCTGACACTGATAAAATAAACCACAAGACAAGAAATAGGACCATACCCGCCTCTCTGGTTTCTGGATCTCAGGTAATACTGCACAAAAGGGTTTTATCACCTCCAAAAATTTAACTGCAAAAGATTGCAATAGAACAAACGAATGTGAGACCACTGTAGGAGAACATTTCCATCAGTTTAACTGACTCTCCGTTTCCCCAAAATTTGAGCTGCTTTCTGCAAGGAGATTCCCAAGACTTCTCATGCAACGTCATCACTCCAGTCCAACTCTCAGACTACCAAAACTAAAAACTGACTGAGGTTCTCTTTGCTTCTCTTCAAATCAGACTGTAGGTCTTTAAAGTAGCAGCAAATGGAGCAATTGTTACTTAAAATGAACTTGCATAAATATCGCTGGGTCTCCTCGTCAAGACAGCCAGCAAGCTACCATACCATGCCCTATTAAATACATTACTAGACTTTAAGTGAATGGCTAATCTAGATACAACAAAAACAAGACTGCTGGTAATCATATTAATTCCAATTAAAACTGTAACAAAGACAAACGTAAACATTAGCAAGGCAGCCACGAATCTGTTAGCTAGCTAGCTAGCCAATACCAGTCATTGCGTCTTTTAAAGCATCCAGAAATTAAACAGTACATCACAAAACATCTGGACAACATTTTTTGACCAAAGAAACAGATAAAGCCGTAATGAAAACTGTCTGATAATATATATATGTGTGTGTGTGTGTGTGTGTGTGTGTGTGTGTGTGTGTGTGTGTGTGTGTGTGTGTATGATACACGAGTTATTACTAAATATAACCACAAGGAGGCATCACATCCCTACAAAAAACTTTATTTAACTTTACTATTTATTTGTCGCCAGAACATTTGCAAATAGTCCCATTTCCCCAAAATCAAAGTGTAACTTTACAAGCTTGTACAAACTAATATACTATACAATGCAAAATCCACTATAAATTTAGTAGTGAACATTTACTGTTCTGGATATATAGTAGATTATACCCTTTATGAGTATTGTAAGGTTTTGTACATGGTTAGTATTGAATATTCACACTTTTGGCTACACTTGCATGACATATTAGAGCATTACATAAAGAATGTCCTTTTGTTCAGGGAGATGATCTGACCTTCAGTTCAACATTGACATTTGAACTGTGTAATCATGTGTCTAGTGTGTGATGATGCGTACTGGTTTGACATACTTGACCATTGACCCATATGACCCTACTTTCATTCACACCAATTCAGGCATGCAGAGACACACAAACACACTGCACACAGAGTCTATAGAGACTCAAGCTCCACAGACATTTTCTTATTTCCCCTTCCAGTTCTAACAAGCTGGCTCCTGTGTGCTCCGGTATTAACAAAAAGACCAGAGGGACTGTCGTTTTCTGAGGTTAAGGTTATTGTTAGGGTTATGCATAGGTGTATTCCTCGGCTACACTATTACGTAAGTCAACTGAAGTCCTTACAAATTAAAGTCATACAAATCTGTGTGTATTAAGTCATGACTATTTAATTGCCCATTTGTCTTCAGTGAAGAGTGATCTGTCCAGTCTGGTTAAAAGTCACCCAGTAAAAACACAATACTGTCCATATGTTTTTTTTTGGAGATTAATAGGAAATCTATTACGAATATGACAACCAATTAGTGAATTAATAGCAAAACTGAACCACCAGTGTGAAGTACATATACAGTACAGAAATGTATTTGCTTTGCATATTTATTTGTTATGCAATTGTTGTCAGTTGGTATCTTGAACATGTAAAACTTTCATTACATCACAAGAATGTCATTGGAAACAAATAAGATAAATCATAACAAATTCAAATGTAAATGTGAAAACAAGTGACACATTACAAAAACTAAAAGTACAGAACATGAAACAATTAGGTCCAAGAGGTCCAAGCATATACACAAACCACAACACACTCCTGCATCTCTCCTCTCTCCTCCCTACTCATATCATCTGCTTGTCAATGGATGAAAGAGAAAAAAATGAATACATAGTGAATTCTAAACCTCTTATTACATATGTATTAATCAAAAGGCACCATCTAAGAGATAACAAGTGAATGATGAATGTTGAGATGACACAAGCAAAGTCAGGGATTGCAGGTTATCTGGCCCTAAAAACTTCCCATCCTCTTAACAGACATGAAATATTACCTTGAAACTACACATGTAACATACCTGTCTGTCCAGAGGTGTGTGTACAGGCCAGAAGTGTCATGGTGTTTAATGAAGAGGAAACTGTATAAGTTAGTCCTTCTAATATCTGTAATTTGTTTTTTGGCTTAATTTTTCCCAAACATAAAAATGCATTGGACACTCAGAATGTATCTATCGATAAAGAAAAAATAGGAATCTTCTCAAATTCATAAGACCTTGTTGAATCTGGGAGTATTTAAGAAATTAAAAGATTATAAATGTTGTCCTGTGTATTGTGATGTAATGCTCTGCCAGGTATAGTGATGCCTATGTAATCATTTCTTCTGAAATCAAGGTTATTGACTTTACACCTCTGAGTAGGCTTCACTAAAATGGAGCATAGCTGTGAGGATTTATTTGCACTTATCAGAGAGTTCGAGTACTAATGTTGGATGGTGAGTTCTGGATCAATTGTGAGATATTGAATGGAGCTCCAGCACTGCAGACAACACACTTCCATGGCTCCACAGACCAGTGCTGGGGTCTGTATATGCTTCAGTGCCTTTAATTCCCTTTACCATAGGAAATGTGCTTTTCATGTGCTCTTATTTATTATAGAAAATGTAAGGGGTTTACATTATGATGTAAGTTTATAGGTTTTGTGTAACACTTTACTGTGTATGAATGGATGTGTGCCACACATTACTAAATAAATAAATAAATAAATAACATGTTTCTAAAACTTCCCAAAAAACCCCAACAATTTGAGTTGGCATCTGCTATGATGGTAATCAGAGCCATATGTTTCACCCCACAGTTTTACCCAGTAATCAGCAGACATATACAGAGTGAGGAGCGTGGGAGACTGATTACAGAAGCAGTGTGCTAACTGTAAATTTGTATTTGTTCCAGGGCATTTTTCCTCCTTATTTTTAGAGGTGACTAAAATAACAGAAGTAAGCTCAGAACCCGGAGCCGTGAAGTGAGTCAGTCAGTCTGCACACAAATTAATCAGTGGAGTAGAGGACTCCTCTGTGAACACTGATGAGAGGTCTACAGGCTCAGAGAAATACAAAATATCACAGTCAAAACAGAACACAGACTACTGCTTTAATATACGCCATGAAAATACACAGTCATTTGGATTATATAGACCTATGATTGACCTCATCATTAATATCATCCTCTGCCTTGACTTTCACCAAAAAAGAGTCAGAAGCCTTTTTCATATGTTATATCGTGCTTTAATCATCAAACACAATATGACCCCATCACACTGGCTTATTGGTTTACGAGCCTCATTAAAGATGCACAAGTATATAATTACAGAAGAGACAGACAGACACACAAATTAAACAGCAAGATTTTGTGTTTAGTTCCACAATTGTGAAACATCTGCACCCAGCGGACTCCTGTGTCCACCCAACTACAAAACATACTTTTCTTTTATGTATAACTTTTCAGAAGCCTAATGATCATAATAAAAGACCAATTATTTATCATATAAATTGCAATGATGTAGCACACTTTTATGACTGTGAAATTAAAATCAAATGAGAAGTATTCATTAGTTAAACAATATAAACAGGTTTAAAATCTGCATTGTTTCATGGAATACTTAGAAAACTGTTGTGCTTTGATCATCCAGTCCAGTCTGAAAGGCTTTCCCACCAATTACCCTTCCTGACTTGGATGAGTTAACTGTTCAATTAAAAACATGACTGAACTTCTCACAACACCTGCCCCATTAGACCGGTAAAAGGATCTTGTAGTGTCTGCAATGATGGCCTATTTACTTTTATACCATTCCGATAAGCCTTAAAAAAAGCCTTAAATAATGAGGTGACATTGTGACTTGTCTGTCATGTTTGACAACAGTTTACCTTGCCTATCCACTTCCCCTCATCCATGGTGCCTCTGGATTGCATCGGTTCCGAGCTGCCCATCGGCCTCCAGCCAAACTCCCAGCATCCCCAGTTCTCTCCTCACACACTCCTATTGGCTTCTACAGCAGGCTGAGCGCATCAGTTATGTAAAGCTGTAATCACTGACTCAGCGACGGTTTTCACACAGCCTTCAGGGGACAGCTGGCTGCACTGGACCGGCTCGCTCACTGGAGAGAATATCCACATTAAAAAGGAGGAAAGAGTGATTGGGATTAGGGTGAGGAGTGTTATGATAAAACTGCATATTTTAAAACAAGAGCATAGCATGCACATGATGGTCATCACTTTGTTTCAGGGCAACAAAGCATCCCTAGGTGTGTGAGACAAAAGATTTCAACTGGAAGATGACTCAGAAGCTATTCCGAGAGCAAATGCATATTAAAAATGAATAAAATAGCCCGCTGTGCTCATTTGCTTCCACACTGCAAAAATGTTATGGCAGATAAGAAAACTCATCAAATGTAGGCAGAACATTAAATTTTTTATTGTAAGATTAACAGAGATTCATTATTCATTTCACTTTTTTCTAGATATCTGTGCATTTTTGCTATTGCAGGTCACTTTATGGAGTGAAATCACTAGACTTTCACTTTCTTTATTTATGTCAAATATCCATAAAGAAGAAAATGTATGTAGACATACTCATTTTCTTGAAATAGTTAAACAATAATAACGTTAAATGTTACACTGCTCAGATTTAGAATGAATCTCATTATTTTTCCAAATTTGTCATATTAGTCAGCTTGGTTTGCTCAGTAAAAGCCTTAATCCTAAACGTGGACAACAAAATTACATCTAATACTCATGTAAACCGACAATATGCCTAACAGTGCTCTTGTTAAACTAATTGAGAGATTGAGTTTAACATGTGTTGACAGTGGGTGCTGTCATGACAGGCAGTGCTATACGGGAGCAATATTTACGTCAGAGTGGCCGTTATATAAGTTTCTAATTCTTACTCGGCCTGGTTGTCTCTTTCTCTCTTGTTGTGGTCAGTACTGAGGGGTATTCATGACTCATGGCTAGGCACTGTCAGGGTCTGTCTATGTTTCAGCTCCGGTCAAGAGCGGCTGGACCCTTTTCGTTCCAGGAGTGTTTATCAACCTCACTGAATTTACATGCAGACATTACACCACACCATTGTCAGACAAATATATGTCCTAAAGTTTGTAGAGACCTGCTTTTCTAGAATTTCTTCTGAAATAAAAAGTGCTAACATGGAGTCCTTGCATTGCTGTAGTATCAGCCTCTATTCTACTGGAAAGCTTTAGATGTTGTATCATTGCTGTAAGGATTTGAAGGCATTCAGCAACAAGTGTGATGTACGATTTCAAAACCAAATTTTCATCAAACCTAGTGCTGTATTTTGGAAAATGGTTAATAATTCTATATCTGATTAAATGACATCTACTCTAACTATTAAAAATATATATAAAATATATACATATCAATGTAAGAAACAATGTAAAGACTCTTTCTGCCTTGAACACCTTACAATCAAGTGAGTCAGTATGGTTTGGTAAATCCCCCACTTAAACACACTTGTAAAACCTGGCAGTTCCCAGATGAGTACAATGAGGTTGTGTTTTAACCAGAGAAATCCCAAAACTGTCCTGGACACCGGCCCCCTGGTGTGACAGTGAGAGCAGCACCGTAGACTACTGTCACTACACTGTAAATTATATCTTGGCAACTGAAAACAGTCTGCATATCTATGAAATTTCTCATTATGAGTCTGCCATAAGATTATTATTATTATTATTATTATTATTATTATTATTATTATTATTATTATTATTATTATTAAGATTATTCTTTTAGAAATTGGTATTCTTTTCAGCAGCTATTCTTGCTTGTTTCAAGAAATAATACCTAAAACAAGCAAAACTATCACAATAAAATAAAACAGTTTCACTAGATAAAATGTTTTAAAGGTAAAAAAAAAAAGGAAATAAGGTAAATATTCATACGATATTTTATCACATTCTTATACTTAATTCGTATAACACATGTTTTTATAATGATAACAATGTAAATGGTGAAAAAGACAGGATATTCAGTGTATATGGGTTTTGTTTGGCATCTCGTAACCCCTTCTCACGCAGTGTTTGTGAAGAAAAGGAGAGGCAGACATCTGTTAACTTCTCTATTTCCAGATTCACATGTGGACCTGCCTCACATGTAAATGCAACACAGTGGAGGAAGCGACAGAAACAGGCAGTTTTGAACACTCAAATCACTGTGGCGTACCAGGAGGACATGGGAAGCTGCAATCTTGTGGTCAGACTTGCACATCTTTACTTCAGAATTGCAGGCTGTTGGATTTCCAGACTTTTTAAAGTACCCATCATTTAAAAAATTACAGAATGTTCTATACACTGCTGTTATTCTTCATGAGCAATTAGAAGTGCTCAGAGAATTATTAGTTACATATATTTAGTCAATAGAATATTCTGTGGCTCTTGTAAGTACCAATTTAGAAACTGCAGATCTTTTGAACAGTGTTTATATACTAACATGATTAAACAAAAGATTAAAAAGGTATAGCGTAGTGGATTACACTGATACCTTCCAAGCAGGTGTGTAGGGTTTGATTCAGACCCTGGGCAAAACACCATTTAATTACTCTTGAAATACATATATAATTGTAAGGTTAAAAGTGTCTGCCACAGAATGTCATTGTAAGCAAACACAGTCTTGGTTTCCAACAGGAACTGACATTGCAACTGCACACACACTGCTCAGGTTTGACACACAGGTATTACATAATGGAACATCTCAGTTTGTACATTACTGCACTGGGAGCCTTTGGTACAAACAAGTGAACGGGTGATTGTACCGTTGTGATATGAACTGCTAAATGTTAACAGGGTGTTCATCTTTGCTTTGCTGCAGTAACAGCATCTACTCTACGGTGAAGGCTTCAGACGCTGGGATATGTATGATCAGGTACTGATGATAGATGATTAGTGCTGGAAAACAAAAGCCTTGAAAATCCTCTGGTTTGACAAACAGGTATTACATAACAATAAGTTTTCAGTTTGTACTTTATTGCACAGCAAATAAAAGGATGATCGTAAAGCTGTGATATGAAATGCCCAGCAAAACTGTGAATACACACTGGCCCACTTTCTCCAGTTTCACCAATGAGTGCCTTAAGCTGAGCTAAAAGCTAAGAGATTTATCCCAGGCAAAGTCTCCACAAATCGGCATCTGGATATAATCTCATCTAGTGAGATTCTGATCTGATCAAGAAATCCGGGAATTTGGTTAAACGAACTCCCTCACTCTCTCTGTCTGTCTGTATGACCTAGTGTAGAGTTGGTCATCTGTCACCATGGTTTCATTGTGAATTTAATTTCTGTCAAAGAAACCAGCACTCTTTTTTTTTCCTTTCATACACATACACAAACACACACACAGCTTTCTGAGGAGACCTCAACAGCCAGAAGCAAAATAATTCAAAGGCAGACTGACCAGACTTGGGGGAACAAAGGAGGAAAGAAAACAAAGTCCACAAAAGGAAACATAGCAAATTCAATTTCTTTCAATGTCTTCAAGGCCAAGCCAAGAGGAAGCCTACAGTTGTAAGCTGGAGCTCATCCCAGGTGAACAAACACTCTAGACAGTAGAGACACACAGACAGACACACTCACACACACAGACGCACAGACCTATTGGCAATTCAACATTCCCAGTTCACCTAACATACAGAGAAACCCGGAGCACCAAGTGGAAATTCAGACAGACATGGGAAGAACATACAAACCTCATACAGAATGACCTGGGTCATGCTTGCTGGGAATCAAACCCAGGACTTTTTTTTGTATATTTCACATTTGGGAGTACAGAGTTACCCGGTCCTGCCAGCTCAGAAAAAAAACTTACCAGAAAATCTAGCCTGAAAGTAGATGAGTGAGAAAAGAATCATCAAGAAACATTAGAGATAATAAACATTAACTAGACTACATTTCCACAGAGAAAATGCAAAGTGTGCTTGCTCAAAAATGCAGCAGTCGACTGACCCTTCATAGCAACTGCCTTCGATGCATTGACAACCACCCATAAACATAGCTACCACCTCCTACACCATAGCAACTGCCAAAAACTGCTTAGAAACCACCTCCGGTATCACAGTTAGGACCTAGCAACACCCTTGTATGACATAGCAACTGTCTTAAAACTCCATAGCACCCACTTCCTACACCATAGCAACCACCTTTTATACCTCAGCAACCACCCAAAACGTCATAACAACCACCTCTGACACCATAGCAACTGCCTGAATACTACCTAGCAACCATCTTGTACACCATAGCAACCACTTGTTATACCTGTTATACACATACACTGCATAACAACAACCCCCTACACCCTAGCAACAGTGTGTATATATTTGTTTGTGTGTGTGTGTGTGTGTGTGTGTGTGTTTTCAATAAATTTTTACGACAGATGTGTCCCAAAACATTTGTCCACATTGTTCAGTTAATTTGGGGTGTGGCCTGAGGCCTCATGTGAAGTTTCATAAGGTTCGGTCACTGTATGGAGCCTGTAAGTCTCATCACCTGAAACTGCACTCATTTCAATGGGGTTAAAAATGAATGGAAGTGAATGGGAAAAAAAGGGATGAGCGAAAGAAAAGGAAAAGACGAGTGCAGGTCATCACCGACCGTGTATGTCGGGGATGTTGGCCTGAGGGATCACGTGAAGTTTGGTGGGTTTCGGACGAAGTGTGTCCGAGCAGGACTATCTGAAAGTTGAGGATTTAGGGGAGGTGCCAATACTTTTGCAAATCGGTTTCGCTGGAAAAACGTGAATAATGCACAAACGACAAAACGCATCGAAAATCTGTGAACAAGCCATTCTCAGAGTTGGAATGGTGTACAGATTATTTATAAATCTTAATGTTAATTAAATATACAATGCCACAACGTTTTAGGGAATACCACAAATAATGTCCTTATCACAGTACGAATATGCAAGTATAATACTGTATAACACCATAAGGTAGAGTATAAAAGTATATACATCTCAGAACTTTACAAGACCACATTCTTGTAATGTTAAAAGTGAAATGAATTTGAGGTGGAAATGAATCTATATTCAACATTCCTGGAATATTTAAAAAAACTAAATGTATTAGCTATCTAGCTAGGAGTGCTTAATATTTTGAATTATTTACATGAAGTTAGCCAAAGCTAGGAGAACTTTCAATGACATCTGGGTAACACCCAACAAGGTTTCACACACACACACACACACACACACACACACATACACACAATCTGAGACAGGGGCACCCAAATTTTCACACTGAGACACATACACATGCACAATCACAGACACACAATCAATGAGTGCACAAGCATTGAAAAATACAGTACAGTGCTATGCCAAAATCATACACACCTGAGTAATTATATGTAAAATATGGTTAGCTGAAGGTTGTATAAAGCTAATAATATATTATATACAAATAATACCATAAATAGTGATTTTGTGTATGTCTATGTGATTGCTTAATCATTCCCTGGTCTCTCCTTGTGGAAGACCAGTATCACATTACATCATAGTTCTCATCAAATACCATAAATACCCGATTTGGCTCAATCAGTATTTACCGTACTCACATCTCCCCATTCTCTTTCATCTCTGGAATCCAGGGCTGTGTCTTATGTAAGCACATGTAAAAATATAAATGCATGTGCATTTGTGTGTGTGTGTGTGTGTGTGGATGGGTGTCTCTGTTAGCACAGAGAGCACAAAGTACAAAGAGACAAAAGTAATTGGGCAATTCCAGAGCAAACTATTCTAGTTCACAATGAGAACAAAGCCAGTAGGTCTCACAGGACGAACAAATGACACGGGACCAAAATAGAGCAATACTTTAAAATGAACCAGTGATTATAATGGAAGACAAAAGGCCATTTGTGATCTATTCCAGTGCAGAGATATACTCACTTGATCTATTTCGTGGGGGTTCATTAACGTATCTAGGACAACACGAGTCACAGCATCAGGGGAGGGAGGAAAAAAAGGAAGGGGAAAAAAGCTCTGCTCTGTTGCCATAGAGACTTTTCCTCTGTTACGAAACAGGTCTACTTTCCACAGCAACCTGAGACTGAACAAAGATGCTGTGCAAACACACACTTCATCTTACACACACGTGCATTGAAGCCCAGACACTAACACTAGAAGAATCAGATCAACCCACTGGCCATTCCTGAAATATGGTTCCATCAGATGAGGGAGGGGTCAGAGAAGCCCAGCAAAGCCTTAGAGTCTAAATCTCTAAAGCAAACATGCACTATTTAACCTCAGCCTGGTGTAAGCCCAACCAAAAACACATAAGCTGCGGTCTCATGTGCCCTATGGAACGGCTAAGCCTTCCGCAGAAGCTGCTCAATAGCATGAGAGCTTTCCCGCTTTTACTCCTCCCATGACAGACACAGTGGATCAGTGATGAAAATACTGGGGGATAAAATAATTATTTCAGGTTAGAGCTCAAGCAGAAGCACTTTTGGGCAATGTTAATGTGCACAAAAGCAGAATGCACTGTACACTAAAGGCCTAAACAAATAAGAACATACAGTATATGCAGTGCATTAGCAACTTGGGGAAGGTAGAAATGTGATTGGTCCAAAAACATGCATTTAGAAACCTACAATGGAATCAGTTACTTAAAGGCGCACACTTGGTTGACACTGGTGTTGAACTGCACAGCTTGTATAATCTCTGTAATCACAGATTGTATAATCTCCATAGCAAAACACTGTCAGTTAAATTTAAACCCTCTGGATCAGTGCATGATCCTGAAGTCACCTTGCCAAGAATCAACTAGAGGGGATTACACCCCCAGCACTGGACTACAGGAGTGCATCTCATTCTCTGTGGGGTTCCAGTCATTAACCTCAGGATAAACTGGAGCACCTTACAAATGCCCCACTGGCTGAATGCAATCAAATCCTCACAGCAATGAGAAAAAATAAACTGTTATTAATTAGTATTAAATAAACCATTTTTGGTTGAGTCAAATAACTCCAAATGATAATTCACTCCCCCTCACTATGTTTGTAGGTGTAAGAGGTGAACAGATTAAGGAAGAGGGAAAAGGTACCTGCTGTGGAGTCATTTTTCATCCTCAAAAATAGCACTTGTTTATGAATGCATCCATAGTTAGTTTGCTGTGATTTAGCCTATGCTGGTTAATTCAGGTGAATTGTATAATATAATAATCAGCCCAGGAAATACAGATGCTACAGTAGAATCTGGCCACACAGGCATCAGTCATCTGTCCTCCCGGCTGAAATACACATACTCGACGAGGAAAGAGTCTAATATGGAGTGGGGGGCGTGACATTTTAACACTTCATGATGTTTTGGACATATCCAGGACAAGAAGCAGAGACATTAATGATTTCATAATTAGGAAAGCTGTGGAATGTCAAGAGCGATATTTTAAAAGGACTGCTTGATATTTTGCTGTCAGAACAAATCCTGAAAAAGTACCTTGACTGGAGAAGGAACAAACCGCCACTTTCTTGAATTTCTAAGTGAAATTACGTTAACACATGCTCTATAGAGACCAAACGTAAATATTTTTTTAAGATAAGATCAACTTATTAGTCCCACAAGTGGGAAATAAGATTAGTCCTGGCAGAAAGTGGACAGAACAAAGTTAAAAGCACCAAAATAAAAGAATAAAATACTATACCAACACTACAAAATGTACACTATCCAATCTAGAAATAGAAATTAGTTTGCAAGTTCTATTTATTTTACTATACTGGGAACAAAATAACCTGTGCCAGAACATTTGTACAAATCACATTTGTTATTCATCAGCAAATTAATAGCAACCAAGCATTAAAACGTGCAGATGGGAGTTCTGTGAAGAGGATGTGGGCCGTTTCACTTCAACAAACCCTGGAGCAGACAAACTTTTGCATATATGTATCAAGTTATTTAGATTTTTTGATTATATAAAGATATACTGTTTATGCAAGTTTCAGACAGTGACAATTTAAAAAGTACTCAAAGCAGGTAACCAATTTTTTTCATTTTTCCCCTGAGGATTGGTTGAAATCACCCTTGCATCACTGCCAATTTATTTTGAGGAGATTTCGAAAGTTTGTATTGAAATGTAACTCAAAATGTCACAGAATATTCCAGAGTTCTTTGACATACATTCTCTGCGTACCATTTAATGTTGCTAATTAATCTACCAGACACATAAGATCACATTACCTAAATAATGGTATCCAACACTCTGCGTGAGAAAGACCTCTATCAATTTGGGAAGATTTACTGCTTAAGTGCTTCAGTTTTGGCCGGACATGAAGCCTTTGGTTACCTAAACCATGGCTGTGTCAAAGAATTTGGAGCAAATTGTAATCTGAAAAAGGACACTGGCAATTGCAGTTAATTACCAGTTTTTTATCCGTGACAGCTACATCTCTGACATGACAGGATCCCAGTTGTAATGAGGTAACCATCCTCGAATAGTTTCCAGGCTAATCAACTGCGGAATTCATTAAATCCTTCATTACTGCTCTGGCAGCAACTTCAGCATGCTCTCTCACACCTCCAGGACATGAAGGCCAGAGCACTTGGCTTGGCGGGTAACTGCGGCTACACAACTTACTACTGGAAATGTGGCCCGAAATCACAAAGCAACCAGAGAATGCACGAGTGACATAACACTAGCTCACTTTTAAAGCTGCAGGCAACAAGGATTTCACAAGGCTGAAGTGGAAGAAGAGCTTTTAATTCCTTTGTAATATTTTTCATTGCAAAGGACTTAGATTCTTGTAATACTGTATACATTCTGTTGCCAACTGATGTATCCCGAATTTGTTTTGAATAGGTAAACACCCTCTGGATCAGAATCATAGAGACTAAGAAAAAAAAGGCTCCTAAAAAGAGGGAAACTTACTTTGAAATGCCATAAGAAATAAAACCATGACATTAAGCATTTAACAAAAAGCTGTTTTATTTGACCTCTGACATACTGTTGATAACACAGATATATAAGAGAGGCATCTCAACATGTCAAATAACAATATTTATTAATACCATTATTATAACTAACATGGAATGTCATCTTTTCATCTTAATTCTTGTTTTTAATTTTTTAGTTTATTTAAGAAATAAAGTATGTCAAATAAATAAAGCTCTATTCGAGTCTCTGTATGTCTCTTCTATGTCATTGAATATAGTTGTCTCTTCAATGGAAAAAAGGCGCGAGGGTGGTCATTTCTGAGTGACGTTGAGGAGTCTTTTCCTTGTGCTCCTTTTGCTCTCAGTCCAGTGCAAGGGAAAATAAAATCTTGAGTGCAAGTTCAGGCTCTAGACCCTTCCAGGAATGGGGTTGGGACTGGAATCAGTTTATATATCTATTTATTTTTTTGGTAAGTCCATTAACAAAAATTGGGACACAAAAATTCTATGCGCAAAGAAGTATACCATGAGGAAGCCTACTGGTCATTGACTAAAGTAAACAAAGCGCTGCCATGTCAATGTTAGCCTCTTCAACCCTTTTTAATCCTCTGTGCACACAAAAACAGCAAAGGCCCAAAGGGACCTGCCGAGTTCATAGCCACATTAATTTCCCATTGAGGGGGCTGAAGGGATTTGGAAAAAATAGAGAAAGAAAACGAAAACAAAAAAATAACAAGACTGACACTGGTAGATTCCTCCTTCTTGAAAGCCCACAGTCTGTGATGTGGTTACAGAAGTTCATCATCCATCACAAGACAAAAACAGGAGAGAAACAGATTTCAGTCTGTGCTGTGGTCATCTAGCTGCGAAATTATAGTGATGAGGTTCTGCAGACCAAAAATGTAACCGCTGTCCTGGCCCTCATGAACCACGCTGTCCTCCCTGTAGTGTTTGCATGTGGTGTGGGCAAAGTCAATCATGCGCACGTCCACTGAGGGCCCTGGGTCCATCCTGGTGCTCCGACAACTCACGACTGAATTACTGCTGATTCCCGCGCTACTGCTGATGCCGCTGCTGCTACTGCAAGCACCACTGCTACCTCCAGCCCCTCCAGCACTGCAAGGGAATCCAAATGCACCTCCCTCCTCTTCCTCCTCCTCTTCTTCCTCCTCCTCCTCCTCCTCTTCTTCCTCCTCCTCCTCCTCCTCTTCATCTGAAAGGCCTTCTTCGGGAGAGCGGCGGGAGCGGGGAGGATCTCCATCGTAGATGATAAGGAGGGAACTGGAGTAAAAGCGGTAGCTCTCACATGCCTCCAGAGCTGCCTGCAGCTCATGCAGTTTCCGTAGGACCGGAGACAGGAGCTCATGTCTCAGCCGCCGGCCATTGTGGAAAAACTGGAACAGGGCCTCCTTGAAGCCAGAGAGGGTCAGCTTGCGGCCGTGGTACTTGTTCATGAACATGAGCTGGCCCGAGTCAGACTGATAGACCTGTATAATGCAAAAAGGCATAAACATGTTTTTGCTAATTTAGGGAGACGGCAGAGTATATAGAAGGAAGACAAACCAGCTCTTTGAATACAGAATAACAGAGACACCTACCTGCATGCCGCAGAGACGGACTCCGATGCTAGCCGATGTGCTCTGCTGGCACTTGCGAATCTGCACTGCTTTCTTCTCCTCTGAAGCATCGTCCCCATGCTGCCGGGTGCCCATTTTCAGATCCAAGACACACGGGACCTTGTGACGCCAGGTCAGGTTCTCCAGCAGGATAAACTCTGGGAGGGGGCCAAGTCAAGGGAAGTATGGATTCATGCACTGGCGCTCACAAAGCCAGCCAACTTAGATTTTATTGGGAATTCAAAAACATCAAAATGTCATTCCATATCTACAGTATAACCAGCCTTTTTAAATGCTACAAACTCAGCATGTAACAATGTGGCCTACAATTTTCAGACTTGTTTTACAGGCATAAGCCATACAGCAAAATACAAAATCCGTTTTCAACATCAAAGCTTTCAACATATTCATGATGACAGATACATCACTATAATGCAGTAAGTCTGTTCAGAGGAACTGCAGTTGTAGGATACTGTACTGGTTGCGGTGCTTGGCATTTTCCTTCATTCTCTGCAGGTGTTGCTGGTGGCATTTGAGGCTCCAAGGATTGTGTTTAAACTGAGGTACAGCAGCATTGCTCCTCTCCAAGCTGTAGTAGAGCACCTCTGCCTGCTGGAACCACTCTAGCTCCTCCTCACGCTTTAGACTGCACAACATGGAGAAATTTTTTTTTTTAGTGGGTCACTATTTAAAAAGAGAAGTCTCTTAATAACTTATAACTTAGCCTTTTTTTCTTAAAGTCTATATTGAAAAGTATTACACTGACCACTCATTATAATTTGACAAAAGTCTCCCTAAAATATACAACAAAAAACATGGTATTCCAAACAATTGAAATCATAAATGACCCCTGACATCTTAGCAGCCTTTAAAGAAAAATGCCAGTGTCAAACATGTAAAGACGCTATAAGCACTTTCAGTGCTTGACATATTTTGAACAGTGGCGTCATCTAACATTTGCTGTAAAATACCTTTTCTTCATTTGACTGCCTCCACAGAAGTCTAAAATGATGTTCCAGAGTATTCGATTTCTCCTTTAATACTTATAAGACTACTTAACTGATTTACCGGAGTTGGAAAAGCACCAGAATGGAAAAGCTTGACTTAAAGCCGCAGAGACAAATGAGACAGGTCATTGCGAGATCAGATTCAAGGCACCAAGCTGTGCTTTCATTACATAACCTCTAGCCTTGACCCGTCTACAAGACAAAGACGTGCACACAAGCTTCCAGAAGGTGAAGGCACATCTGCTTGTCCCAGCTTGGTACTATGTGGACAACTGTTTCATCATAAGCATGATGGGGGAGTTGAACAATTACACACTCATGTCAGCTGGACCAGTGCCATGCTGAGAAAGAAAAAGCTGGACAGTGACCTAGACTGTCCCAAGTCACAATAAATTAAGACTTTAGGGCTTGTGCTAGTAAGAAATTTCAAACTGACCTGGTACTTTCACTGTCTTAAGACTAGTGAAAACAACAAATAACCAAAACTTATGGAAAAGTGCCATGCCAAAATGGCCTAAATAATTTAAAATAGGACTTGTTTTCAGGCTTTTCACTTGTAAAGTGCATTTCAGTACATATTTTGGTGTAATGTCAGCACCTCTTGTCTTTGTCCTTGCGTGTGTGTCTTGTTCTGTCCTTGCTGTAGCCGTCATTGTCCAGCAGCATCTTATTGGACCACTTCATCTTGTACTTGGGTTCCACATCAGCTGAGGGGTCCACATTCTCCAGATCTCCCAGCTCACTGAGTAACGGATAGGCGATGAGACACAGATTTCCCTCCTCATCCTCCTCAAAGCTTACTGATACCACCCCTGGAGATGGATAAAGCAAAAGAAAGACAAAGCGAGAGAAGAAAAAGTTACTTTTAAGCAACAGGGAGGAAACCCACTTCATCTTATTAGAACGTAGTCAAGAGTTCCCAGCTCAAAAATAGGCGGTCTGGGAAATCTTCAGCGTCTCTTACCCACTGTACTCTTATTTGTTCCTAAAATTTTCCAGGGTTTTACAAAAGTTGCACAGCCTTCTCCTAACCTGATAGAGATCAGACAGATCCGCAACAAACAGAGAACAGGAGAGAGATACGTGCAGAAAGCAGAGTAACAGAGAAAAAAAAAGAGAGAGAGTGAGGAAGATAGACAGGAACAAAGAGCAAGGGCAGGGGAGAAGGGCAAAAGAACAACAATGGCCACAATATAGATGTGGTATCACTGTGTCTGAATGGGCAAACACAGTCAGCCAAAAAGCAGTAAGACAACCAGATCACTAAGACCAGACACATGGATTAAAACTCAAATACTTAATTTATTTTTCAGAAATACAAAAAAAAAAAGAGAAAAAAGTAAATTGAAGTATGCATCAAATGCATCTTCCACAGCACTTATACATCAAAAACACAATACAGACATAACTTTACAAAATGTACTTTTCAAACAGAACTTATCAGTCCTGTCAAAAAAGAGAAGCAGGCACAAATGAAAAATAAAACATTTACAGCAGCACAAAGAACTGGAGATGATGATCGTTTTTTAGTCTCTTAAGAACCGCCAAGATGTGACTTGTTGGCCAAATCCATTTTCCAGTTCATAGAAGCTTCTTGACTTTCAACATCACCTTTTCTATCCAGTCCAATAATTTCCCCTTCTGTTCTAAGATTTACATGTGTATTAGTCGTGCGTGTGTGTGAGCAGAGTGAGATACAGACAAATAGAGTAGTACAAGCAAAATACAGATGCACAGTTGACTATACTTTTATAGGGACGAAGTAGGGCAAACCTTCCGCAAATTAATACAAAAGACCAATACTGCAGTTAGAGACACGTGTGATCCACTGCTAAATATGAAATCACATAAAACATTAAAATAAATGTACAATAACTGGAAAGAAATCTAGGAACTGAAAAGAGTAATGAAAGTGTTAGGATACATTATAGCAGCACCTTCTGACATCCAATACACAGAGAACTCTGGTCCGAAGTCAGAACGCGCAAAGACAAATTAACATGTCAAAACGAATCTTTTTTTTTTTTTTTTAAAGGAAAGGAAAAAAAAGTGTAGTTACAATTGTAGTACTTGCAATCTTCTTGATCCACGAAATCCAAGAGGGCCATCTTTGAGAGTCATCTTTGTCCCATCGGAGTCCAAGCTTATTAACCGTGACAAGAATTAGCTTGAAAATATCGTTTTTCAAAAAGAAGACCCCGCTTCAACTTTAAAAACAGTCTAACATTACTGAACATCAGTATTGGCTGATTCAGAGACACATTTCACTACGTGTTGTATTACTGTGTGTGTAATATAACAATCCTGAATCTTTAAAGGCCATGTTCATGGCACAGTATTTAGCATACCTGATCACCATCATTTTCTCAGCTAATGATCGTGTCGTGGTAGAGCCCATGCGCCCTGCCTCAAGCTTCAACTACATGTGCAAGCCTAACTGTATTGAGCATGAGTATTATACTGGCCAATTCAGGGGCAAATTTCACGTATCCTGAATCTTAGAGGCCACCTAGCGGGCACAGAATCTGATCATATACTCAGCGGTGATAAAGCTCATTCACATGTCAAATACATCTAATAAATATATGACTAGATAGATTAATAAAAACTGTGCTGTGCAGATGGTCTGTAACAGTGACGCCTAATGGACATTTTCATTATCACACTCAATGCACCTAGTTTTCTTTAACGAGGCTGCTAAAGCTTTAAGAGAGGCTTTCAGTTTACCACAAAAAAGGACAAATCTACACCGCTCCACCGCAAGAGACAGAGAGGAACACATCAGAGCGAGAAATAGCTGTCGAAATGAATACTAGGGGGTAAAAAAGGAAAAATGAGAGAAAGAGGGCAGCAGCTATCCAGCTAGCCGTGGGCACCTACCTCGGTACTGCGGGGTGAATTTACGCATAGCCGCGGGTAGGCTCTTGTAGAATTGGTGCTCCCGGGGGATGAGAGGCTTGCAGATGGTCTGCTCTCCGAAGCGCAGCACGCATGAGTGCCCCCCGACCTGATGCACGAAGGGCTCAAGCAAAACCCCTTTGCCCACGTAGAGCTGCTGCTGCTCGTCCTCCATCCCCTCGATGGCTGGGCTCATCCTCCGCCAGCATTAAGGCTTTCCACTCCGCCACCGACGCTTAGACGCGGTTGGAACCGACCACAAGAGAAGGAGAAAGGAGAAAGGGACAGAAAGAAAAGGGGAGAGTGAAAAAAGAGAGGGTGCCTTTTGTTTGCTCGTTTAATAAACGAGCAAGGACGGCACAAGAGAAAACAGGAAGGAGGAAGGCTCGAGAGAAAAAGGGAGTTAGATAGGCTTTTAGATCCCCTTTTTTCTCTAGACGGCACCTAGGTCGGTTTCAGAGATATATAAGATTTTTTTTTAATGTACAGAGTAAATAAATAGCCTGTAAAGCCGTTGGCAGCAGTAAAAACGTCTCTGTGTTCAAGAACTCGAGGCTTGGTGACGTTCGACTGAGGCGCAGACTTGCGATCGACGAATAAAAACGGAACTGCCCGAGCCATGGCCCCACCCCTGGGGCAAGATGGACCAATCAGAGCTTAAGAAGGGACGTTGGGTGGCAACCAGCTGAAGAGCTGCAGGCAAACAAAGGGAGCAAGAGAGAAAGAGGAAGAGGATGGGGGAGGGGAGGAGGAAAACAACACAGCATTAAATACGGGGGGCGTCTCGGCTGTTTTTCTGGTCAGACATGGAGGTGCGCTGGGGGTGGGGGCAGAGCTGTTTAAAGGCAGAGAAAGGCAGAGGACAGGTGTAAAGAAGGGTAAAACGACTGGGTATGCTAACAGCCCATTGAATTCAACACTGGGGGCTTCATTTGGTTGATGATATTCAGAGTGTGGACCAGCTGTGTGGTGGCTACTGGCCTGGTGGTTAGGGATATGCCCCTGCTGTTGGAAGGTTGTGGGTTTGAATCCCAAGTCTGCCAGTGGCTGTTATGTTAGTGTATGTCAAATTGACACGTATACAGTAGATTTCATGACTGATGAGATGAAACACTAACTTGAGTTTGATAGCATCATTACAAGACAATGTTGGAGCCATCTGACAGCGTATGAAGTGTAGCCAAGAGAAATTAACTGACAGCAAGTATAGCTGGATACAAAGAAAAGCTCATAGATCAGTAAGTCAAGTAGATACATTTTCATTTCCACAATGTACACAGTGAAATTAAACAATGTTCACAAGATTGCGTATGTGCAGACAGGACAAAAACACAGAATGCAGAGAGAGAACGAGTGGGTTCAAGAAAAACAAGAGCAGAAAAATATGACATTTTACCCTGTTTCATTGCATTTTGTATTCTATTCTTTGAAGCACATTGAATGACATTCTGTTTATGATAATAGGCTATATAAATAAACTTAATGCACGTCTGGTATCATGTGAACCATGGATGGACCATAGGGAGAATGTGGATGCGAAGGGAGGTGTTGGCTGGGTGTTGTTGACCATAGGTGACCGACTTGTCTTTAATCTCTCTAATCCAGTACGCTGGAATTCACCAGTGGAAAAATGGGCCACGGGAAAGAGGAAAGAGTCGCAACTGCACCAGGCAGCATGTTTTAAACCTGCCATGGCTGTCAGAAATGGTAAGAAACTTCATTTAAGGCTATTGTAAACTTATTATAAAGGGGTTTTTTGCTAATCCCTCACCAACAATGCCACTTACAAATAGTTATCTTAAGCAGCACTACAAGGAAGTTTACAGATGTCTCTGACTTACTGGCCCATTAACAGTAATATTAAATAAAATCAATTTCACAACACAACAGGATGATCTAACATCCAAAATGTGAAAAATATTTTCTGCAGAGGGTACTGTAAAAGCATGTGCTGGTGATTACAACATGATTGAAGAAAAACTTGAAACATATCCCTAAAGGGAATGTCTTTATTCTTTGCCTTTGCCTCTGTGATTTTTTAATCTTTTAAGAATAATATACAAAGTGCATTTGACCATATATATGTATGTATATATATGTATATGTATATATATGTATATGTATATATATATATGTGTGTGTATATATATATGTGTGTGTATATATATATGTGTGTGTATATATATATGTGTGTATATATATATATGTGTGTATATATATATATATATATATAGGCAAATCATTATATCAAACTGAGTTTAACATTTACAATGCTAATACAAATAGTAGCTTTCCATCCAAATTAAATAATGTGCAGATCATGTCAGTCCTTTTATGATTATGTGAACAGCATTACATAAGGCAAGAATAAATGCTTTTTTTGTTGCCATTCTTTCAGGTGTATCAAAGCAGTAAAGCTGGACAAATGCTCTGTTTCCCTTTTATTATCGTATCTTTAGTTTTGCATGTCTTCACAGACAGAAGGCAGAATAGCAGGGAGTCACAGAGAGGACCAGGAACAGGGAACAGGAACTGTTCCAACAGTTTGGAGTAAGGTTAAAAATCAGCTTGATCGGTCAAGAAAAACGACAGAGGAGAGGAGATCTGAATGAGCATTCTCAATAAGTCTATTCAGACAAGTTGGTAATGAAGCAGCACGGTCACTGATGATGAGGATGTAATAAAAGGAGAGAACGTACTGTCCTTGACCTTGATGATGTCTTTGGTGTCTTTGTCCGACTTAACATGTGCATTAAATTGAGTTCACTCAGGTCGTGCCAAGGTAGCTCTCAACCCCTCTTAATTCAATCCTGCCACAGAGCCACAGAGTGAGACGGAGACTGCAGGAGTACCAGCCGCTCTGTAACCCAATAAGAGACTGGCGCAAAAGGCTAAGCCCAGAGCTCATGAATGAGAATGGGTTTGAATGTGATACTCTGGGTTAAACCTTAGAGATATTTTAAGGGTTAATGATGCAAAACTAGGGCCCGAATCCTTAAACTACTAGGAGCTAATTGAGTCTATATGTATGTGTGGACTGTATTTCCAAATGTATCTACACTAAAAAATTTATCTGACAAAATATTTTATTGGAGCTTTTTCAACAGCTGCAGTTGCAAGTTAACGAACCAAACAGGTTTGTAAACGAGATGTATGACCATACCAGTTAAATCCCTCACCCCTTGAACCTTACATCTAAGCCAACTATAATTTAGGAATGTTTACTTTTATACATGCATACAGTACTGTGCAAAAGTCTTAGGAACCTGTGCAAATTGTCTAAAGCCATTTTTGTCAGTGTGTGATAATGGGACTTTCTGTTAGATAAGTTAGCATTAGAATAAATGCAAAAAAACAGTACAAAAAATCAGGATTTGATGTTTGTAAAAAAAAAAAAGAAGATGAACTTGTGTTATCTGGTAAGGAGAACACAGGTTTGGCTCCAGATTTCACCTTGTTGCATCCACCCAAATCTCTTTGAGACTGCATCAGCTGCTCACATGATTTCATGTAGTGAAGTGTAGTGTTATTTGTATTTATTCATTTGAATTCTGCATGTTACTCATGATTTTGTGTGTGTGATATGCATATGTATTATGTGTGTAGTATGTATTAAGGGGTGCACGTGCACATTTCCAACACGTGTAACTTGTGTCTGTTTCACTCACAGGTGTGTTTATTAGGGCTGGATTGTCAGAGGGGCCACAGGCAGACATTACCGAAACAAAAACGGAATACCGCAGCGTGAGTATAGCATTTACTGAATATAATGGAGAGACAGCTCGATGTCATCCATGTGAGAGGAAAGGCATGAGTGGTAAGGATGGATTAGCATGGTATAAATTTGAAGGTGATGAATGACTTCCAGACAGAGGAGAGTAGATAAGAGGGTCAGAGAAGAAGGGGGCGGGAGACAAGTACTCAGAGAATGCAGATAATCGGCTGCCTTTTCCTACACATGACAAACAAACAGAGGTGCATGGAAGCATGATGGTATTCATTCACTCTTTCATTAAATGTCTGCATAAAAAACATTTTTGATATCTGCAAATTTTTGTTCCTGGACAATTAATAATTTGCTGTCTGCAATAAATGTTTTCAAATAAATACTATATAACAGCACCCATATGTAGTTTAAGCACAACAATGAGATCATAG
>JBBMFX010000101.1:15818740-15829349 GCA_037832545.1 Rhabdalestes septentrionalis
GATTGGTTTATTGCATGCTACGCCCAAGACACACCTATGACTAATTTTCTCATTTAGGACAACCCATTTGAACTATGATCATTCTTCCTGCAGCAATTATAGCGCTTCGCGCTGGCCCCTCCCCCAAAGACGACTGCGCTTCTGACTTCAGGCAATGCGTGACTGACCGTGAAAATCAGGCCCTCAGTATTCACCAAATGTATCTCTTTTTTTTTTGATAATTATTTGTATTATTATTTACTTTAACAACAGTAGACATACAAACAGAAAAGTAAACTAACAAACTAACAAAAAAATGACAGCAAGTGTTGAGTAAAGGACTTGGAAGAATAAATAAATAATTAACATTTTAACAAATTCAATCACAAGGCATTTTGACAACCATTACAATCAGACAATCAGATAGTTTGTGTAAAGGTTACAATTTCAGATAAAGAGGAGACAGAAAGACTATTAAAATCACATTTCTGTATAGGAATCTAACTTGTCAAGGAATGGGCCCCAAATAGAGTGAAAGACATGTCATAGTGAATTTTTTCCATCTGGATTGAGCAAATCATTTCATTCAGCCATGCCTGAAATGTTGGTACATCAGGGGATTTCCACATAGGGAGTACCAGTTTTTTTGCTATTATCATTCCAAACATCACTGCAACCTGTTCACTACGATGACTGTTAAGCAAAATATTAGAGCACCCAAAAATGATTATTTTCGCATTGGGCTGGATGTCAGCTCCAAAGTAAGTAAGTAAGTAGTAAGTAAGTAAAGTTTATTTATAGAGCGCATTTCACAGACAGGGAAGTCACAAGGCGCTGCACATAGTACACAAACAATATAACTAACACATTAGAGGCAAAAAACAGACATTCAGGTAATAACAACCATCCAGAAAATTGGGAAAAATAAAGAATAAAATAAAATAAAAATAAAAATAAAACATGAAATGATGACCTATAAATTTAAAAGATGACTACAACCAGAAGGTAAAGCCATCAGAAAGCTAAACAAAGGCCTGGTTAAATAGGACAGTTTTCAGCTGGTTTTTAAAAGATTCTACCAAATCTGGATGGGGGCTGGATGGAAACCTCTGGCTGGATTTAGCCCGCGGGCCGCCAGTTGACAATCACCAATGTAGAGGATAATATTGCAGTTTTTAAAGCAGGAGTGGTTTGATTCCTACACTGGGCGACACCCCACATTACACAAATAAGAGTCATTGGGCAAGACACTACATTGGCCTACATCAGCTGCTTTGAGACATCTGTGTAACTGTGCGCAACTTTGGATAAAAGCTTCTCCCAAATGTAAATGTAAATATAAATATCACGTTGTGACTGTAGCTAATAGAAAGTACTGGAAATTTTCCATGGGAGAATCAGTTCCGAGTTAAATAAAAGGATTACTACGAATCAACCAGTTTGTGGCAAATGTATCAGGATTTGTGCATCAACATTGTTGTTTGATATCATCGCCAATACACTGGCATAGATGGTCTGTCAGACAGCTTTAGGGACCATATTTTTATATGGCTAATTACAACTTATTTAAAGGTAAACTTATTGAGTGTAAAAAGTCAATACATTGATATGAGACACAGTTTAAATACACGAACGTGAGTTCACTTCAGACAGAAACAGAGGCTTCATAATATATAACAGTTCAGTTAAAGTTGCAACATAAAGTAAGAAGTATTTAACTTAGAGTACATAACATCCACATCTTACACATCTTCAAATACCAAAAATGTCATCAGTACTGTTAAAAATAGCATTACATTTTCTTTAGCTTCATGCTATGTGTATGAGTAGTGTTTCACATGAAAATAGTTTCTTGTGAGGATAGTTATTCATGTAAATAAAATGTTGTATTACAAGTACAAATATCATCAACATTCCTTCTTTGATTCAAGTAAAAAAGACCATGAAGCACCCATGTGCCAAGCCTACATGAAGTGTATCTTATTAAACTAGCCAGGAACCAATCGCTTGTTAGGAGAGAAAATCAGCCAGCAATTGTGGCCAATTACAGTTGTGTGCCCCAAGAAGCTATACTGCAGTGGATTTCTCACATGTACCTCTGAATTCATGTTCTCTGCTTCCCCTTGTTCTTCTCTATGCTGGCCAATCTATCTACACTTCATCCACTAGAAGGAGTGAAGGGTTGCCAAGGGTATAGCCTGCATAATACAGCGAACTTCTCTAAATACTTCATCAGCTCTGACAAACCAGGCCTCTTCCCAAAAGCAGAGCTTCAACAGAAGTCAAAATATGCCTGTCTTATAGGCCCATGTGCTGTGCAGATTGCAGGCTTGTTGATGAGCCTGTTAGAGTGGTACGTGCATGTGTGTATGGGTGTGAGTGTGTGTGTGTGTGTGTGTGTTTCTAAGTGTGCCTGTGTATGTGTGAGGTCCAGGTGCAGTCACAGCTTACACACACTTCCTAATGAAGTCCCCTGACATGGGGGTGGGTGGCTCTCCAGAGGGTCCAAGACTGCAGGTAATCTGTTTTAATCACTTCTTTCCACTTCCAGAACAATGGTTTGACTGCAGGATGCTAATTGTAACCTCTATCATAGCCGTCAACGGAATTCGCCTTTATTTTCTTTTCAAACAGGCATGTTTGAGGTTGAAGGCTTCTCTGAATCTCCCTGCCGCAATTTGAAATGAGGTTATGTGTAATGTTTTTTGTTTTTTTGTTTTTTTGGGGGGGGTGCAAGGAAGGGAGAGGAAAAAAATCCAATCTACTTATTTTCAGTGGACTTCATAATTCACTTTCAAGGTTATGCTAAGAGCATTCCCTTCACTTCCATTTTTTCTGTTGTCTTTGAATAAAGTCAAGCAGCCCGTAGCTGACTAGAGCATATCAGTGCTTTACTTTCTGAATAATGTCCATTTTAACAGGTCAGTTTCATCACAGAGCAGTCACTCACTTTTTATACTCGCCTCATTTTAATGTTGCTCGTTCATACCTCTGCTTTAGGACGAGCCTGAGAGAATGACATCCTTTTTTATCCGTTACGATTTCATGATTTTGTTCTATGGCATGAAATTATGACCTTCCTCTTCCTTTTATACTGAGACAGCCAGTTGTTCTGACATGTGGTGTTTTTCAATGGCTATCCTGTTCATTTCACTGTCAGAGCAAAAGGCAGATGGGGAGAGAAGTGCGCTCACATCTCCGTAGCAGTTTGGGCTGGACGTAACCCCGGGGGTCACATGAGGTCTCTGGCCTCTGGGAAGGTTATGGTCTCAACTTATCTCATTAAAAAGGAGTTCCTGGAATGCAAATATGTTTTCTTCATGTGCCAATTAGGATCTGATCTTTCAAGGTTGAATGCATGAGTGCAGAAGAGCGTGACAAGGCACACAGATAGCAATTTTCAAGATTTACTCCTGAGCGTAATAGTGATGAAGAAATGAAGAGGCAAAAGTACACACACCTAGACTGATATGACAAAACAAATATGATCGTCTGGCCTCTGTGATACTGAGCTGGTGGAACTGATGGAGCGTTAGTTCCATAAGATGCTTCTTTCCACTTCTTCTCATTTAATTCACCTGACACTTCATTTCTGTATTGAAATGTTGATACAGTGCCAATGTACACGCAGGGGCAAGTAAAGAACAGAATAATAAAGAGAGGGAGACATCATCAGAGAGGAAAAAATGGAAGTACAGTATGATGCTGAACTCCTCTGCCCTCTGCTCCTCCACACACCTCCTACTCAAAATCTTCCCCAGAAAGAGAGAGAGAGAGAGAGAGAGAGAGAGAGAGAGAGAGAGAGAGAGCAGCCCACACAGACGAGCAGGCGCAATATTTCATCACAGCAGAGGAACTATCAACCATAAAACACGACACCACTCTGCATCCTCACGTTGCAAAATACCAAACCCATAAAACACTGTGTGTTTGAACAGGGCGGGCGGTCCAGTATATCATGCTGCTAATAATGCGCTTCGCCTTATTGACCCTAGCAACTAAATAAGTCATGTGGTGCAACACTTTGTAAACCACAAAGCATCACACAAAAATCAGTACGCAGAAAAGATGATTGAAACAACACTATAAGCCACAATGCCATAATTCTCTACGCCATACTGCAGGTAATGAGCTCTGACAAATGCTGAGCTGGGTTACACTCAGATGAATGTTCTGGCAACAACTTGTCTGATGGTGTTCCTACCCCTGTAACATAATGTAGTACAGAACTATATTTCCAAATAATATGTTATTGAGAGCTACATTCCCTGTCAAACCACAGTGATGCAAGTCAGTGTTATATTTCTCTCGCGAAGCCATGAATAGATTATACGTATGATGTGCTTCACTGCAACAAAGCAGTACGAATGTAATTGGATGGACATACTGAAAAAGCGCATTGTGCAGCTCAACCCAAAAGCATTGTAAATGGTTGCTTACACTCAATTTGCTTTTCAAGGGAAAGTGTGCCACTCTTTGGGTCCACTGGCTGAAAATTACATTTGCACCACCAGCCTTAACATTTACTAAAAATAGCTTTTTTTCTTCTTCATCCTCTTTAATGTGTGAATTCCACAATGCAGAAAAGATTCAATAATCCGATTTATGCATAATGGCTCTTTTTTAACTGGCCAGGTACGCTGACTATAAAGCCAAGGTGCGGTTCAGCCATTTCCAGTCATCTCCAGTCACATTTAGAAAGTGCACTGTGAGCTCACACGTCGACACTCAGAGCAGTCATGACCTTTTCATACACTGCGTGGAGAAACAGAAAACCCAATTACACAATGCTGTCCTGCCTAAGTGCGCACAGGGAAAAGTTTATGCCAAAAAAACTCGTCTTTTGCTTTCCTTGTCTGTGCAGTAAAGGCCACGCAGCAGAACATATTTACTGGACTGGAAATGAGGGACTGTCAACCAAATCCAAGACATCATACTGACTCTGGCATTCATTACTTGCAGGAAACCGTAGACAGGATTATGTCTTAGGTCATGAAAAAAGAAAGCATTTGACACCAGCTGTAACAGAGCACCAGCATTTCTCAACAACTTTGTCTATAAAAGAAAGCAATGTTTCATCATTCCTTAGTTCCGAAGGAGAAAAATAACACGTATACACTTGTACTCATATTCAGAAGAGGCAAAACCATACAATCCCACAGTTAAATGTCAGATAGGAATCAAAAGTCATAGTACGGACACCATTTTCAACGCCCCAAAGCACTGCAAAAAAATCTACTTTAAAAAAGAAGTGAAAGTTTACAGTAGGTACATAATTAATATGTTTTGGTTAAAATGGGTTTAATTGTTGGCTGTGGTTTACAAGTAGTCTGTTTGGGTCAAATTATCTAATTGCACAAATGTCGCAATATAGAACCAAATGCTATAAAAATGGACTTGTTATAAAATAACCTGTTAGGTGCGGTTTAGAACTATTTGTAAACTCTTTAAAGCAGCAGTTCTCAGACTTATCCTCGGGATCCCCAGCCAAAGGTTTTTCACTGTGTTGGGTTGGACTACAAATATGGACCAATATGGGACCCCGTAGGCCAATTTAAGACTCATTTCTATACCGAACCATATCCAAAAGAACAATTCTCCTTCATGTTGAAGAATTATTTGTGCATTAAATTGGTTCTTTGAGTTGTCAGTTCTATATTTAACAATCACCTAAACTCATAAAAACAGCAACTTTTAAGGGTGTACTAATAAGGTCAAAATAGTCAGATGGCAAACCATGACTCACTATTAAAGATTTATTTGTGGAAATATGCTGTTAAAAAAAAAAAAAGCGCTACTCTGTAAGAGTTGTGATCCCCATTTAATAGGCTCATTAGAAGCTGAAGAATATAATGTCTGGTCTGAGAGTGCCTGCTCTCATGCTTGCATATTATTGGTCATCTGACAATAATTTTTTATAACCATTCAATACAAGTCCCAGCCCTGTGACACCTGCTGTTTACGTAGAGAAACCTCTCGTCACTGTCACCCAATGGCATGACTAGCTCCAACAAGCAGCTGAGCAGCCAAAGATATGTCTCTGCTTATGAAGATAATGTCAGATTACAGCCACTGGCCACAATTCTCACAAACAATTTGGAGGGGTAGTAATATGTACCTGCAAGCACTGTCTGAAAGTGTTTGATGTGATGGGATTTCTGAAGGACATTTTAATGATACTCTTGAGAAAAGAAATTGCTGTGTGGCATAGTCATAGCCCTCAGTGTTTGGAGAATTTGTAGCCACATCAGATCAGACAGGGATCTAAAAATCTGCGAAAGTGAGGGGCACCACATACGGTACATGTAAGAATTTACATTTACATTTGTGGCATTTATCTGATGCTCTTATCCAGGGTAACGTACATCTGTGTTCAAGTAGTGCACATTTATTCCTAAAACCTGTAAAGCTATACTTAAATCAATGTCTCCTATTCAACAAAGTTATTGCAGCCTCCATACACCTCAACAACTCCTGTCAAAGAAAAGTCAGAAGCTAAAGCAAAAGTAAGGGAGGCATTTTTTTGTTTTTTTATTGCAAAGATTTACTCTTTGTGCTCATTTCTGTTTCAGCCAACGGATGACCAGCTGAAAGGCATCTCCAGATTCTGTGTGGGCCTTTTATGTGCACACATTGCTTATACAACAACAGGCTTTCACAGAAAGCTGGTTGAAATAAAAAAAGGGATAGAAGGGGCATATAAGCATGCAGAATGAAAAAGACTGAGAGAGAAAAACTTGGACTCGAAGATTTGGCTGAAATGATTAAGTTTCTTATCTACAGAAGGAGGCAATTAGAACACAATTAATCTTATTCATCTCCTGGCAACAGAGGGAGGGAGTGCAACCCAGAGCAAGCATGAGAGAGAGAGACAGAGAGAGAGGGGTGATGTTTTCATGGTAATATATGTCTCTATCTGTCAATAGGTTAAGTTCCATTCATAGTGAAAGCACACAGGCAAGAAGTCCTTTCATCAGGATTCACTCCTCTCTCATTACACATTTCACCTCATCTTCTTCTGTCTAACCTCCCGTCACGCCCTCCCTTTCCTCCACTGCCTGTATCGTTTCATCTCCAGCTTTTCCCCTTCGTTTCTTCCTTTTGGAGCTATCAGTGTTACTTTTGCTCTTTCTCCTCTCTTGCCCTCTCCTCCTGCTCCCATTTGATATGCCCCCTCTGTCTCAAGAACTTTCCTCCCCTTCTCTCTCTCTCCTTCTCTATTTCTCTCACTCACTCTGATATCTTTATGCAGGTAAAGGGGAGGGAGATTAGACACCACTTTCATCGCACCATCTACTCCTCAGACAAGCAGGTAAGGAAAGCAGACGGATCTTCTTGCAGTATGTGGTAGGTAAATGCAAAACAAGAAGTGAATAGAAGAGGCAGGGTGTGGAATACAGATGTACGGCGGAATTCAGTAACAGACTTGCATACACGTTCTTGAAAATAGAAACAATTGGTAAATAAATGGACACAAACAATGTGCACGTTATGTACCCCCTGTAGAAATGAGCAATTACTGAGAATTCAGCATCAGTATTTAGAAAATGCAGCACTTCACCACAGAATATATGACCAAACATAAATGGACATTATTTGGTGCAGATGTTTCAGCTACACTCCTTGCTGACAGTACCAAGCATGAAGTGTAAATCATACCGCCAACATGTTTTCTGGAGAGATGAATTATGCCACATTATCTGATGGGCCAGTCTGGATTTGGCGTGGAGGAACACCAGTGGCCTGCACAGAGCCCTAACTTAAGATCAACTGAAAAGGGAGAACTGGAACATTATTTGCGAGCCAGGCCATATGAGTGCCCATGATGGTGCCCATGATGGTCTTGGAATGTGATGTTCCTCAAACTCATATCAATGTGTTGGTCAAGTACTTTTGGCTGTACAGTGTAATCACCCTGAATAGTTTTCCAACCATTTCCAACCATTTTTCTTCCCATTGTTTGACTTTCATGACTCAGTGACTCAGAGCTTGCAAAAAAAGCTTTTCCTGCTGGGTCCTCAGAGGGGTCAGAGGAAGAGAGTCCCAAAGGATACTGAGGGAGAAAAAAAAATTACAGTCTCTTGCCTGAGACGCTGCATCTCTGGGCTCTAAAAGCTCAAGTCAACCACCACCCCTCCCCCCAGGCTATGGTAATGTTGTTTACCATGGCAGATGTATACAACGTGTGTTTCTGCATGCGTATCTCTGGGGACCTAACCTACTTTTGGCACAATAACTTTTACATATGATTAACATATAACAAAATGTGAAATAAAAATATTACTCTCCACTACTTAATAATCCACATTCATGCATTACACCTTTGGTTCTAATCATGCATCAGAATATATACAGAAGTTGTGATTATTAAAGTTCATTAATTATAGCAGCAGGATCAAGTAATTTAGTAGAACACCCAACATCATCAGCAAAAAATAAATAAATCAAACAAAAAAAACCTACCTAACTAACAAAAACGTATCTGCAAAGAACAACAACGACATCAAATGACCCAGTGGTCTCAAGGGTGCAGAAAACTTCCCATCCAATGAACAACATTCAAAGCAGTGAGCCTGTTGTGCACTGCTGCCTGCTGTAAGTGCTGACAGAACCTCAGTGGATGAACACATCACTGCACAACTAATGCAGATACAACCTATTGATTACTACCAGCTCCAACCACTCAAGCAGAAATATGAGCCATGCACGGAACCTTGTAATCTTTGGAAGATGGACAAGAGCCATATGCTGCAATGGAAAAACACGAGGAAAGACGTAAACTGCTTTTTGTTGTGTTATTTCTTCCTTACATAAAAAATAAAGGCACTTTCGAGAGTGCTATGCTTTTGCACTGACAGTTACAGATCGTGCACACATGCACTATACATATCTATAACGCATGTCTGAGCTCTCTGTTGCATGCAAAATTTCCTACACAGTGGATTTGACACGGACAGCTTCATAACTGTGCATAACTTACCGCTACATGTCCGGACAGGTGTCTCCGAGCCACGACAAGCGTCTTCTTAGATTTATCATGCTGAAAAATGCACCAGCATCATCAGCTGCACTGCACGTTTAATCATTATAGCGTGTCATTATAATAGACTAATGACAATGTGGTATTTTTGTCTGTTAACGGTCTTCTCGTTTTGTGATGAACAACAGCAACCTGCAGATTTCTCTATTAGGACTTCAAACCACATGCACTGCGGTGTGGAGTAGCGGAGCTGGCCAGCGCTGGGGAGGAAAAAAAGAAAAGCGTAAATGTTTAAAACCCGCCTGTTTTCTGACTAACCTGCCTCCTGTGAAATTATTGACTGGGGCTCGCAATTGGATTGGCTGACAGTTTAACACATGCTCCGCGCCGTGATGCTGTAGCCAATCACAGCACAATCTCGGGTTCCTACTAGCCAATCACTGTGCAGAGATGTAGATACTACAATCCAGTTACAGTGCAGGAGGTAATTTTACTACCCAATCCTGATGCACGTGCAGGGATAGCCCACAAGCCAATATCAGTGTGGTGTCGGTAAACGGGTGTGAAAAGAAAAAGAGACTTTGCGTTGGCTGTCTAAATGTGCGGGTCGCAGGAGGAGGAGGGGGCAGGAGGAGGAGGGGGCGGGTGGAGGGCGGGGCTCTACACTCTACACAAGGTCATGGAAAACGCCTCAAGGGTGAGCATGTGCGAGGGGCTGTTGAACACACACCGGCTGTGCTAAGGGGGTGTTTGGCGCACGGTGTGTGGTTACGCAGCCTGCAGTCACATGTCACTATGAGGTTTGGCTCCTTTTTATCCCGCAGGTACCGCGGTCCCTTAACGAGAAGGACACGTTCCAATAAAAGTATACAATACCTCGCGCACTTGTCTTCTAAAAGAAGCAGAGATGTTTCTGCAGTAGACTGGAGCTGCTGCTTGTTGACGCCTGCTTTAAGAACGTGTGTTTCTAAAAGAAAAGTGTTGAGGTAAAACAAATGTTTACGTACCAGGTTCCATCAGCTTTGTGAACTAACTGCATATTTGACACCTGAGTTTGACACCTGGGTTTGACACATAGGTGCTTGAGCATATGTGCATGTGCACTTGTGCAAGGATGCAGTGGTTTGTGTATGTGTGGGAAAGGCAATGAAGAATCATCATAGGAGATACACAGTTGAACAAACAACATTTTTGACCTATTCTATGCTGGTTTTTGTCTCTTTCAAATGCGCTTTAATGTAAAATCCTCGCTCTTAAGCACCCTTAAGCACCATGTCTGATCTGTGGCTCTGAGGGTATCTGGTTCTGATTCCATTCTGCAGTAATAAGTGTTATTAAATGACATATTATGGCTGTGCGCCATGCTCAAAATGTAGAGGAACACGTTTGGGCTGGAAGGAATTGGATAGCGATCTGTCCGCCACATTTCATTTACTCCAGCTCGCTTCTCAGAGCAGTGCTAACTGAAAACCTGAGGGAGCATTACACAGAGCAGCATGGCATGGCTCAAATACACATCCCAACATGATGTGTGTGTGTGTGTTAATATGTAGCCTTAATGCACACACACGCGCACACACACACACACACACACGCATACACACACACACACACACACACACACACACACACACACACACACACACACAC
>JBBMFX010000101.1:15832113-15843803 GCA_037832545.1 Rhabdalestes septentrionalis
TAGATAGATAGATAGATAGATAGATAGATAGATAGATAGATAGATAGATAGATAGATAGATAGATAGATAGATCAATGTACCATTGATACCTAAAATTCTAGAATTTACAGCTCTGAAAGTGAGAAGGCAGTTCTCTGTAATTAAATAAGGTTATCTTTGGTCACTGTGTAACAGAATGTGTAACAGCTCAGTGTCTCTCTGTCAGGAACTGAATGGAGGATCAATAAAATAAGTGACCATGTTTCTTGTTGTCCTTTTCATCAATAACCTATTAGTTAAAAGATTCGGAAAAATCGTTTTCACTCTGTAATGGCAAAAGTAATCTGTCTCTTCAGGACATTGTAATCTGTATGTGAAACATGTCTAAGCTTGAGAGTATTGATGGGATGTGAATGATTACTTATGAATAAAACAATGAAATATTAATAATTTCAATTACAGGACCATATTTAATTTTCATTTACAGTACCAGATGTTACATTCATTTTTGTACCATTAGATAGATAGATATATAGATGGAAATATAGACAGATAGATATATAGATAGATATATGGACATTAAATATACAAAAAAATGACATTGTCTCATTCTGAAGAACAAAAAGAGGTGAAATGAATATAGGTAAAATCTATTAAATCATTAAATTTAAAAATTCAGGGATAATGACTTTTTATCTCAGAGGTCTCATAGTTTTCCACACTGGAAGGCATTTCTGTCAAAACTTTTCCATGTATAAATCCTTTTCAGTGACCCCTGTTGTGCCTACCAATTGCGGATCAGGAATACACAGACCTCTTCACCCTGCAATCGAACACACCTGGCTGATATTCAGATGTTTCTCAAGGCCATGATTAGCTGGATCAGGTGCAATGGTTCTGGGCTGGAACTCTGCAGGGTGTTGAATCTCCAGGATCTCCCCTGCTGAATAGAGCTGTGGCTGCCTGAATTAAAGGCACCTCTACGTTTACAACATGGGCAGTGGGCTTGATTTACACTAGGAGTTTAATGCATGTTAAATAGGTGCAGTAACTTTTATAAATGATCCCTTTCACATCAAAATCTCACAACTTTTTTTTACAGTACTTGGAAGGGCCAGCTACCTTTAACTTTATGTGAGCATTTTTTAATATATCAACTAACAAAAATGGCCCAAAAACAAAAAAACCTAACATTTTGAAGAGGGGATCCTGTGTTAAGAAAGTGATAAAATGCTTAATCGTGTTTTTCTGCACTGTAACTTGTGGCCAGCTCTTTCTTCAAGAGAGTGCAAAGACGTATTCTGTTCTACTTTGCCTTCGCCCACTGTTAATTGGAGTCAAGGCACTATTTGCTGAGATGCAAGGAAACCTGTTGAAAACACACTGATTCACGTTCTAATTTAAGGTGTTCTAATCTCATATTGGCTAATTTTCACCTTCGTCAGTGCCTTTTGAAGACCAGCCACTAATGAAGTGACCAGTTGGCTGTGAGGCTGCGGTAGAAACGTGTTGTGTGAGTGAAATGGCATGATTTAGAAAGGGCACTGAGTGGTGTGGAGTGGTAGGTGCAGGATCCAAATGCGTCATCCACTCTCCTCTCCCTGAAAGGGATCATTTCCGTCCCTTCCACTTTTCCCCTTCCAGCTGTGCCTTTCTGCTTTCTCTCTCTCTTTCTTTCCCTCTCTCTCTCTCTCTCTCTCTCTCTCTCTCTATTTCTCTCCATATTTCTCCTCTCTTTGTTAATCTGTTTTTCACCCTTCCCGACACCTACCACAGACTTGTAATTGTCTCATATCCCTTCTCTCTCTATCTATTTCTCACCCTCTCTCTCTCTCTTTCTGTCTCAGAGGCAATTACCAGCTGGTGTGGGATGTGGGAAAGCACCCGTCCGGAGGCCAATTACAGCCCAGGCCAGCCAGACAAGCATGTCATCCCCTGTCCTAGCACTAGGCTTACAGCTGCAGGAGACATGTAACATACACACACACACACACACACACACACACACTCAACACGTACACACACTCGTACACACATTTGTACACTTAGCAAAAAAGATCAAGATCCATACATGCACAAGCATACTGAGAAATGAATGTCAGGCAACATCCTCAGAGGCATTCAAACTTAATGTTTAATCCAAATACTAGGAGATAAAACACAATACATAATGAACTGTATAAAACGAAAAAGCAGTAATTCTTAGCATTCAGAATCACGAATAAATATTAATAGCTACATTGTTACACACATACATATTTCTACACACACATATATGTACCTAAAACCAAAAAGCAAACTTGTACATTCTTGCTTTGGACAAGACATGGCTTGACAAATTTAATGTCTTGGCCGAGTCTCTTTCTGATTCAGTCTCTTTCTGTCTTTCTAATTTTTCAGCCGGCCTAACAGGCATTACATTTGTGAAGGCCTGTAGACTAAACTAAAAGCCTTCTGTTAGCTTTCTTATTCATGACACGATAGTTATACCCATCCATGTGCTGGAGTACACAATAAAACAATGAAAAGTGTGTCACTACATGTGGACCATATGCTAAATAAAGTACTGTACAGTCGTGTTTATTCTCACACCACAAATGGTCCTGCCATTTTAGCCATGCTCAGTAACATATATAACATGTCACTACAATGGTTTCCTAGCTCTTTGCCTGGGTCTGCCCACTACTTTCTGTGGTCAACTGCATTCTTTTTCCACTGAATGGCCTGTAACGGTTTGTTTATGTGCTCGCATGCAACCAATTGAGCTTCAGCTTTCTCGTCTTCATCAACAAGATGCTGCATATAGCAAGAGGTTCCCAGTAAGATATGACCAGTGGCCTGCATGCTGAAGAGAGTCCATTTTAGGGCCTCCCTGCAAACAGAAATACAAACAAAAACACATCTAATGAATGCAATCTGTCTGGTGGTACCTTTACTACTATTATTAAAATGGTACACAGGCCACATTATAATTTGCTGATTTTCTATAAAATGATTTGCTGATTTTCTCTAAATAGAAATACACATCACATACAGTAAACAAAAGTAAATATGGCACCTAATTACCAAATAATTAAGAATATCTATCTATTTATTTATCTGTCCATCCATCCATCCATCCATCGATAAATCTATATCCATCCATTCATCCCTTCAATTATCCATCTATTTATCTGATCATATATGTCTAATGGCATTTTTAATTCCACAAGATTGACGCATCTTCAAATGGTGAAACACTACATGAAAACATTTGCATCAGATTTCATCACAGATCTCAGCCTATATACCCATGAAGATATTTCATAAAATATAAAAGCAGTTCTGAACAAAAAACATAGGTTGATCGAACACTTCTCACCTCAGCATTCTCTTGGCATGGTAGCACTGCAGATCATAAGACATAGAGTACATCCCGTACAGAGTCATCTGCACATTCAGGCAGCCAATGAATTCTTTTGGATGGTTTTTGTAGAAGTCAAGGGTCAGTTTGGCCAGGTCTTTCCTGTGCTTTGACTTGAGCTCTTTGGCTTGATACTCGGACACACTATTCTGTGAAGACACGGACACAATTACTGTGCATTTTGCCTTATAGTTATTCCATTATTCCATACCCAAAACGAATTCTTTGTTTGAAGGTCAGAGATTGAATGTCATCATATTTTTTCAACATACAGACAGATGTGTGTCATGACTGAAAAGTGCCTCTGGCACATTTTGGAGTGAAACTTCATCACGGGAAATTCAAGCTGACGTTATGTGTGAGAGTGTGTGTGTAAAAATTCTGTTGCTAACTGTCAAAATGTGATGGATGAACACAAAAACGGGGTCAAATCCTCAACCCCACCCCACTATTCCCTTTCTCATCTCCAGTCTGTGAGACCCTAGGTGCAGTCTCCCAAAAATTAATTTTGCATGCCTCTGGATACAGATTAATGCATTCAAAGTGATGGGCAATGGCAAATGACAGACAAGAGAGAGTGGAGGAAATGGCATATGCTAATATGACGAATCCTGCACAAGGGGGAACCGAATAAACACGATGGTTAATGGCATTCAGGTACCCTGCAAATCATTACAGACATAATTAAGTGCGTATGTAAATTGCCTACTTTGGACAAACACCATTCAAAGCTGAGAAGCTTCAGTCTGCTGCCTAAATGCTGCTCTTATTAAAGAGTGCTGGCAAGACTAGTGCAGAGGAAATGAACTCAGCCGAGGGAGCCTCTGTTGCCGTCAGGCCTGTGGCTCCACTATTTTTCAGTAGTACGACATACCACAGTGAATTCTTAAAATAATTACTCTGTCTTTGCACTCCTGGAATCCATCACTGCCGTCTGTGAAAACTGATGGGAAACCTCAGCTGGTGACTTTGGAAAACTTCGTACAGCTTTTATTTAGGTTCTGATATGGCGTAATGGACTCACAATAGAATTGTGTGGTTTGTGTTGACATGCTGTCCATCAAAAGATGTTTATGGCATGTTGTCCATCAGTCATGAGTCAGCAATGAATGGGTTATGTACACTCTGCTGTGAATCATAACTTCTGTTTCTCAAGGCATTTCCTGAAATAAACCCCTTGAGGTTTGTGGGTTCTTCAGCATCTCAGGGTTTATACCTGCTGAGGCGTCCACTTCTGTCCTTTCTCCAGGACCATCATCACAGTGCTGTCCTTTAGGGTCTGGAAGAAGTCCTCTGTGTCCACTCCTGTCCCGTCCTCATCAAGCACGAGACCAGAGACGCAGGACATATGGAAGGCATCCATTGTCTGAGAGTCAAAGGGCAAATCAGTTTCCAGAGATTAGTCTTATGGGTCACTTCTTCAGTACTGAGGTCATACAATCAATCAAACATTGTCCTGTGTGATATGATGATATTAAAAAATCTTTACACAATTAGTATTACAGTATGTCTTTGAATCAGTCAAGATATCTGTGGAGCTTTTTCTGAAGTTATAATACAAGAACAATACCCATATATGCCCATATATTTAATCAATTGTTGGAACTAAGCGTAAATCTTAGTTGAAAATGATGTGTGAATTATGTCGAAAAATACTTTTGTTGCATTCAGTTAAATAATATTAAGTCTTGCATAACTCCTTTATTAGATGATGAAAAAAAATAATCTTGGCAATATGAGGGTTTGTTTCAACTGTGATCACATTTTCTAAGGCTTTCTTCACACATACAAAAGAACGAACCAAAAAGTTGTTATATATATATTGTCTCTGTCATAATAAAATCTCCCAAACATGTATATATTGTTTTTGTCTATAAGGACACTTGTATTTATATATATGGTAATACATAAAAAATACAGTAATGGATTTGTGTGTGACCGAAATAATATACTTTAGGGGTGTGCAGAGCGACTGCTGTTTGTATCTGTATTTGTATTTGTCGGAAGGGGAAAAGTATTTGTATTTGTATTTGAGTAAAATTTAGGCAATGCCTTCGAATGCGCCCCCTTGGCGCTGGCACTGGAATGGAGTATCTATTCCTGAACGCGAGCCTGGGACCTGGGGCGGAGTATCTGCTCCCGAATGCGAGCGTGTACTGGGGGGCGTGGTTTCCTGAATACTAATATTTTTTAAAGTATTTGTCTGAATACTGTATTCGTAAAAAAACACGTTTTTGTGCCTTTCCGAATACCGGATTTGGCTCCACCCCTAATATACTTATATCTAAACATCTTCAAATTGTTATATTATTTTACTCAGTATATGACTCGATATGTTTTACTGAATATAATATATAGGTATAGGCTTTAATCAGTCACAGAAATGTTTCTGGTGTTCTCCTATTTAAATTAGGTAATAATGGACAGTTTAGAACTTAACATAATTGCATTGTGGGTTTACACAGACCATGAGTTATACATCAACATGTTAATCTTTTAAGGTGACTTAACTAGAATGCAATATTTATAATTGAAACTGCACCTAAAATATCAGTGTGAGTATTTTGTCGTGATTTCCTTTCACTAATGTGATGAGGAGTGACAAAGTGCCGCATGCAAATCACTGATGACTCAGAGCAAGGCCAGTACAGAAGTCTGAACATTACCCACTTCTTTCTTTATCTCTTTTTCTGTGCCTCTCTACTTTTGAGGCATTCAGTCCTTCCTTCAATCCTGTATTGTCTTTCCTCTCTCTGACTCACTTTGGTGAGGATGTCAAAAAGGGCCATTCACGTGATGTTCAAATATTCATCAAACCTCTCCCCCCTTCTACTCATCACTTTCTTCCTCACCTTGTTCAGCAGATCTCTCAGTCCATCTGCCATGATGCCTTTCTTTATGGTGCGGTCTGAGTTGGTGACCCGGAAGGGTCTGAGGCGTGGGCTAAAACTTGGGAGGACAGAAGCACTAGCTGATACACACTTGTGGGATATACTGCACACACACACACACACACACACACATATACACACGGTTTAGCTTTAATAAAGCAGCACACTTGTGTCCCCAAATAACTACGATAAAAAACAGTGGATTTACTGTAAAGACGTTGGCAAGACACTCACTTGGAGAGCGAGGAAGGCGAGAACAGATTGAGAGACTTCTTGGCGTAGTCCATCCTATTCAACCAGTGCAATCTGAGTGTGGAAAAACAACAAAACCAAAATAGCTAAGACATAAGAAACAGATTTATAGATGAACAAAAATGCAGAAGGAGCTTTATGAATTTGGGAAATCGTCATTGTCTTCAATAGCCAGTGAAGGAAACTGTCTGTTTGACCACAGTACATATACATCTCCTAATCAAAGGAGTTGGATGTGTCGTTTAAAGGTGAACGAGATAAGGTGCGGTCTCCCTTCAGTCATGAAATAAGGGTGTGTTTTAATCCAGACAGATTGCTCAATGCATTCTTGCCGCAGAGAGCGCATGTTATTTTCCTGATCAGTGTCAGAAAATTAGGTTAGTGAAGCTGTTTTTAATGGTTCAATGGTTTAATGGATTTAAACATTACAAATGATTGTCTCAAAGGTATTTTTACAACACAGTTTATTCAATGATCAATTATTTTATGTATACATTACTTGTCTGCCTTGAGATTTGATCTTTACTTTTAAAATATAGCTATTTCTAGGTGGAAACTTTATTATAATGTCACACAGCTCTGTTTAATGTCTAAAATGTCACAAACCCACATATTGACAGAATCACTGTATTGTTCTTTTATCTACAACCAAGCTGTTTTATTATTATTTAAAACATATATTTTAAACCAGGGAACTGCTTTTTGATGGTTGCATGTATCACAGAAGATCACAACATGGTACAGTTTGTATATGTATATCTAAAGCGACCTTCAGAAAACCTTGTTTGAATTTTGTCATTTTTTCAGTAAAGACATAACATCACCAGCCCAAATACAGGGATACATAGCGAACTGATGAATGGATTAGTCAAAATCCGCTATAGTGTTACTCTCAAAGACTGTGTACAGAACACACCCTACCTTGATCTTGCTCCTCTGGCTTTTGGCGTTTCCTATCACTGAGAGTTTTCGCTCCTGAGCTAGGTCAGTCAGATTAACGCGTTGCTGAAATGTCAGTGTTCTGTGAGCCTGGCCTCTTTCTAGTCCTGTGGTGTCCTTACGTCACTCATTTCTTCACCTTTGCCCCAGTCTGACAGCAGGGAGGACATGGGTCTAGGGCTGTGTTAAGCAAGGCAGCTTGGCAGACTCCCAGATCTCAAACACTCCACCACCTCATGTGTGAGTCTTCACTAAAGCACCACAGTCACCAGCTACTCTCTCTGTGCTTCAAAGAATATATTTCAGCATATTGTGGTCTGTAAGATAATATGATATGACTCTTACATTAGTCTTGAATTGGATATGTGATGGTTCTAGGGAGAAAGAAAATCCTTAACCTTATGTGGACATTCATATATTTAAAAAAAGTTCTTCATACACACAACCATTGATCTATGAAAAGGCTTTTACATAGTTTTTTTTCCCTAAGGCCATGAATGCCCTTAAGAACCTTTATGGTTTTTTACAATCCAGAATCCACACTATTTAGTATAAAATGTATGATATAGATCTTATATATGGACAAAATATTTATATTTTTCAGGCAATATTACAGATAGTGTAATATTGTATTATGGTATCACTTTGAAATCTCATAATATCTTAGTACTTTAACAGTTGCTATATATATCACACTAAATGGGACATGATGGATTTCAGAGCACCCAAAATTTATTTTGGTAAAAGTACATACTGTGAACACAGAAAATCTGTATGTTTATGTGTTTTTCTCCTTAATATTGGAGCTAATGTAATTATTAGTGTGCAGAGCAAGCTATTGTTCTTCTTAAATTTTATTAGCTTTAACTTTATCATGATTATTTTTCGATTCACCCATTTTTGGCGCCCTAATCCTCCCATTGGTTTCAATATAAAGACACCATTCCAACTCTGAAACGTCGGGCATGATCTGGAATACCATGCCTGTTTACAGCTTTTTGCTACATCAGGTCATTCGTTCGTTATTCACGTTTTTCTGATGAAGAAATGTGGTACCCTGAGCTTTTCATCCAAAACCCACCAAACTTCATATGATTCCTCAGGCCAAATTCCCCAACATCCAAACGCAGTCGGTGATGACATGCACTCATCTTTTCCTTTTCTTTCGCTCATCCCTTTTTCTCCCATTCACTTCCATTCATTTTCAACCCCATTGAAATTAATGTAGTTTCAGAAGACACAAAAATTCAGGCTTCATACACTGACCAAACCTTATGAAACTTCATATGAGACCACTGCTATACTAATGCTATGCTAATGGTAATACTATGCTAATAATATGCAAATGTAATGGTAACGTTCATGCTAATGTTATGCTAATGCTCACGCTAATGCTAATGCTGTTTGAGCACAATTTGCATTTTCATTGCAGAAATGCATTCTAGTTTTAAATATATTGCACAGTCTCAGAGATGTTTCAGGGGGATATTTCTCTACACATTAATATTTGTGAGAAAACTTGAATCTTGAATTTTATCAAGAAAAAACTGACTCTGAAAACTGAAAACTGTGACTTAGTATCTTGAAGGAATGACATGCTAAATTTCAAGGGCACAAGTAATCATATTTGGATATTTAGTCATCACTTCAAAATACTAAGTCAAAAGGTCAAGACTGGTCATCATTATTTCAACATACATCAGCAGTCAGCTTTTTGACTGAAAACAAACATACATCACAAACATGTGCCATTTTTCTGTTCTACCTGAGACATGCAAGACTCTCAATGCTTAGTGTGTACAAAGGTTAAGGAAGTTGATAAACAAATCATGTGAGGATGAAAGTCCAGCCATAACATCATACCTCATATGCCAACATCCTTACATGGTCTCTCCTATCCGGCATTTTCTGTAACAACGCAGGGCTGCCTCATCATGGAGAGGAAAAAAAGAACACTGTGGCTCCAAGGGCGTGGCCTTCTATTTCTGCTCCATTTCAACATGTCACAAATGCACAATTAGCTGAGCTTGCACATTTTTCTTCCCATTTTCACTGAAACAGAAGAAGAAAATTGCAACTGCAAATCGATGTTAGTGCTCTTGTGAAACACAACCTTCAATATTAGAGGGTAACCTATAAATACAGCTTGTGTTGAACCTGCAGTGTAGCTGACTCTCAGACAGACTGAAGACAGGAGTCTGCAGGGTCTGCAGGGTCTGATGAGTGACAGATCAGATTAAACTGTTGAGTGAAGGATGGAGAGAGAGTGTTTGGTTTTTGGGCACTGGGGAGCATGTTATAACCCCAGTGAATGGGGATAAAACCTCATCATCTTCTTCTCATCTTTTCTCAGATGACCTCTTGAGTCAGAGCCAGCTCCAGAGGAGACGTGGGTGCCTCTGGCAATACTTTGGCCTAGTAGAGTATCTCTTTCTCAAGATGTTCTCTAATGCCAGACCATTTCACACAGTCTATGACCCTGGACAATTTTCAAAAAGTCATACACTTGCGCACACACAATTCGCCTGCGCATACACACACAGAAACAAGCATAGGCTATGTACACACCCTAAACTGTTCAGTCATACACCCTAAACTGTTCAGTCATAAACAAAATGTACACAGCATCTGTCACTCCTCCATAAACAAATTCAGTCTATATACCCTTTATTATATATTGTGCATTTTGCTTTAACCTATTGGCAGCAGTTTATCACTTTTTGTTCATTTATTTTTATTCCAAACTCAGCCTTTACATTTTCTGCACATTAAATGAGTTTGATGCTAGAGTACTGTACATGTCACCAGTTGACTGCACTGTATTGTGTTGTAATGTTCAACATAAAACTGTGCTTTTATGTATTTTCTGTTGTTACACCATGGTCCACTGTGTACTGTGTATATATTTGAAATTACTATAAACACCTACTTGACCTTGACTTGACACACACAGACACACAAACACAATCCTCTTTATGGGTGATTTCGACTAAGCTATACATTACTGCAGCTGCATACCCGTACACACACTTGCACAGAACCTGAAATATAACCCCTTAGGTCTCAGTCTCCACATTCTAAAGCTTATTATTCAGCAAAAGAATGGAAAACAATACAAAACGATTAAGTTATTATGATGTTATTGTGGTGAGTAATGGATGCCTGGTGCCACAGAAAGGATAGTGAAGATTAAAGGTTTTCAAATCCACAAAACAGGCTATATCGTATGCATATTTAAGCTTTTAATGTTTCAAATCAAAGATATGAAGAAAAAATTTTTGTTTTTCTAGGATTGTGGATAAAATGTGTTGTGGATAAACAGGTGTGTGCACATACACACCAGTCCATGTAGGGGTTTTTGTACATGCTTGCTTTTTGACTTCACACACACGCCTACACCTGTTGGGCTGTGTTTGTTGTGCGTGGCAGAGTAATAATGTGAATATCTGCAGGGATTAAGGGAGAAGATGGTGCAGGAGGGTGGGATAAAAGCCTAAGTGCATTAAGATGACAGTATCCTGCTGTTATTGTTGTCTCTCTCTCTCTCTTTCTCTCTCTCTCTCACACACACACACAAACACACACACACACACACACACACACAAACACACACGCACACACATTACAAGACACCAGTGACACAGGGCATTAAACCACCATAAACTTAACAGAAAGCTTCATCTACCAAACAAATAACCTTCTCATAAAGCATGTTTCCCACGTGTCACAATAATTATAACCAATCTGGCAAGAAAGGTCTAATCAGAAGAAATCTATGTGCTAGGCTGCCATCAGTGAGACTTTCCTGCTGTCGCCGAGTCTCTGTTCTCTTTTATTTATCTCCTCCTGCCCCTGGGGAGGGTTTGAGGTGTTACACTGCAGATATCGACTGACAACACCAAAGTCAAGTGCTGATGGGCCGCGGGTCAGAAAAGATTCCTGATAATATCTGTCATGCCCGTCACTGCAGCAAGCATCGACCACCTGCTTCAGCTGAAGTGGAGCTAACGCCACCGTGTGGAGAGGGAGAGAAGTGTATCAGCCGCAACAGCTATGGCGCGCACTGAGGAATCCTGTGTAAGAAGAAAAGTAGAGAACCTGAGATAATTGGAGATGGCACACACTCACACATTTGTTTACTCTTTTTGCTCTCTCTCTCTCTCTCTCTCTCTCTCTCTCTCTCTCTCTCTCTCTCTCTCTCTCTCTCTCCCTCTCCCCCTCCCTC
>JBBMFX010000101.1:15843961-15857138 GCA_037832545.1 Rhabdalestes septentrionalis
CGCTCTCGTTCTCGCTCCCTCTCCCTCTCTCTCTCTCTCTCTCTCTCTCTCTCTCTCTCTCTCTCTCTCTCTCTCCCGTAATTGCACTGTACAGACCCGTAACGACGTGACTTGATCAGTTTTTTTGTTTTCCATACAATTTAAGGTCATTTGTAGAGTGTGTGTTCGTGTGTGTGTGTGTGTGTGTGTGTGTGTGTGTGTGTGTGTGTGTGTGTGATAAAATTGTTTAAAAACAGCTTCAGTATTTGTAAACGATTACTTATCGCACATTTCTAATCGTCATCAAATTTACTGGCTCTGATTAATTATATTAAAATACTATGAACGGAGCCTTTGGCGTATCTGAGCCTCGCCCTTGGCTGATGAAGTGCTACGTCACCCGGACACGGCGGAGAAGTGCTGCAGGGCGAGAACGGGCCGTGCGGAGGAGAACAGTGAACAAACCGGAGCCCAGGGGCCTCATGACTCATCAGTATAAACTCACACGCCATATGTTCAGAGGTCTGTAAACACCTGTTCATCCAAAGACACTTCAAAAAATAAGGTTATTATAAGGGAGTTTTTGCCCCTTTACTGCAGGAACAGCATTTACCAAATCCTGTGTCCCGCGCATTTTGGTGATTGCCCTGCTTAGACACACCAGGTTCAACTCACCTGTTAATTAACAGGTGCTTTGAGTGTTTGAGGAGAACTACCAGACTCTGCTGGCCCTGATTTAACCCTCTATGGGACTTATGAAGTATATTAATTTTAAAAAAGAGTTTTAAGCCCTAAAAAACATTTCCTGTGCTCAGTTTTACAAATTGACCTTTGACATTTATTTTGGGGTACCGTCATTTATAAATGACTTTGTACCATTAGGGTATATATTTTTTCATTTTTTCATCTTAACGTAAAAAACTATTAAACACCCTGCTCCACACGTTTGGAAAGGGTCTTTTTGAGGTCTTGTTGACTTATTAGTTCACCAGCAGGGTGCCAAAATAATGCAGTTTTACAGGCCTTTAGACTCCCTTGTCTTGGCAATTTCACATAGTTTATGTAAAAGTAGCATAATGAAGATATTAGATGGATTGTCTGGACATTTTTAGTGTATTCATAAACGGGTGTTCATGTCTAATATTTTCATGCCCACAGCTGAGAAGATTTGCCTTCCTACCACACAAATATGCAGAAAAATGTCTATATTCATCATGTGTGTTTTTGGTTCTCTATTTACTGTAAATTGATGATTTTGATCTACTGATTCTGTACTTTTCCTCATACCCCACATACATAAAAACAAATGTGCACACACACTCACACAAACAGCCAAATGCATGGCACCCACACTCACCTTTATTTGTCATTGCTGAATTACTTTTTATTTCATGTTATTTGTGGACCAACATATTTATGAGTTCCGTTAATTAATAGTGATCTTTGTCAGTGCCTACATATCATAGCACTGGGGACAATATCCGCCTCCTTTGTCCTTTTTTTTGTCACACACCACCACGCAATCCATCTCATTCATTCTCCCTTAGCCATGCTAAATAACCTCTCTTATTAAAAACTACTACGTCATGAGGCCAAACAGACACAAACTGAGTCCAATTATCAGAATTTATTGTAGAAGCATACACAGAAATGAACTGACAGTGCTGAATAGCAGTGTGTATTTCTGCTGGTGTTTTTGACTACACAGTTGACAAACGGTTTCATAAAAAAATACATTTATTTTGACTCTGTGAGAACACACACATGTTTGGAGTCTTTCTTTCATTGTAGGTTTCACAGTAAAACTGGGTTTAAATTAGAGAACTTTCTAGTCACAGTTTAGTAAGATTTTTGTTATCAGTATACATGAATTATTTCATGACATACATGACTGTTTAAGTGTCTAGAACCATTTAATGTCATACTTACTCAGGATACTTAAATATTACAAACTAGACACTGGGAGGTACTTTTGAGAGGTATTTTATTCAACAATTCAAGCATTTTGGGAACAAGACGCTATTGAATGATAAATAATAATATACCATAATTGTCCATTTTTAGTCATCGAATTAATCCAGAGCCTGCAAAGCAATCTAGGTATTAATTGCGTTCTTCTGTACAGCTTCCTCAGTCAGTTTAGAATCACGTTCAATGCTGTTTATCATTTCGGACACATCTAAAATGCATCTGCTAATGTACATACTCTTTATTATGAGCTATCTGCTAATAATGTAAGATCTGGGAAGTTGCACAAGACTACCATTAAAGACAAATTGTTTACCAAATTGATACTCTAAAGTTTTAAATGGTAGCATAGGCTATGCAGTGCATTATGTAGGGAGAGTTGAGCCATGGGTCTGCCCTCCCTGGTGCCTTGAATCCACACTGAGCCCAGCCTTATTTCCTCTTGCCAATACGTGCCATCAGCTCAGCATTGGCCGCAGCTTTGGCCCTCATGTCGTGGTTCTTGGCTAGGTCTATGAGGACGCTGAGAATGGAGGTGGGCACGTCGAGGGACAGGGCAAAGCGGGACCCCTGAGCTGCTCTTTTGGGAGTCGGGACTCTGGGCCGCACGAGCCGTATGTGCCGGACCTCTGGCAGAAAGTTGGTGGCCGTTGAGTCCTGCTCCTCCTCCACTTCACCACCATCCAGCAGCTGCTGTGGCTGAACGTAGATGTGTCTCTGACAGAAAGCAGTACAGGCGAAAAGCAGCAGCAGCAGGTAGAGACAAGAACCCCTCCCACACATGTTCACCTCACAGCAGGGCAATCCCACACACTGTACACGGAGAGTAGAACAAGGAAGGAGAAGACAGAGGGGTCAGAGAATCGTGGAGGCAAGATTAGAGTGAAGGGTGAAGGGAAATGAAAGATTGGAAAGGAACAAGCAAACGACCTTCATGAATAAGAGATGTGGGCTCTGCAGCTGAATACATATCATGTAGAAATTCCTAAGTTTCTGGGAGGAATGACATTTTGACATTTACCAAAATGTGATTTACAAAAAATAGAAGGAGGAGACAACTGTGAGCACTTGACTATAATAGTCAAAAAGAGATTTATACTCTTAAAAATGAAGGCACAAATAATAGTTTTCTCGTTTACAATGGTGCTCAAACCTTAGAGATTCCTTGATGTCCCACATTTTTGCTTAGTTTCAAATTTCAACACAGATGTAAACCAAAAATGTGGACTGTCTAGGGCTCATTAAGCACCAATTTGAGAGCAATTGCCCCAAAGAATCTTGGTATAGTTTTTAAGAATCTCCATCTCATGTAAAGTTTCCATAAAAGAAACAAGAGCCATTAAGGAAGCCCCTTTTTGTGCAGGACAAATGTTGGTGTTCTTGTATGAAAAAAATTGTGCAAAAGCTCCATTAACTACTTCATAGTAATTGCATCAGCATGTCCTTTACCTACTACTCACTCGCTGTCTTACCTGAATTGCTGCGATGCACCTTAAACACACTTTCTGCTCTCCTCAATGTGATGTGAAGCAGTAAAGAGTTGTTCCCTCACACTTCTGTCCGCTCTATCCCGCTCCTTTAGTTCTGCTTCAACTGCTGGTCACTCTGTCCGGCTCCTGAGCACAAACAGGCAGATGTTCATGTGGAGTTCTTACCCCTTTCCCTAAACACCCCCAACCCACTCCCACCCTTATCTTCTCTCTCGTTGCCTACGTCTTTCCGCTGCATCGCCCCCTTTTCATCAACCCCCCACCACTCTGTTTATCAGCTCTATCTCTCCTCTTCATGGTCCTCTCCCTCCTTTCATTTCACCCCACCTCCCCTCGCTTTCTCATCTCCAACTCATTGTTTGTCTAAAAATACGTATCGCAGTGATTATAGATATTCCGCATTGTTTCTTGACCAGGTTTTAATGAAAAGGGCAAGCTGCTCTCGCCTCTTGCGTAAAGCAGAAGCAGTGACTGTAGATATCCAGTCCTGCAGCGTTCCAGCAACACATAAACACCTATTGACTACCCTCAGAGTAGTCCTATTCATAGGCTGTAGAGTGTTTGTGACACTGATTCATGTATTTGGGACCCTTAAGGACATCATGAGCTGAGAAAATAAAAGAGGGAATGTTTTCCCGGTGTCATCACCTGCTCCTCACAAAGTGGCATCAGATATTTTATGTAGGTGTAATATTTAGCCCTCTTGGCGTAGGGCACTTTTGCCCATCATGTTGAAATTTGTTATGTATAAGTTTGTTCCAGGGCTTGACACTGAATATCATGTGTGCTTTTTCTTTGTACCCCTTTGATGCACCTGATCTCATGGCCAAGTGTGTTGGGATTTCGGATTTAAAGGTGATGATTCCCTCCTCATTTCAGTTTGGTAACCGTCTAAAACATGTCTATATCTGCCTGTATTTTGCTCTTTCCTGTACCTCTGGTGAAAAAGCCTGTTGATGACAGAACTCTCAATTACAAACTGCAACCATTGCCACTACACTGTACTGCAGGGATGCGTTCATTAGATAGAGACACTGTTACACCAGCTACACTAATGATGTTTTGAATGTTTGAACTGGGTCTAAAAGCTTTTCCTCACAGCTTCTCATTTCGAGTTCCCCTGTGCAGTCTGGGGCAGGCTTCGAGATTACTGCTTTTGAGTACTGACCATTTTCTTTCCATCTGACCAAACTGGGGAATGTCAGTAATGTTTTTGTTGTGCTGTTATTCTATTACCACAACATTGTTTAGGTCTTAGCAAGTATTAGTCTTCCCTACAGTTTAGATTTCTTTACAGTTTTGTGTAAATTTGTGTAAATGCTTGTGTAAATGTATAGGCCAAATGACTTTTTTTCCCCAAGAAGTGCATATTTTAGTTAAACCAATTGGGTAGTCTTCAAAAATGCTTAAATAATTAATAAGTGTCATGAAGCAAACCTGGCTGCAGCTCTAACAAGACCTATCACGGTTCATCAGCTTGGATTGACGTCACACAATAAACAAAGGTGAAGGCAGACGAAATGCAAGGGAGAGGCTGTGAAAGAGTTGGAGAGGTGAGATTAAGAAAAGAGTAACAGAAGAACAGATTCTAAATAAAGAGAGGAAATACAGAGAGTGGACTAGAAAAGTTCCTTCTTCAGTGTCTCCTCCAGCCATACTCATCAAGAGATTATCCTCATCTGAGTAATGAAATGCTCAGTTCACATTTTTCAGTGTGCTGCTGTGCTTCTCCTCGCTAGAAGTATGAGCCTCATGCCCCTGGGACAAATGAGAGGTCCGCCTCCAGAAAACGCACAAAAAGGTTACAACACCGTCAACATCCAGGAAAGGACAGGACAGCATTTATAGGCACGCCAGGAGTAGTTCTTCAAAACATAGTTGTCACGAGTTTATTTTTTATTCAAAAGCAGAAAAACATTATTTGGCATTCTTGTTCTGTTTAGGCAATTATTTATGAATGTTACAATTGATATGCTAGCATAAAAATGGGCTTCTCCTTGTTCCATTTGAAATTTTGACTCATTGGAGACTTGTTTGTATTCTAATTGTTGCTGGTTGTTCTATCAGTCATGTAGACCACCGTTAAATTTCTTTCCCCATTCTTTCATGATGAAATAACGACAGCCAAAACTAAATCTTGCACACCAGCTGTGTCTCAACTATCATCATTATAAATTCTTAGTTCAATAGACTCAGAATCATAAATAGGAATGATGTCATTTGTCTTAGACTAGAACTGTTTTTACCAATGGTGTGATCTGTTTGCTGTTATAGCGTGCTGTCAGTCACTACAGGCTTTTATTCTACTAATTGTTTCTTTATTTAGAAATGTTTTACAACAGCAAGTCTCAGCAGGCTTGCAGTTTTTTTCTCAGAATTATTCTGCACTGCAACTTTCTTAAAAATAGATCACACCTTCTATGTATTATGTATATATGTTTAATATAAAGATTATAAGTATTCCACACAGGAAATGTAATCCGCAAAGGAAACGATGATAGTGTTTATGCAGAGGTAAAATTTACCCTTCTGTGGTCTCTATTCACCTCTTAAAAAAAACCTCTTTAGACATTTACTTTTGAACTTGTGAACTGATAGATCATCAATGGCTGTGATGATGGTCTGTGACCGGAGGGGCAGTCAGCTCTGCCTAAAATAAGGAGGAGATACGATGACGTAAGCTACATCAGGAATTAATGCTGAGACCAAAAGCTCAGTGATTCATCATTCCACCAGTTTTTGCCACGTCTTCCACACCCTGAGATGTCACACAGAGACGAATGCTGCCACATCCGTTAAATGAACTAAATTGACTCCCGTTGAAGGCAGGAGGGGCTAATTAATGACCCACCTCTGCTGTATAACAGTTTAATTGGGACCAAGGAGATCTCCTATTTTTGGCATGTAGAAAAGGATCTTTTTTTTTTGGCTTCCTAACACTTGTCACTGTCTATCTCCTAATCACGCTGATCACTGTGAGCTGTCCCATTAGCACTGTGTAGTTTAAAGGTGTGATATTAATGTTTTGTTACATTTAATTGACTTATCATTCAATCTGTTGTCAGTGACTGCTGAAGTGTAAGCTTGTACTGTTTAGATTTTTTTCCTGTAATATTGAGAAAAACCTCATCAGTAACATTTGAAAAACCTCATCAGAAAGGATGATTTTAGAGGTTAGGGGTTGTCATGTGTGTAGTTGCGTAGTGTTGGCCAAAGTTTCTTTTGACAGATTTTTGCTGATGGTATATATTTGGACTTCACCAATCAAAAAAAAAACTTGGTGTGCTTGTATCCACTCATGTTAAAAAATAGGTTTGTATCCCTAGCTGGGCAAGACCCTTGTGCTGTTGCCCCCCTGAGGTGGGGGCACAAACCACTTTTTGGGCAATAGCATGACATTTTGCCAAAAAAATTTATCGCAAGCCGAGGTGCATTGAGCTAATTTAAATCATTTATGCACTAGTTCCAACTAGAGAATAACTCTAGTACTTCACTACCCAATATCTTGACATTAATTTGACGACCACATTATTTTGACACTTCAATTGACAAAAAACCACAAAAAAAAACCATGATCTAAAATTTTAACATTTGATATGTTAGCAGTAGGCTTCTTTTACTCCTACAGTTACACTTGTCTCACATGACAAAATAGCCAGTCAAAATTCAGCAGCCAGTACATGCCTATGTGACTGGCCATGAACTTCTTAAAAGCTTTTCATAATGGCTTATGCTATTTACCGGGTTCCAGTCACAATATGCACGATTCGGTCTATGTTTTAAAACTCATTTTGTCCTAATTATTTGTCTAAATATACATTTACAAAATTCCGATTTTAACAAAAAATTATATGGCTAACCAACTATTGTTATAATTAAAGCATTACTCAACTTCTGCAGCAGTCACACTATGCACTGCAATCAACTTGTATATACAATTCAGAATTTTTTAAAATATATACAATATCAATTCATTCAGTCTATACAGTGAATGAAAACTGTAAAAAACAACCCGTTTTGAATTTTTTGTCATGAAAATGCATGTACCAATAACTGCCTATTCTGTCTAACATTTAGGATAATACCGACAGACACGATAACAGACGTTACAGTGCTGAAATAAAGTCACCCTGTCTTGGTATGAGTCACCACTGAGCAAGTTTTACTCTCGATCCCAGCCATCAAGTACCAAGACATCTATGAGTAACAGGACACATTGTATTTGGTTACCCATAGCTATGGCTATCTACTGGGTGTCATTTCTGGTGATGTTCCGCCAGGTCTGCACACGTTATGTTTGACAGCACGTTATTTTTCTCTGCATTTTCTGGTCCTTCACTCTAAAACAGGTTAATATTAAGTTCCCTGTTTTTCAATCCTACGTGCTGTTTTATGTCATATTTAGTAGAATAGTTATTTATACTTAAAAAAAACAAAAAGGGATTCTTTAGACAGTAGTCATCTGTTATCACCATGCTTACATTCTGTGTTCTTGCTGCTTAACCTTTGTTTTGCCTTACTGCCTGATAAATATTGAAACTTCCCGCCTCATGATCGTCTATTTGAACTGACATTTCTTCAGTCCTGATGGTGAGAGGAAACAGCAAAAATGCCCAGAGGCGAATGCCACAAATTTTATCAGCTCTAGACATTTTCAAATGTTTATCCATGTATTCCCTGCAATCAAAGCACAACAGGAATTTTCAAATCATCAAGCCAATCAGGATGGATAATCAACTAACTAATCAGAAAAGGCTGTTTAACATCAATAATGCAGTTGATGTATTATAACATCCAGAATATATCAGAGTGCTACTCAAGCCACCCACTACCCCTTTTCTCGTTGGGTCGTGTTTATGCCGCATCTGCAGCACAAGAAAAAAACATAAATGACAATGTGTCCAAAAAGCATCACCTAAAACTCACATTTCATATATTTATTCATCCAAAACGTAAAGTGCCCATGTTGCTGATCCTATAGCTTAAACAGTTTAAATGGTTCCGTTTATTTCATACATTTATCAGGATTTCATTATTCCAGCCTTTTCTATTTCTTTGCTATTATATTAAAAAGTGAAAAACTGAAAGAGTGGACAAGTGTGTTGATTTCCCCCCCAGGAACTGCATTTCATTGTTTAGGAACAGCCTGAAACACTCTGCAGAATTACTTTAATTTCTTTCACTTCAGTGGCATACAGGGTGCATCACTGATATTAGTAAACACCACTTAAAATTTGATCTGGAGCTTATGCTCCGCTTATACAGAAATGTACTAATTTTTCTATATATTTTATAAATTAGCTCAAAACCAATAGACATTTTATGATCTAAAAGTAATCATTTTAGAAGTAGGCAAATGTCTGTTACACATACTTCAGGAGTGTTGCACTATATGTTGTTACTAGTTGCCAGAATTTAGACCTACAAAACACACAATATGTATTTTCATGCAAGAGCACATGTGGCAGAAAACGTATCCCTAAAATTGAGCCAAGTGGCAAAATAACAGCCTGGAATTGTTTTGACTGACACAAAACTTGATTCACTTCAGCCCACCTTTGGTTACTTTACTTGATCTCACTTCTACAAGATATCTACTTTTGAGCACGGAGGTCACTGGCCACCCACAAAGCTGTCCGCCTATTATGCAAGCTTGAAAATGAGAATATCCCCCTGGTGGAGTAAATATACCATTGCAACTGCAAAGCCTTTATTTCTACATTCAATATCGCAATATTTCATTTGTAACTCAATTTGTAACTTAATTCATTAATTGCTGTGATATTGCATTCATTTTTATAAGTCAAACTATTTGGTGAAATGGCAAGGCATTTGTTCATTAGAACAGTATTTTATTGGAATGAGAGCTTCCGCTATGTACAATAGGACAGAAACAAAACATGACAGCAATTCATAAATAGTTATGCTCTATGGTACGCACTGGACTCTGTCACGCTTCAATCAATCTTTTCATCTGAATTTTCAGTCATCTCCCCTCCACTCAACTGCTTTAATGGTAAAATGGTTTCTGTATGAAAAATATGCAAATACCACACACAAGCCTGCAGTTTATAAATCTTTACCATGTAGAAGATCTAACAAACCCTGTCCTAAACCTCAATGTCTGTTCCTAGCACACTCAAGAACAGTCCTAAGAAAGAACCAAACTACTGAGGAACAGAGCGGCTGTAGGTTTCATATTTAATGAAGTGTGTGCATTGAAGGGGACAAATTTGAGGAACAAGAGGAAAGCAGAATGTGAAAGGAGAGACATGAGACAAGAGTAGGAGGGAGAAGTGTTGACATCAGATGAATAATATTGAACACTTAAAACCGAAGCCAGTACATAGCACTGCGCATTCTGTTGTAGTCAGGAAGCTGCTCAACTGGACCTGAAGGAAATACAGAAAAAAAAAAAACATACAATAACACAGTGTCTTAAGTCTAAGCCTAGTTTTATAAAAGCAGTGTGGTATTAGGGTCTGAATTACACAGCTCAAATAATTCTCAAGATAAATTTACCATGGCCTGTATTTAAATGTCATGAAGCATCCCAGTTATTCAAATATCTTAGAATAATACCGTACCAACTAAAACTTCACATTTGAAAAAAAAAATTGCTTTAAATTACTACTTAAATCCTTAAACTAGATAGGAGGAGATGCCAGATCAGAATTACTACACTTGTGTCCTGTACCAGAGAGTTAATTAACTCACCAACAGCAGCCACAGCAGGGCATTTGTCATAGATGTATTTGGAGCAAACATCACGCACAACTTTGGGGGTCACAGCCTAAAAAAAAGAGACATTTATAACATAGTATTACATGAATTTATGTAAATTTTATCTTCGTCAAGTCCTTAAACAAAACCTAACTACACATCAATGAACTGATATATATTTCTGGCACTCAACAACAGTCTAATGAAACCGGTTATGAACAAAGTGTGTGAATTTTTGCAATATGGCAGATCACTAGAAGCATATTGTCGGTCTTTATCAAGAAAGAATAGCTCACTTCAATCCTGGCATCCCACTCAGCCAACGGTATGCGACGGCCATAGTTGAGAATGTGCCTGCCGATGTCATCACAGATCAACGTGGTACCTTAAAAGGAAAGTAGACCAAAGTGTGGGAATGCATTTGAGACAGAGACGAAACTTCAAATGTAAACCGGTGTTTGACCATGACCAATGGTTATAATGATGTGTCTGTCTCTCTCTTACCATTAAGCTGTCCAACCAAACTGGCTTTCAGGGCATTCTTTGCTCTGGCCACATCACTCTCAGTCACTGTGGTACATAAATTCATCCTGTGGTCCAAAGTAAAGGAAATAATTTGTAATATGCAATTAATTACAAATATATGCAAATTGTACAATGAATCTTTTAAGGTTTAAAAAAACAACAATTGGTTGACTTAAAAAGACCATCCCAGACCTTTAAAAAATGCTTTCTCTACCAAAAATCACATGCACCTAAACAATTAATGCAAATAACAAAACAAAAAAACAAACAAACCAAAACAATAATAATTCAAAACTGTGTTTACTGACCAGGCATTCTGTGCCCAGTGCATTGTGTCTTCAATGTTGTGTTTGTCTGCGACAAAATAGATGCCCATCAGTCCAGTGTCACTGTAGGAGGAGTGGAAAGCCTGGAAACTGTGGCACAGTTTGAGTTCTGCAGCCCGACGAGCGAAGGCACTGCTGAGATGCTAAACATTCATGTACACAAAGCTTTTTAGTCAATTATTATACACTACGACCATATGGCTAGTGCTCTACATTACACATCCTATTAAAAATATTATGAAAAGAAAAACAGTAAAACTAACCTTGCCACCTCCGAATGTGATGTCGTAACTGCCAACAATGGCAGAAGCAACCATAAGTGGTACAACATCAGCACTAGCTGCTCCTGCACCCTCTACTGCAATAGCGACATGTGCCAGGGGCATGGAATCGTCACGCATTCGGATCTAAAGGAAGCAAGTACAAGGACATAAGCAAATAAAAAAGTATTTAGATTTAAACTCGTCAATCACTAAAAGTACGAGAGTGAGCCTTTTTTTTGTATTTAGCAAAAGTTAGCATCTCACACATTCTCACCTCACTGCCAGTGAAGCGGCATGGGGACAGCACGGGCACAGCATCATCCTGATACTCAAACGAAACACCACTGAAGTGCTGCTTGGCTAGTCCCACCAGCTCCTCATGGTTCACACCTACACATGGGCAGATACAATAATCAATCACTTAGCTCACAATGTCTTAGCTACAATGTAGTAGGTCTTTGGTAAAAGAAACACTTATGCTATGTACAAAATTATCCAGGAAATAAATCAAAACACTCTGAAGCAGATGCACATGAATCTAAGGTCAGTGTGCTCAGTGCCAAGCAGGGACAGCTAATATAAAATAAAATGAATGCCCCTGTATTTTCCACATTTAGACTGCACTTTAAACTTTGTAAAACTACTGGGATAAGTCAATATTGTGGCTCATATTCTTCGGGTTATAACATTATCCACACAATGGCAATTTCCAGATCCTATATCTTAGCATTACTCACAACTGGTATACCTCCTACTACAAACAGCAAAAATACAAAGATTTAAATTATTTGGCTGTATATCAGTGGGACCACATTCTCTGGAGTGATGGAGAACGATCAAATGGCTTTAGGGTAGGCCTGTCACGATAAACAATAAATGAATTAATTGCAAAATAATTAAAATTTGTTTCCTCGTTTTTTTCCCTACCAAAAACGACAACGGACTTCACTGTGGTGCATTGGTCTCTACCGCCCCCTCTCATTTCCTTAGGGTAGTGAAGCATGAACTCTCCTGTGGGTTAGCCTAATTGCTATGGTGAGAAAATGCTAATGTTAGTTGATCATCTGAGATGGAATTGGTATCGAAGCCGAACGCGACAGTGTGGGAGCACTTTGGATTTAAACCGAATGGACATGGTGAACCGGGCAGGACCGAGCATGCATTATGAAGTTACTCAAACTAGGTATGCATTTAATCTGTAAATACCACTTATGCCACTGCGTACAGCCGTCCCACTTACAGGACAGGAAGTTATTTTTTTCTTCCAGAGACCAGCTCTTCTTTGGGAACCTGCCAAAACCTCTGAGTCTCATTTCTCCTCGTTTATCCTCAGAATCGGTACGCAAGACTTGTCGTGGTCTAGTGCGCTGCGGAGCTGATAAAGCTGTAATGCTGTAATGCTTTGTAATGCTGATAATAAAATAGCCAAGTAAATATATTTATATTTTTAATGAGATTCAAAGAAAGACGTTTAGAAATGCATAGAGCCAGTCCGGTTTTAACATGCCCTCATTGCTCATGGCTTTTCTAGACAGAGCAACCACCAATCTATGGAAACTTCACAGTTAAATAGGGCTCAGCGAGAGTTTTCCAAAGACCACTTGTTTGCCATAATACCCCCAGCAAGCTGAAGTTATTAAGACAAAGACGATCGCTTTGACAAAAGTATAGGGACACGGCTCTTCGTTTGTCATCTGTAGAATCATATTTTAGCCAAACTCAGCTAATATTAATAATGTTGTTCCGATTCCGATACTAGTATCGGAAATGCTGCCGATACCACCAAAAAAATCTGGTATCGGTATCGGCCAGTATTTGAGTCCACGTACCAATCCGATACCATTTTCCTAAACATAAACCTAGTTATGCTTGGTTAAGGTTGCTAGGTTACAGGGACACTGGC
>JBBMFX010000101.1:15861880-15874702 GCA_037832545.1 Rhabdalestes septentrionalis
AGACTTTACCTCAGACCCGCTGCGTTCCCTCAGACTTTACCTCAGACCCGCTGCGTTCCCTCAGACTTTACCTCAGATCCGCTGCGTTCTCTCAGACTTTACCTCAGACCCGCTGCGTTCCCTCAGACTTTACCTCGTCCATCACCTGTCTGGCCTGATGCGGTCTTTCCTCTCGGTTAGTATCTGCCCTGTTTTTGAGAAAACTCTCTCCGACCGGACTGATGTCGCCAAAATGCAGTGCCCACCCACCGCCTGACACACTTACCTCAGACCTGCTGCTCAACACTTCCAGTGTCTCACTCACTGCCGGAGAGCCCAGCCAGCACTGTACTTAGATAAGCTTCGGCCCACTGGAGCCTCACCACACCCCCGGCAGCCCCTGAGCCACTGAGAGTGAACGCGGAACAGCGAAATGAAATAAAGTGTGGACTCGCTGGGAGTCGGCTATTCTCGTTCGCTACAAAGAATCGGCTCTTAGAGCCGGCTCGTTCGCGAACGACACATCACTAGGGCACACCTGTTTTACAGGGCTTGGGCCACGGATCTTATTTCCAGTGCAGGAAGAGCTTATTGCTTCAGCACACCAATATATTTCCGACAACACCCATGCTTGGGTATGGTCCTTTTTTACTCTGACATGACTGTGCTCCAGTGTAAAAAAGCATGCTCCATATAGACATGATTGGATTAGTTCAGTGTGGAAGAGCCTGACTGGCCCGAACAGAGCCCTGACCTCAACACAATCCAAGACAATGTCATTTAAGACCGTTTGTTTAATGGTAAGGCAACCAAGTACTTTTGTCCATATAGAGTAAATAAGGCTGGAGAGTGGGAATTTTAGTCAAGATGGCAGAAAACGTTAAATTAAAAAAATAAGGCTTAAAGTCTTAAAAGAAATATAGCCACCGATACGCAAGAAAAAGTAAAAAATATGGAGTCAAAACACTGGTCAACTACTGACTGAGATAACCTACTACAGCACTGGAGTTTGGGATCAGTTTTGGTTTAAAGAAAAAACTAAATCTTGGAGACTGGTGGTGTGACAAACAGTAAACAGTGACAGAATATTTAGTTCCTCTCACTAATACACATAAATGTACATGGAACATTTAACTTATATCCTGATTCTGTAAAAAAAAAATCCTTTTAGTTTAATTTGCGGCCCAAATTAAATTAGTAATTAAATTTTTTTAATATTTACATGAAATGTATATGTATTTATATGATTTGCAGCATGGCCAGTCTTATACTATTATAAAACATGAGCGAATGTTCTGTTTTGTATGTGTGCATGTAAAAAAAAAACTAATAGTAATTTTGTAAATGTTTATAAGACAATGGCAACAATTATCAGTTAAAACAATTTGCTAGACTTTTCTCCATTTCATTTACAGTGTCTCAGCTGTACTCACCAAACACATGTGGATACACTCAGCTGTCATTCAGCAGTGAAAACTAGAGCCATTATTTCCCTTTGTGTCCAAGCTGGTTATGAGTTAATGTTTTGCCTCAGTAGAAATGGACAGTCTTTTGAAAATGTAGCTGACTGCGGTTTCGTTTAGCTACATGGCTTACAGGGTTAGGATCATGGAATTTTGTAATGTAGTGCTTTTTGATGACTAGTAAATTCATATAATTAGTTTTAGGCATTTTGTGTCATATCAGTAAGCCCCAGTAAAGTGAGATACCCACATAACTGTTTTATTGTTAAAAAAATAATGAATAGCTTGATTACCAATAAAATCAATAGTGCCTTATTAATATGTCTCACACCACAGTACATTCTACACAGGAACAAAGACTCAAATTGAATAAATTCTGCTTTAATATGAGGTCCAGCAGTGATATCAATTTGCAGAACGAGAGCTTGGAATAAGCAGACTGCATGTCCCCAGTCTTCCAAGCTTGACACTCAGATCTTAGGAGCCAACCTTCCAGTGTAACTGGCTTGGATATTTCTGTGGTTGTGGTGCCTAGAAAAGCTCTGAAAGCGAACACCAGAATATGGAACCATGGAGCTAGATGCTAGATGACTGGGCTCTGGCTCCTGAAAGCTAATGAGACCAAGGGAAAGCATGGGGCCATGGTGGCGCTTCTTAGCTCCTTGAGTTCGCCCAGATCTTGGCCTGACAGTTGCAAGCCCACAATGCAAAGTCTTCCTTGGGGATGTTTCAAAAGAGCAGATTGGCATTCGCGGTGACATTAGGGCCACTTCTGGTCCAATGTTGGAGTGCTGAAGCCTCCAGGACTCCCCAGGCTGGCCAGTGCGTTCAGATGTAGGTTTAATGTCACTGAAGGTTAACTGCTGAACCACTGTCTTCATGCAGCGTTTGGGTGGAGGTTTGGATTTCTCAGCTGAAGTCTCATTTTCTTTGCCTGTGGAGCGGTGTTTGGAAGCAATATTTCCCAAGTGGACAAAGTGGGATTCAAACAGATTGGACATTTTATGAGCATGATGGCGTGGCTTTTTGATATGCGAGCCTTCAATGAGAAGATTGATGCCCACATATTGTGGCACTTCAACTGCTGCCTATAGATTGGAAGAACAAGCAAAAACATTCCTGGTAAACAAACGGTGACTCCAGATCAGCTGTATAATGCTATTGAATGTTGGGATTAATAAAGATTTCTATGTGCAAGTGCTGATTAAATTTGCTGGCATATATTATAATAGTATTTAATAAAGTATACAATAATTATTTGGCCAAATATAAAACCTGTGAAATGTGGCAAGAATTCTGAATCATAACAAAATATCAAATATAAGCCAAGTGTGGTGAAAGCTGAGATAGTGGATTGAATGCAGCTGTATATTTGTGAGACCAGGTACTTAAATCCACTAATGGTCACAAACCTGCTTAAATATAAGCTGAAATCCTCCGGTGTGGGCCCCACGATCTGTTCTGCGGTCCAAAACCACACGCAGAGTGTCTTCCTGCACAGCTGCACATAGTCTGGTTGTCACTGCAGTAGATGGAGCCATGGTGGGGCTGACATTGATCTCAATCAGCCATGGTTGCAAGTCCTCTCCCAGCATAAAGTCAGCCCCATACAGCTCAAAACTCCCCCGCTTACACTCCACTAAATCCTGTGCTGTCTGCAGAGCATGAATAATGGCCTTCTTCATCTCTGGGACAACCAAACTTGCCCACTGGGCCTCCTTGTCCTGACTAGTCAGGAAAGAACGAAATTGGTCACAGGACCACATGTTGTCCTCAGGAACCTCTGGGTGGCGCTGCTGAGAGGGACTGAAGTGTTTCTGAACGGAGTTGTTGCACAAATGCACTGAACTGGATTACAAAGAAAGAAAGAAAAACAATGATGCTGTGTTGTTACAAATGCCAGCAGATTTAGATTTTTTCTACTGATTTTCAATCTCACTTATATCTTTTGCCATTTTACATGCTTTTCCATGAAATCTTCTGAACCTGTCACACATATTTGGACCTATACATTTAGATCTAGAATGTGGGATTATCAGTGCTGTGTTCTATTAGGTAATAAACACAAAGTTTCTAGAAAAGTGATGTAGACAAAAACTAAAAGTTTTTTGGCTGTGATTTCTGCCTAAAAGTGTGTTGTAAATATATGGACACGCACCCTTTTATGGTTTGAGCATTATGATAGTATCAACTTTTTTCATTTGAAGCCTGGAAGGCCTTAAATTTGGAAACAACTTTGAGGTGGTATTTATGGCATAGTGGGATAATTTACAAAAAACACCAGTGCCATTTATTACAGATAATATCAAAATTATGTTTAACCTTATTTTTCTATTAAAACCAACCTGTCTCATCATTTTCAAATGATGATAAATGAAGTAAATATTTGTAGTCAAATTACCAAGTTAATCAAGAATACAAACCATTTTGTGCTTGTACCTGTCCAGTGTGTCCACTGAATAAGGCTGAGTGGAGAAGCGAAGGTAGCACTTCCTATAAAACCACACAGTGAGAGGATTCCAGTCTGTCACCAGAAACCACTGCCGTAGGTCAAATTTAGTTCCATGGATTAGAAAGGGCCGTTCTATATATTTCTGCACAACCCATTTACTGTCCTTTATCAGAGTGGGATCACTGTCTACTAGCTTCAGGATTTCGTCCAGTCGCTTAATGCACACGATGCCTGAAAAAGGACATAATTTACAGCTCTTTATTTTTCTACAACACCATAAAGACAGTAATCTTCTTGTTTTTTAAGGTACTTCTTAGTAAACAGAACATAACTTGTTCAGGAAGGTCAGTTATATGGTATAAGCATATTGGTAATAACTGTACTATATTCTGCACTAGACAGAATGATTTCACTTACCTCTACCACGAGATTTGGCTCCAGGTTTGATGATCCAGATATTGTGGATGCCATCAATGTCCAGCTGTGGACTGACCTCTCGAAGCTTACATAGCATAATTCGGCAGGTGTCCACATAATGAACACTGTTTTCTATTTCAGCTTTATTACTGAAACACATGGACAAGGACAAATTCAATACATTCAGTGCTAATCCAAGGAAATGGTTATTTAATTACAGCAGGCAATCCTCTAGCATATGTTTTACTGTCTAATGAATTTGACAATGGCAATATATGAATTAAATACATTAATAAAGGGCACTCATGCAACACCACAATAACAATGCCAAATGAAAAAAATGAAGAGCTTACTGGACCGCCAGATAATAATTGTGAATGAACTCTGACCACTGTAGTTCAGTTAATGTTGGCACTGAGTCCAATGCAATGTCTATGTCATTGTGTTCAAAACTGTCCAGATAGTCTTGGCACACTTTTAAAGCACTGTCAATCATTCTGGAAGGTACCACAGACAGGGCTTGCCGCTTAAATCCTTTTTTCTGATCTGTAGGGAGGAACAAGCCATGTGTCAGCTCAGTGCTCAGATCAGTGGTTTAAATGAAAACATTAATTCTACATCAGTGAATTAACTGATTCACAAGCATCTGTAATTATTATTGTTATATACATTTCTTTCATTGAATTTGCAATGATAAGCACAATGTACAGTGTTCTGGCTGTCCAACATGTTTCAAAAACTACTGCACTAATGTAACTTCTTACTTGAAAGTATATGGCCAGAAAATGATGTAATTCCACCTTCTTCTGTTCCTCTCTTTACGATACACTGAAGAAGGCTCATACAGGCTGTTCTCTTAAAGTCCTCTGCAAAAAGCAGCCAAGCAAAAAAGGCGCAGGGTGACAACATAGTCAAGTCAAGAAGCTTTATTGTCATTTCGGCCAAAGTAGGATGCAGCCTCCCTAAACAGCAGTCCTGAGGAGCAGAGATGGCTAGGAGCCAGTTTTTAGTCTGCTTTTGAACAGGCTGGGTGCATCTGCCAAGTGGATTTTGTGCTGGGATCAGCATTACTGAAATGTGGTCTGAGCTGCCAAGGTGGGGCTGGGGCTTAGTGCAGTACACATCAACAACGTTTGTGAAAACACAGTCCAGCACATTCACCCCCTTCGACGCAAAGTCCAAATGCTGATGGTATTTATTGAGAACTGATTTGCATGATTAAAATCCCAGTTGTCAATAAAGAGTCTACTTGGGTGTGAATTTTGGAGGTGGCTCTGTAAAATGTTAGCCTTAGCACAGAGTGGGATGTATATCACGACTATGGTGAATGGTGGTAAATAAAATGGTCTACAACAGTCACAAAATCCAGCATGTTATCGCTGATAAACAAAACGCAGGTATCACCAAATGGCGGACCTCCGTCCGGATCTGGACAGAGAATTGGCTCTGTCCAGACCCCTGACCAGTCTGGTAAATTCATGAGATTATTTCATTTTCATGGAGCATTATTTTGGATGATCGTGGCTATTGACAGTGGGCACTGCTGTTCCAGTTAATAAAACAAAAGCTTCACTAGTTATTTTATTTGTGATGGGAAGTTCTGCTCTTTTCAGAGAGCCGACTCTTCTGGCACAGCTCCCAAATATGAGCCGGTTCTTTCAGCGCCCAAATGGCTCCAAGTTTATTATCACCTGTAATAGTGTTGCGTGGGTCAGCATTTTTTAACACCGACCCCAAACCATCACGCCCAACCCGCAAAAATACGCGTAGATAATGACCCAAAACCCAACTTGAGTTCGGACCTTATGCTTGGACGAAATTTAGTAACTGGACCTCGGAGACTTTTAATTGAATACCCCTGCTCTAAAGAGAGGATGAGGTTAAAGAACTACAACTGTGGTGGGAAAGCAGAAACCTCACCAATGAAGGCATGCTTCTCATCCTCAGCCCCAAGCCTGTAGCAGCGTGGAAAGAATGTGTCTGGATCAGCTGCATCAAACCAACGCAGATTCCTCAAGTTCACACACAACCCCACCTAAAGGTGGGAGAAGGGGACAGTTTTTTCACCATCATACGGATTTTCAGATTTCTGAACTACTCAAATTTATGCTGCTTTATGACAATAATATAAAAACTGTTACAAACTGAGGTGAAGAGGGAGGGGTTAGACTATATCCAACCAAATCAATAAATACATCAAGACATATTTAAGTGGTCAAACCTTGGTAGTGAAGGTTCCAGACTTTGCAAAGTGATTGGTAATCTGCTCCTTTCTAAGACTGCGTTTGTCCATGAAATTTCTCCGTGTTGTCCAGTACAAATATGTCATCTCATTTCTGACCATTCGAGACTACGAGGGGAAAAAAAGATTATGTTATGTGGTGATGATTACTCAAATAATTAAAAAATGGTTGAACAAATACAGATTCACTCACATATCTACAGCCTCACCATTAGGTTATTGACATCATCTGGGTCATCCTCTTTCTCTAGGTCTTCTGTCAAGAGAGATAAACGTTTAACTATGACTATTCGTTCATTCATTAATTCATACAATTTATTCACACCAGTACAATCCAAAAGGTTGATTTTAGCTACTTAAATTTTATGTTGCCTTATTTTGTGAACATTATCCTTACCATCATCATCCCCATCATCATCGCCACTTTCATCTCCATCATTACATTCATCATCACCATCACAACGCCCTCGAAGCAAATGCTTATGATGTGGCAGACGGCGTTCAACCCACCCTCTGGCTCTCAATGCTGCCCGCACCACAGGGTAAGGACCCTGGATAGAGAATATTTTGTGCATCTGAGAAGCAAACAGAGTAAAAGAGATATCCATGAATTAATCTATAATAAAGCAGACATCACAATGTGTGCTCACTGTGTTACTTGAGCTCTTCACCTTAACAGCCTTTTCGACCTGAGCCTTGGCCATGCGTAGCCGCTCTGGGTTGATGGCAGGGAGGTTGAGGATACTGCGTCTTACCCTTCCCTCTTGACCTGCCAACAAGTTTTTTTATGGATCCATATACTTTATAGCAGATCTTTACTGTCCACAAAAATGATTATTTGACAATATTTGACATTTCGTGCAGGCTATGTTGTCAGAAAATTATGCTTTACTACTCTTCTACCCTGGAACTTGTCAAGCAAGAGGAATACCACAAAAATGAATTATCTTCTGTTACAATATAATTATATTGTATTCAGCAACATGAAAGATGTCCCTGAACCCACATTCAGTAATTTCATTATGGATTTTAATAGCAAGTCTAGGTAGTGTATTTTAAAGTGAACATAATATACTATTACAGCCTGAGGAAAACTGTAGACTATGGGAATTAGATTGGAAACATTAATTTTCCAGTCCCCAGTTAACCTAGTAACCCAAGTCCCAACACTGACAGCTTCAACTCAAGATCAAGACAAGAGTCTCATGCAGCTTTAATGCCTTAATCCTGTAGACCTCACACCTTCAGGCCACTGTTATTTTGACGTGTGAGTCTCATCACTTATTCAACACCAGTGTGCGTGATGACCAAATGCCCCCGAAAAAAGGTGATAAAATGACATTCTGCATACGGTTTCCTTCACTCACCACTGTCAGTGAACACTAGACATTTATCTGTTCCCATATCCCCTTCCTCCCTTTGGCCAGGCTGGCCAGGCCTGCTGAGCTTTAGAACTTCCATGAAGACTCTGATCCTTAATGGACCACAGAGCACCAGAATCTAGGAACCTCTGCCATATCTCATGTGTCCCACTGCTCCATCTTATTGTAGACGGTCCAGTTCCACCTTTGAGCACCAGGTACTGAATGACCTGTAAGATGGATAAGGAGAGATAATAATATGGTAATCCGAGACAATGACAAATCTAGGCTAAGACAAATGAGGAAATGGCAAGGCAGCGTTAAAAGGGATCTAGTGTGTCTGCGTGGTGATTGGAAGTATAATATAAAAGCAATTTTAAGCCTGTCTTCATAATTACATTTATTCACAAAATCAAAGCAGGCAGAACAATCTATTTTCGCCTCAAAACGTTTGGGGGGGAAAATTAAAAGTACGAGGGAATCGAAAAACGACAATTGTGAAATTCACTGAACTGCAGTGGTGACCTAATCACAACACTGTCTGTTGATCGGTGTTGCTGCCTTTTTACCTGGCCGTTCTCCCTCCGGTGTCCCCCTGCGTCTGCTGAAATGGCCCCCAAAGTGAAAAGAGCACAAAAAAATTATTTAACCTGCAGCCAGTTGAGGTTTCTCTACTACAAATACGCCTTCATGATCAGCTCCCTCACGCAGCCAGGAGTGCTGCACATGCGCAGAGCACTCCCAAGAACTCTTTCTATTGGTCTCCATGACAACGGCGTCCGTGCAACTGTGATATGTGACAAGGTCCATTTTAACCAGCTTTTTATATATTTCTCACATTTTTTGTCATGCTTTGCCGCCCTCTGTCAAATTTTAGCGGTGAGCCAGGGAGTACGCGTTTTGTAAGTTCTCCAATCCAATTATCAAATTAATAAACTTGAAAGCTCGTCATTTTTGTCGAGTTTCAGTAAAAAAAAAAAAAAGGCCATTCAATTTAAGCTATACGATCCTATAACCATTTTGAAAATGTATCCTTTCAGAAAAATTCTCGTCCCAACTTTAACTCCATCATCCACACAACATCTGTCGCCACAAGATGGCGCCCAACACATACTTACAGGTAGACTATAGTGTTGTGGTAGAACTGTTATGCTCTCATTTATGTCACATTGTTACTCTTTCATCAACTGTTGCCCTCTCATAAAGCTATTAAATTGATTTTCGTTGATAAAAGGCATTATTTTTTTATTTTAAAATTTTACCCATTTAACAACATGTTTTTGATGACTCAAAAATGACCCATTTTCATCCTAATGCATGTAATATTTGGATACAAATATGTACAAAATGCTATCTGAGAGTTTCCTGGTTCACTGCCAAATCTTTTTGGCACAGCACAATTTACAAACAGGTTTATGAGAAAAGAGAGGATGGCTACAAGATAGGCTAATTTGTCACTTTCCAAGATAATTCCTCTTGTACGGATGAGTGAGCCATGGTACACAAATCTAAGCCAAGACTTATCATTCCATATTAGGACTTATATTAACTCAGACGTTTAGGGCCATTCCTAGGGGACATTGTAACAGCCTGATGCCCTGTGTACAAGAAGGATGGTGTTCTCTACCACAGCACAAAGGAAAACTGGGTTATTCACACCAGTGATTTTCACATTGGTCTTGTTTGATTGCATAAACTACCTTTATTAGGAGAGACAGGTTTAAATAGAATGAATATGGAGATGAGCTTAACCTTCAGTTCACAGCCCACAAGTGGAACAGCAGGATGGAATTGGCATGGTTGGAGAGTTCTGAAATGCAATAGAAGGAGAACTGGGGTGTCAGGATACTGAAGGATAAGATGAGAAAGAGTGAAAGTGACATTGTGAGAATATCAGTTAATGTGTGAGAGAGGAGGGAGGCAGACAACGAATAATTTTCCATCTTAACTCCCCTTCTCTTTCTCTCCCCCCCTCCCCACATCGTGTTCCGATCTCTCTGAGGGCATGTCTGAAAACTGCAGTTTCTAAACATATTTTTTTTGTGCCAAAAACACCTCTGCGTTCTCTGAGCCCATTTTTTTTGTGTGTGAAATAAGGCCTGTTTTCACTTCTGAAACACATGTAATTATAACTACATGCTGTAATTAGTTTCAAACCAGAACAAGTGGTTAGTTGGTTTAGAGGCATGCCTGGGTATTGTTTTCTTGAAATAAAAGCGAAGTATAGCTTAGGTTTCTATTGACTTAAAGCTCCTTCATTGATTCTGTCGCTGATGATGCGGTCCTCCCTGCACACTTGCTTTATTGCACAGGTGTTTCAACAGAGATGCTCATCAAGTCAATAAAAAATGGCGGGGGTCACCATGCTCATTGTTGCTGGGAGTTAGGCATAGTTTTATTTTGGTGTGTGTGTGTGTGTGTGTGTGCGTGTGTGCGGTTGCCTATACAGCAGTCATAGTCAGTAAACCTTAATGGGTGCTTTATGGGACCTTTACGAGAAAAAACTTGACGAGCTGAAGAGCTCTACACTTCATGTTAAGTAGAAGCCCTATCTGACTCAATGGCCCTGCTGGCGTGCAGTTAGTAACGAGTGGCGGTGAAGTTGTTAATCAGTGGTCAGTGACTTGGGTGGTGGTGTACTGCCAGTGAAGTGTGTGGATTTACAGTACTCTATGTATGTGTGTATGAATACTTCTGTATCATAATCTATGTATGTATCATAATGAATGTAAGTATGTATGTGGATCCATGTGTGTTTATGGGCATGTTTTATGTATAATATAAAACAGATGTGTATGGATATTGTGATAAAGCTGTGTGTTAGACCTTTGTCTGAGGGCTTGAAAGAAACATCTCTGTTTCTCCAGCTTTCCTCCTACTCCACCTCCATCACTGCATTCCAGAGAGGGAGGGAAGGAGAGAGAGATAGGGAGAGAGAGAGAGCTCTCTGTGCAAGAAAGGCCACACCCTCATGTGTCTTAATCACAGAGCTCTATTGTCTAAACCAGAATGTTTCGACAATTGTGATGTCATAGGTTGTCATTACCAGAGCTGGATTGTACTGGGCCATAAACTGACACTGTGTGTGTGTGTGTGTGCGTAACCGCACATGTAAACAGACAAGCACACAGACAGATTAGTGGACAACAGGGCCTACAGAAAATGCCAGTGTTTTCTGGCTAGGTTTCCTGTCCGCTTTTGCTGTCCCCTGGCTCAGGGGATTCCAGGTGGCACATTCATAATCTTCTCTCTCAGACAGATTTCATGCTGCACGCCTTGTTTTGACTCATATGAATAATGAGTCGTCCTCCCAGAGGCAGGCCAGTGCATGCCACACCTCTTAACCTGCTCATCATTACCTGACATTTGAATGCAATTTGCATGTCATTTGACTGGCAGTTGGAGGGTTTTTTTCTCTGCCTCCCAGTTAATTTGACAGGGCATGCAAATAACACTTTCTCTTTTTCAACAAGACGGGACATTTCTTTTGCCTCCTATTTTTAGTCCAGGTGGGAAGCATGGAGTTGCAATAATTTTTCCAACAGTGCAGTTTATGTGTGACTGTGAGTGAGTGAGTATAAATGTGTGGTTGTGTCTCGTTTTCACACTGCTGACAGCCAAATTGTGAAAAATAATGTGTACAGGGTCCTAGAATTGTTGGTACAATTAAACCAAAGATCTACCTTGCACTGAGGTAAGTAGATTTAAAACAAAGTTTTTAAATAAAAACTTTTCTGAAAATTGGGTATTTTTTCTTGGGCTTTTTAGCATATATTATGGAAATTATGCAGACTATTGTATGGTTCATGGTAATCAGACAAAGGTACATTTATTTATCATGGTAACAAATTGTTGCTTTATTGTGTAAATACCCAACTCTAGTCAGGTTTCGATAGCAACTGAAACAAATAATTGAGACATTTGAGATAGTGGAATCTCTCAGTATACAAGGTCTAAATTACAAACTTATGTTTGTTAAAAGTGCAGTTATCATTTTTTAAATACCTCCTTCCCATCCTAATCTGGTACAGTCATATCAGTGTGTGTGCGCGTGCATGCGTGTGTGTGTGCCAAGACAGAGAAGCAGTTGACCAGTCTCTGTTTCCAACACACAAATGCAGTTTGTTAGTGTCTCCAGGGCAATGAGGCCGAGCTAAAAAAAACTGTTAAAGATTTCTCAAGCTCAGAGATTGTGTCACCTCTTTAAACCATTAGTTTACTTTGCAGTATATCTGCTGTGTATGGTACATGTCAAAGTAATGGCGAGATAGAAAAGATAAGATAAGAAGCCTGGGGCCAATAATGCATGTCAATAGAAACTGTTGCTCTCCACTTCTTATTTGCACACATATGCTCACAGACCCTCAGATGGATATGTTTGGGATTATGTAACTGATTTGATGATTTGATGATGTGCAAACAGGACAGACTGTGGTCAACAGTGCCAACAGTCTAGGGGATCACATCTCTACAAAAGTTCCAGCACAGGCCTCCATTTCCTGCACATCTGCTTGTATAGAGATAATGCGGGTGGGTCTAGAGATGCTCTAATGCTGTGAGTGCCTGTAGCCTAAAGGAACTCAGTGACAATATCTACTAGCCTGCTTATTATCATCTGTATCATTATCATCAGTTATGTGCCCTCGCCACTGCCACCCACAGGGAGTGTGTATGTGAGAGAGAAAGAGAGAGTGAGGAAGAAGGGTAACGTGAGGAAGACGGAGAGAGTGTATGTAGAGAGAGAGAGAGAGAAAGAGAGATAGAGAGAGAGAGAATGAAAGAAAGAGAGAAAGAGATATGTAAGTAAAAAGAAAGCAGAGGAGAGAGAAAGAGAGAGAGAGAGAGAGAGAGAGAGAGAGAGAGAGAGAGAGAGAGAGAGAGAGAGCGAGCGAGAAAGAAATGCCCGAC
>JBBMFX010000101.1:15875548-15889010 GCA_037832545.1 Rhabdalestes septentrionalis
ACACACACACACACACACACACACACACACACACACACACACACACATACACACACACACACACACACACACACCTAAAAGTAAAATATAATATCAAGACACAAAAAGATGTTATAACAAAATTATATCTCTTTTTCCAGAGGTTTTGTTGACATGTTGAATAAAACCCATATTCATACATTTATAAAAGGCTATAGTTTATTCCATGTCAACTCACCGAGGGGCCTGTTTAAAAAAAATAGGCTAAAACTTTCCATTTAACTGTTTTAAATATTAGCTATTTCATTTAAAATGACATGGTTCTCTCTATTTTTTTATGTTTGGCTCTTAGGTGTGAAATTATGTTGTAAATAAACAAAACAACTGGAAAAATATTATACCTTAAATTAGCTGGTTTCAGCTGATGTCAGCTCATGTTTCGCGTAGTATTTTCACAATTTAGAACTTAAATAATTTAATGCTGTACTTTGCCATGCTAAAGCATTCAACAAGAATTCACAACCATCAAAAAACTGGCTGACCTTTATGACACTGTTCTCTCTAAAGATGTGTATATATACATATAGTACAATATTACAGATGTGCTATAGCTCCTTCAAGGTGATAGGTATAGACAAATCTGCTGTGCCAGCTGCATGTGGCTTGCTAAACTGAGTGGGGGTCACCCATTTCCAAGAAGTGCACAGAGTGACTTTCACTTTTCTTTCTTTACAAATGAACACAAATGTTATGTTTGATAGTACATACATCATCTTAATATGAGTAAACAGAACAAAATGCTACAGTGTGGCACATTCACCATGAAATCCACACACAAACATGTTTTAAGCAAAAATGACCTCTCTGGGTTTGTATTTAATATATTGTGTATTTTAATGCATCTCCAGGTTATACTATGTGTCCCATCACATAGTGTAACCTGGACAGGGCAAAATTTTAAGGACTATGTAAGTGTGTGAAAGCACCTCAAGGCTCAACTGTGGGAGAGGCTCAGGGTGGGTTGCCCCGGGGCCTCAGCAAGGGGCCCTGCCTGCTGTAAAATGCATGCTAAACACAGATAAGCAATATTTGTCACAGTATCAAGAAACCCCCCTTATGAAACCTACATAAACATGTGCTAACTGAAAAGTGTTTGTATATGAGTGACAGAGAGTTCTAGTATCTTTGTAATGTAGACAAATGGATGTTTGGGATGAAGGATCTCATTTAATAGCATTTGGCACCTTGTTTTATACAGAACACTCTTAAAATAAAGATTTGAAAAAGTTTTTGACTTGGATGTACAATGGTGTGACTCATATTCTATAGAATCTCTTTAGAAAACCAAGAGGGGTTCTTTGATGGATTGTTCCAAAATAACTGTTTGACACTTTTGAGAGTAGAGAAGGTAATCAATATGATTAACAAATGCCTCAGATCCCTCCACATATACATACAAACATATAGAACCTTCTACAATTTTTCAGATTTCTTTACTCATACTATTAAGATACTAAGATGCAGAGAAAATAAAAATACCCTAATGTGAAGGGAAAGAGTTTATAGAGTATGACACATGAGAGAATGACTGTGCGTGAATTTGTAATGGTTTCATTTAAGCCACAGATACCACGTCTGTGCAAGACCTGTGCTCTTTATCTCAGTCAGACAGCCAACTCAGATAGCAGTCAGAGACAATGAAACACAGTGGGACAGCGGACTGGTGCCACCATCTTTAAGTGGATCACTAAATATAGCGGCTATGCTATCTGACATGACACCATGCTGAGAGTGTCCCTAGACATTAGCCAGATCCAGTGAAAAGACCTCACAACAGCATCTGATTCGCAGTGACCATAGAGGTTTAAGGTAAACCACAGTCAATTATAATGTGTCTAAAAGAAGGTACATCAGAGCACAGATGTACTGGTTCATAAGAAATGAGGCTTCTGATAAAAAGAATGCTGTGTAAGCAGGTAAATTGTTTACAGCCCCCAAGCAACAAAGACACACATCAGTGCATCAGGGGCCAATGTTAAGCCCTGTGAAACTTCCAAAACTCCAGGTTGCAGATAGGATAAAATGAAGCTGAATCCGACGCTTTGAAGAACCCCTTTGTTTAATGACCTTCAGATAACAGGGTGTGTGGCTTAACAGAAAACTGCAAATGTTAGATAGGCTGAGAAATATTTCAACTTGACCTCAGAGGTCATGGCTAAAATGGCATTGCTGCATTTGTCATTGACTCAGCATAAAACCCTTTTCTGAGTGAGCTTGACCCCATTTATCCAGCCGAGACTCACTTCTCTCCTCACTTGCATTCTCCTGAAAATCTGTGATGAGAGAAATGTCAGGAGAGGGAGGGAAGGATATGAGAATTATACTATATAAATAAATATATATAAATAAAATGAACCACTTCCAGTTAAAATGACAGACAATTAAATTAATCTGTTCTTTCTCAATGAATGTGTATTAAAAACGTATATGACCAGCAATTAGCATCATGTAATCTATGCACCTAAATCACTTGCTTCAATTACTACAATTTCTGTCACTTTGTGTCATATCTTTTTTTTGTAATGAATGCATAGCTACACACAACAGTAACAGTTATCCTGAAGCTTGCCAGTATTTTTTTATGGCTGGCAGTTTATCATACTGTGTCAGAAAACATATGGACTCAAATTGCGTTTGCTGATACAAAAAGAGCACTAGGAACAAAAGAACACAATATGTATAGCCCACGGCAGTGCTGCGTAATGTTGTACGACTGAGTAGATGCATGCGGGGGAAAAAAAATCTTACTTACTGTCTCTGAACTCTGTTAAGAATCAGATTCGACTCAGTGACAAAAGAGATCAGCATGTTCATTCCACAGCCACATAAACTTGAAGACAGCACATCCAGCATGCATGCTGAGCGAGCCACTGTTTATTTAAGCTAACACAGTGACTCCATTACATCAGAGCAGCTCCACAAATGTTGCCGCTTTCTCATTTATCTACTTTGTACTACTCAACCATATCAGCATTAGCTAGAAAATTTTAGAATTGCATTTACACTGAAGTCAAAGCGGCAGGTCAACAAATTTAAAGTCACCTCGGAAGTCAATAGGTAAATAGACAATTGTCTAATGCTATTATACATATAATAAAACGTAAGTGTCTGGGCCGGTCAGAATTTGCTTTGAACTTATACACATAGCAAAACATAAGGAGAGCCTGGGCCGGTCAGAAGTTGGTTTGGCAAGTAGTCTGATCTGTAGTGTGTAAATGTTTCTTGGTGTTCTAGACATGACTGGCAAATCACAATGACTATGAAAATATTAATCTGCTGTTTATGCAAGCCACCCTGGCCCCTCCCTCTTAGTGTCTGGCAATGGCAAGGCTCCCTAGTAACAGTGCCTGCGTCCTGGCAGGGAACAGCACGTGCTTGTGTTAAAGGCTGATAACCAGCGGGCCCCCTTCATTGTGACCCTAACCAAACGTCACATGCACTTAGAGCAAGCTGATATGGGGAAGTCATATGCATGGCAACTGCACATGGCCACAGCCAAACCTGACACTTTCTAGCATTTGTGTCACTCGGTATGATTAAGTAACCTTAAATCCTATTAAATATAGATGTTCATGTAGTGTTCATGTACTGCATATGCACTGGGTATTTATGCGAAGTAAATTTCCCCCAGGATCAAAAAAGTTTTCCGATTCGGTTTCTGAAATACTGCTTACAGTGCAAGCAGTCTGCTTACATAAAATTAGCTCAGCCTCATTTCTGTTACATTAGTCACAATCAGGAATGAAACATTCTTATCTCTCAAAGTCATCTAAGGAAGAAGAGTTTGAGGGTGAGCTTCCTTTCTAAACTTCACACTTCAGAGTTCTGAGTACAAAAGCCAAAAGAAACAGTCTGGAGTCACTCCTTACTTTATATTGTGCTTGAATTACCTTGTTGGGAATACTACTTTATAGTTGTCAAACAGGTTAAGATTAATGAAATTGTAACAAATGTTTTACTGCAACAGGCTTAGAAGCAGCCTAAAGATGTAAGGTGTGTAGATAAAGGTGTTTCAACCACTCAGCATTCGGAACCACCAGTATACTGATCACTTTCTGATCATCTAGAGTCAACACCCATTTATTCACCGTTTTATAACTCGTTGGAATTTTTCTGCTTGGATGATTCATATGCATGTCTTCAGGTAACACACACAGATGCCTCTGAAACTAGTCAGTCTTTGAAAATCCCCCAGGAACCCCAGAGACATGTTCCTCAAAATACAAGAATGTCTGGCTCCCTGGAAGCAAAATATGAATTAATAAGGAGTAGCTTTGCTGGGTATTCCTTCATTTTTCTCCACTTATTTTTATGTTGTCTCATTCTTTGTGAGCATATTAGCCAATGCCTACTCACAAAGGAGGGCCAATAATGGAGAAGTACATTTCTCAGACCAGTGCAAGGGCAAGATCATTCAAAAAACATGATTACACCTGTTATTATAAAGTCTTTATTTTATCCCAAGATTTTTCTTGGTATGGCTTTCATTTTAGATATTGAAATGATGTGACATAAAAACGCTTCATAGAGCATTATTCATAATTTGCCAGCAGGTGTAAGCTGCGACTCAATAGTGTACTTCCCCTACACCACCATATAAAAAAAAGAAAAAGAAAAAAGTGAGCATGTGGATTAATAGCCTATGAAGACATTATTCAAATAGTTTTAAAATGGGTGAGGAAAAAAAAAAAGAAATAAATGAAAAATTATTTACACATTCTCTTCTAGTGCCCAGAGGCTCGAAACATTGTGTTACCCCCACTGGACTTTCTCAGACACCAGTTTGTAAAACAAAGCAATAGTACCACAGATCACATAAATATCAACATAAATACTGCAAAATGCACTTAATTGTGGCAACATTTTGAAAATGCTATACATAATGAATGTCCATTAAAAAAAAAAACTCAGACATTCCATCATTTTAGTTTTAACAGTTATACAAAACTGATATACCGTAGGTATCAGTGTCCGCTACCATACCTGCTAAATTCAATGCTTGCTCCCTCTTGCGCTTACTGAATCATATAGCAATTTTCTCCACCAGGGGTTTCATGCAAAGCATCTCCTGACCACAATGCTTATTTTCAGACCAGTTTTGCTTTAAAGCATTAGTCACATCAACATGGACTGAAACATGATTAAAGAGCTGATCCTCAATTAGCACCCTTACTCTAAAATACCATAAACCAAGTCCTGACGTAACATGTCTGTAGACTGGAGCCAGGATCTTTTGTTTGGAAGCAATTTGTAGCTTGTTCACAGTTATCCCTGTATACAAACATTAAAATGATCTAATGGGACATTCTAGTCTTAAGGCCTCACAATTATATATATATAAAAAATGTAGTCCTAGAAGCTTTTGAGTATCTTCAAGAGACGGCTTGAATCTCTCCATTTTGTCTTAATCAGTCTCCTCTGAGGAAAAATGTTCTGTCTAAAGATGTACATCGGTGGGTAGCTCCCCCACCCTACTTGTTTTCTCTCATCCTTTTGCAAGCTAAGAATTTCTATCTTCTAAAATCCTCCCACTATGCATCTTAAGCAGCAATACCCCATTAAACCTTCTAGACAATCACCAAGAGTGTTCACTTTATACAGTCCTTTACACCCTTTCCCACTAAATACCCACTACTCCAGAAGCAGGCACCTTACTTTGATTGATCTGAACAACATGAGCACATTAAACACAGATACTAACAGAAAGAAACACTAATATAATAAAGCTTATGGCAACATGAATAATAACAAGAACATTAATAATTCTGAAGGAAATTGAAAGGGGGAGAAAAATAGCATCAGTGCTTCTGGAAGCCCTTAGAAGCCACTGCACAGTTTTGCTGTTTTCCAGGCTCCATGCCTGAAGCAAAAATCCTGTTGTGACAGTGCAATAGCCTATCCTTATGTTTCTCAGGACCCACGTGGAGTTGCAGGTCCAGTTGTGGCTTGATCGCTCACTGCATCCGCTCAGGCTGCAGGTGCTGCTGTGGAGGGTACTGGATGAAGGCAGGGGTGCTGGTGGCATTAGCCAGGGTCTGGGCTGGTGTGGCTGCTGTAGGACCCCCGGTGGGTGTGGTGGCAGTGTAGCCGTATCCCACAAAGCCAGGAGAAGAGGCATAGGGATAGTGCTCAAAGGCTGCTGAGGCATAATGGGCATAGGCTGTGCTGTAGTCCAAGTAGGGAGAGCTGACAGAGGACGCCACCTGAGAGGGGAGCACAAGGCTGGGCTGGACAAAGGCCTGGGGGTAGACATACTGCGGGACCAGTCTGTGGACAGAGAGACAATAATAAGTACGAGATAGACTTGAAACATATCCATACATTTAAAACACATGATACTCCAGTGTTCTTCAGGCTTGGATTAAATGAGAAATTACCAGCCACTTCCTATCCCCATGAGCAATGTGTATTACAGGGAGTGTTCTATAGATAACTGATAAAGTAAACTTTAACAGACCCATCCAGTGTTGCAGCTCCCTAGTTTCAACTAATTCCTGCTCAATGTTATGAGCAAGATTAAGAAATTGAGTATAAAAATAATTAGATACAGACCAACAATACACCAAGCCTTTTTTAAAACCTAATTTGTACACTTTAAACTGGCCAGAAATGGTCATTTTTTATTGAACAGTTACAATAAATTATATTTTAACATTCACAGATGAATTGCTACATCATGGTGCATGGCTCAGTTTTTTTTACATCTCTATTTGTGCTTTATTGCTGCATTTTTTCTATTATCCAATGTGAGGGAATTGGAGCCATGCTTTATAAATGAAACCAGCATCATTATTATGCTTACATCATTATGACTCATCTAGTTGTTCTAACTGAAGCAATAAGACAAAGAATCAACACTTGGGGATTAGGGCTATAAACAAACATTCAACCCAAGCCTTACACGGTAGGTTGGAAAAACACCGGAATAGAAGCTTGTTGTGCAGGTTGAGGGGAAAAGACCCCCCCTCCCCCACTATCACCACCCCTAACGGCAATGTGTGTACTGTGTAAACTTGACGGCCTGAAGAGCTACAGGCTGGACCGGGTGCTCAGCAAGCAAGGCAAGAAACAGACGCTTCTGGCAGCTTTTTTCACCCTCAACACCCACAAGTGTTTTAACAGCTGCTACTTTTCACTCGTTCAGTGAAGGCTAGGAGTCTCACACTCATTAACTTCACACATGCATGCACTACACTCACTGACAGTGAGCTCAAAACACTGCAAGCCCATGCTAGTCACCAGTACTAGCATGTTTGTATTAAATGCACATCATACACTGGTGAGCCTTTAGCCTTATGTAATGTTACTGAACAGTGAAGACTGAGACTAGTTTCATTTAACCCCCACTATTCCCCCCCTCACAAGTGCACATACACTCACATAGGAGTGTTATAATTAACTAGAGTCTGACTATGCCCCCATGAGTCCTTTACTCAAGACTCAAATGTGTATATGCGCATGTGCACTTGTGAGGGGTGGGGGATAAGAAGACCAAGCCACACACCCAATTACTTCACTTCCCCCACAGAATGGGCACAGTTAGGGGAGGAGTCTACAATCTCAATATGTAGCAGCTGGATACAAACAAAGCCCCCCCCAAGAGAGATCACAAGCGATGTCACCGGGGAAATGTTCAGGCAGCAGGAACTGAAAAACATCAGTTCATTCTAAAGACTACCTCCCATTTTAGTCTATACTTATATGACAAACATTGAGTGTATTATAATTGGATTCTACCAAAGAAGGACTAGGGAGGACAAATCAAAGTGCGCATGTTAAAAATTCCTCCAATGGCTCCAACATGTGGTTCTAAGCAGAATGTAGATTGTGAGTTTAACTTCACTTTAAAATGACTCACATAAAAACCAAGAAATGAGACTAAGGAGAAATGAGGGAATATAAATCTGCTCATATAAAAGACACTGTACATACACCAGTTCAGCACAGGAAAGTGTATGTGGGTGGAGGACATGTGCAAAACATCCACCAACACCCTACCCCACCTCCCATCCCCCACCCCCTGACACATGTCAAAAAATAAGCCACTCCAGTCAGCACTGCAAACCAAAAACCATGCGTAAGTCACAAAGGATGAAGGTCTGAATCAGCACAACCTTTATTGAAACACAAAACACATCGTCACAGCACACAGCACTGCACTCTCAAGCCATGGCTGGCACCTTAAGGGTCTGTGGACCTCCAAATTAGGCCCCAGTGAAGCCGGGGACCCCGTGTATCTTCTTCGCCCAAGGACACTCCATCAACTGGGTGACCAACAGAGCATAGTAGTGGTTGGCAGAGCACTGTATGGGATAAGATGGCAGAGCAAAAACAATAAAATCGTAGACAATTGTGTGGACTATGTTGGATACACACCTTGCTCAGTTTGTTGAGTAACGGCTTGAAAAAAAACCAAAAAACAAAAAAACCCTAGCAGCTTTGTTTATCATCTGAGGGGGGCAAGCATAGCTGATACACATTCAAGGGCGTCAGTGTGTGAGCACACATACCTCAGTCACTAAGCAATTACCATGACACACATTTACATTTACAGTAACAGCTAGCTGGTGGTAGGTTTTTAACTTGATTCTAGAGCTCTGCACGATGAGAAAGCAATGAAACATGTACAATTAGTGAGCTCACATTAAACATCAGCGGATGATTTTGAACACAAACTTTGTCTGTATAGACGATATTCCAAGCTCTGGCCTCAGATTCTATATATCTACATATTTAAAACTACTAAATAACACTAGTGCCAAAAATGGAGCGCAGGAAACCACTATATTACAGTAACCGAAACTCTCTCACTCAGACACCCTCCTCCCCCATGCTCTTTACTCCATACTCTGACCCTCACCCGGCTTCACTCAGCCCCTCATTCTCACTGTGGTGTCACTTTTCAGGGCCCCACACTAATCACCTGACAACATGACCGATTACACCCACCTAGAAAACGTCACCCAACACTGTAAAGCATGCAATTATGGAATCTGTGAAGAATTAAAGTAATAACTGACTGTGGTGGAGAATTTGAGAAAAGGAATTGTGTGTAAAAAAAACTGTGGTAACAGCTGTCAGTTTGATACTGCTTAGACATTTGACATGTGATGTGGAAGGCCCTCTGTAGACTTTACTGTTTCCCATGGTCAGCAATGGCTGGACTGAGCAGTTTGAGAGAGTGAGAATGTGGGTAGAAGGGGTCATGAAAGCCAGCATAAAGAAACAAAAAAAAACAAAAAAAACCACACGAATGAGTGCATGAAGAGAGTGAACAAGATTGAGGAAAAATGTCTAGAAAGCTGCCATGCTAACACCGCTCTCAATGGCCTGGCTGAGCTGAAAGACACAATAAGCTCCAATGGGGGAAAGCGACAGGTGTTCTCTAAACTCCAGTATGTGAGGGTGAGTGTGCATACGCGTGTGTGTGTGTGTGTGTGTGTGTGTGTGTGTGTGTGTGTGTGTAAGGGGTTGGGTAAACTTGTATGAAGGGTATAATTGAGGTAATACGAGCTAACACCTGTCATACAGATAGAAACGTATGTTCTTAACAGGGCTCCACCTCATCACCACAGCAACAAACCTGCCGACAGACAGGACATTCTAGGACGTTTTCAGATGAGAGCGTTCAAAACCTGGCTTAGGTTTGATCAAAAAATGTCAGTCACCATGGCAAATAAATCATTGAGAAACTATATCTACACCATACCGTGACCATTAAAGAGTAAACAATAGCTTGCACAAGTGAATGAGTTGCTAGGAAACACAGATGTCTTGGGTGCTGTACCATTGATGCTAATGAAATGCCAACACTCTACTTATGTTGGAGACTCCACCAAAGAAGACTGGAATCAGGGCCGAGTGATTTGGCCTTTATAGCTTTACAGTAGAACATTTCCATATTATTTAATCAGTTTATCTGCAGGCTTAAGGAAGCCAAATTTAAGAGACTTTAAGACTTTTTTAAGGCCACTTGGATCAAATTTAAGACCCTACATTCACAAAACAGCAAACAGCATGTGACCCCCTTACAAATAGTTGGAACACTTATCGGAACTGAAAGCTGTGAAAAAAAACCCATTATAGAGTATTATAGACTATTAAGTTCCGTGATGTGAATACAGGGAATAAAATAAGAACATTCCAATCACATTGAGACAAAAAGGCAAAACACTAAAATACACAAAAAGGCAAAAGACCATTTCGAAATTCGCAAAATGCTTTAGAGATTATCAGAAAAAAATTGTTTATTGAGTCTGTGGTATTTTAAGACATTTGAACTCTGGATTTAAGGATTACTGGTCATTTTTAAAGATATTTAAGGCCTTAATTTTGTAAAATCTAATTTAAGACTTAAGACTTTTTAAGGATCCGCGGATACCCTGTATAATGGAGATCTCAATATGTTTTAAATCTCTGAAGCGCTTCATACATTCTTAGTTTAACTATTTGATGAATGCAATCACACCAATATGATTGTTATTTATACCAAACAATTTCTATTAGTTCTATTAAGGGGTGTCATAGTTTGGTGAAAAGTGGGACTAAATTATCAGGACCCCTTAGGTTGTAGGTAGTTGTGAACCTCAATCTTACAGGGCCCCATGGCCACTACTGGCTCAGAATTTGGTGCTATGCCCCTGGTTCTATTAGACTGACATGTTTCTATTAGAGGTTTTCATGAAAAGCCATGGCAGAGAATGATAGAAATGAAATGCCATAGCAAAAGACAGAGTCTCACGTCGGGCAACTTCACATGACATTTTGTTCCCATGATCATGATCAGTTACAGCATGTCACATAAAATGGTGAGAAACTTTCAGCACAGCGGATATACTACCCACCCCCAGGTGAAAATATTTGCTCTTTTAAAAGTTTAGACCTTACTGACTAACAGACCATGTGTTGTAAGCAATATACAGCTCTAAATCTGCACAGGCACATATGCCTATCATTGACTTTAAATACCCCAGGAATACTTCAACATTATGAAGAACAAACACAGACATTACAACATCTCCAGCCTCTGAAATGACCACTGGAGCATTACCACTCATGAATCCCCTTGAGTACATTACTGCATACGACTGACTGCCCCCAAACATAGCTACAAAAAGAAAAAAAGTGAGAGCTCAGGAACAAGCTTCAATACAAAAATGAAGAGGCGACTGCCAGACAAATGACCTGATCAGTCATGTCAAAGAACACTAGGAGTTTGCGTGCTGTGTATGTACCTAATTTGCATTGCAAGTCTATTGGTCACTTGTGTTTGGACACTGAATGTGGTCTGTGCTATAATAATGTGCTTCAGAATACAAACGTGTGTGCGCGCGCAAAAACACGTGACTTACTTACCCATACTGTCTTTGAATAAGTGCTGGGTGGATGGGCTGCACACCAAGGGATATCCCTAAAGAATGAGAATGATGTCGTTCATAGGGCATAATTTCAATATAGTGCAGTGTTCGTACAACATACAGCAGCCTAATTTTAAAAACAGGATATAAAATGTAGCATTCTAAGGTTTTTAACTGTTCCTGCTCACCTGTCTGAAGACTGCGTGGCTTAGCCCCGAGGTAGGCCAGGTTGACGTTGGCCTTCCGGCCATCAATAATGGGGTTCGGGTCTTTACATGCTCGCTCTGCAGCCACCCTGTCAGTCATTGTTACCTAGAGGCAAAATGAACTGTCAGCGTTTTCAAAGGCCAGCTCTGCCAACTGATATAAACATTCCACCAAAGCAACAAGGCAGTACTGGCAACTGCCAGTGACCACAGGAATCCTGTTTAAGGAGCACAATTTACTTCATAAAGCATCAGACTAACAGCAGATTTGTGGAGGAACAGTAAGCAAGCAAATAGACCAGTATTACAAATAGTCTATGCCAACAACCCACAGTAAAAAAAAAAACTAAATTTATAGTAAAACCTTAGTTGAGATCTTTACTTTGCAAATCACAACATGCATTATTTTCCCTCATTGCTTCAGAAAAAGAACAGGATTTTCAAGTTTTTCCAGTTATCAGGGAAGTTTACTGGGGAAACAAGTTCTGGAAGATTGTCCAGACCACCACAGACACCACCTCCCCCCTCTCCACCTTCCTGAGCCTGTCAAACCTGACAAGCCACACTCACCGCCAAGATCTGCCGTTAGAGCACAGACCTGCCGTGCTGCCCTCCCGCCCCCCCAAAAATCTCATCACTACGTACTGATTTACAGTTTCAAGGCCTGAGGAGACACATTAGCATTCCACATAAGCACAGCTTTCCTTCCCATCTTTGGCATGATTATTAGCTATTGGATGACCAGTCACTCCAGGTTTGTGATAAATATTTGCATATTTGCTGGTGTGTCCCACAGTGCACAGTTTATGTGTCCTTCTCTCGCTCTATTAACTTGGGCTCGCTGCTGCATCCCGGGTCAGTGAGACCATGTGCAGTGTGTGGAAACTACAAGTGACAGTTATTATTTAAAGGTTGTATAATATGGTTATTATTTTAAACAAGTTCCTCATCATTAAGTTCCCAGGGGAAGTTTATCAGTGATGTGCGGGTGGGCAGTTGGGGCAATGAGGGAAAACTAAGCCTATACATGACAATGACAGTACTCAAACATCATCAAGCCTAAAAATAAACGTACACATTTGGGCACAAATGCCAATAAATGTTAGTGTTGGAGGGCCTAAGAACAAAGAGTGATAGACAAAGAAATAAAGCAGAGCACTGCTTACCAGTGCTTCCCCTGAAGAACTAGTAATCAGTAGTGTTAAGCTCTAGTGTTGGTTTCCATGAAGTTTCAAAACGAGGATTGCTGAACTAGGACCTACCTACTTTGCCCAAAAAGGCCTACGGAGTAAGCAGGTGTTGCTGGCAGTGTATATGCAGCAGGTAAGGGCTCTAACTGAAGTCTACAGGACCGAAGATCTGCCGAGAAAAGGGGCTGCCGGTCTCTGCAGCACATGATATAACCTGTAGGAGCTGGTCGGAGGATACAGGCTCTGTTGTGAACTTGCAAAAGCGGTTAGCTCTCCATCTTAGGCAAAAATGAACTGCCACTCTGAGGGCCGTTAAAACTGTGTAAACATCACTTAAGCGCCTGAGTGCTCCCGGCCCGCACTATTGTAGGACTTTCAAGGAGAAAGAGGGTGTAGGGAGGAGGGTTGGTGGGGGCTCGGGCTTAGACTGGGAACATCATTGAGAAATCTCACCATATAAAGCCCTCGCGCCACACACGTGCTTGCTGGTAACCAGCCAAAAGCCCACTAAGGCGAGGGCTGTTTCTCCAACTCATGTGCCTCCTCGCCCACAGGAGCACTGTTATGTTTGCCTAACCATTAGGGAAAATGTGGGCTAAAAAGGAATTTTTGGAAAGGGGGGGGGAGGTGGGATTTAAAATGTAATGTTCAAACTCGTGCCCCACCAACA
>JBBMFX010000101.1:15923733-15939494 GCA_037832545.1 Rhabdalestes septentrionalis
AAAATAATAACAGCAAACTGCCCCAGCTTTTAGTTTTTTTGTTTGCGTGTGGGGTGGGGTCGTTAAAACCAAAACACTTCAAAAGGAAACCAATAGATGACTTTCACCTCAGTGGATAACCTCACTACATGCAAGATACAAGCCTTGTAGTGAGAAACCTCAGAACAAGGGGAGATAACCACTGCAGTGGAATGGCAGTAATATGCGCACTCAGGCAGTGGTGAAAACATCCAGGCACGGGGCTGGGGTTAAGTGGATGCACTGTGGAGAGGGAGCCGACAGGCCACCAGAGCGAAAGCTTTGCTAGCCCGCTAGCTCATGAGAGGCCTCAGAAGACAGGCAAGCTTTTCTCCAGGTGGAGTAAGAGAGAGACTGCAGGCTGTAGGGGAGTGCGCCAGAACTGATGGGATGAGTGGGCCGGCGGTGAGCCGGGGCTGTTGTGGTGGGCGGCCGGGTGGGCCTGGAAATGAATAATACCATGAGAGGGGAATGAGTGGGAGGCAGCATGCTGACTGAGGAACTTTAAGAAGTCTTGAAGAAATTCGGATTGGAAAAGTGCTTAGTCCCTCATGAAACTTGTTAGCAAAGCTTAGAACTTGACACTTAAAAGACTACTCAGTCTACTACACCTGCAGAATATTGGACAATCGGTCACTTTTCTCTTATAGCCTTACAGTCTAAACATAGCCAGAAGCTTTTAGAGATTTCAGATAATTGCCTATTGTAACAAATAGCATGATACCAATAAAGGAAAATGTTTAATATTCATTTGGACCTTAGTTCTTGTGTTGGTTCCTCATTGAAGCTATCTGGAGCAACAGCACATTTGCCCATGGGCTTATTGCTATATTGCTATTCTGGCAGCTCAGTCTTTCTGTTAGTCTGTTAGAATGGATATGCATTAAAGTGCCTTAAAACATATTCGTATTCCAAGTTTTAAACACAATAGCTCAGTTTGGTTTTAACAATGAAATCCTTTAGTCCTCTTATCTACACTACATCCTGGCTATGGTTTATTTCTGTGTTTGTGTGGTTGTGTAGTTGTTTGTATTGTTTGACAGAATTACTTCAGCAGCTCCAAAATAATACTGAGTTGAATTCAGAATGCATGATTGACTGACATTGCACTTTTATCCATACACCTGATATTTGGATGTTCACCCAACCACCCAGAAATAAGAGACTGCAGAAAAGAAACGGTAACTACATATTTGTATAAACCAGTAGCTGGATAGTTTGTGTTTTACAACCTTGGAGCTTGTAGGCACGAAATCAAGCTGATCCAACAAAGTGACAGTGATCTGGTTTCTGCCAACCCTAATTAATGGCCACTAATGCCCCTCTGTTCTTCCTGCACCTCACTGCTGCCAGGTAGCTTTGTTGAAGTTGTAAAGGAGGACATGTCACCTGATGCTGGACCATCAAGGCTCGTATCACACCATGCGTTGTGAGTTACCAATGGTGACATGCCACCCCACAGGACTTATTCCTGTAACAAGAGAGAGGATCATGGCCATATGTCTTCAGTCTTCCCTATACAGCTCAAGTGAATGGCACAGCAAACATGATGCGCATTAAGGAGGGCGTAGTGGAATTTCATCAGCTTCTCAATATTAATGGCAACTTTTGAAATGCAGTTCAACTGGTCAATAAAGCAGCAATGTCCCTCCAGCTTTAACAGCTTGAAAAGAAATGTGTATTGCACAATTTTCTCAAATGTAGTCAAGCAGTGAATATGCATACTGGTATAAATAAGGCAATTTTAAAAGATTACATATACAGAGGGTCCTCAAGTTACAACACAGATCCATTCCTTCAACAGTGATGTAACCCAGATTTTGGTGTTAAGTCACTTGCCGATCCTAACACAGTTAAGATTATACAAGCACAACTAAGCCACAGAAAATGCAAAAGGAAAACTCCCTCATTCATACACCAACTTACTGTGGTTTCTTCCACCATGCGCAACCAAACTAGCTTGGCCATGTAAACCGTAGGAACAAAGCTAATGGTGTAAATCAAGTAAGAGCGGTAGTGAGCGTCGTAAACTTGAAATGTCGTATGCCGAGACTGTTGTAACCTGATGACACCCTGTAATGGTATATTATGTAATACCTGAAACCAAGTCAGCTAGCTTATTTGAGATTACTGAAAAACAAGACACAGTGATAACTTGAGGCACATCCTTGCAAGATGTTTTAAGCATTCATTTGAAAAATGATAACTGGTGGAGTGCATGTTTCTATGAGTAGGTAGCTACTTTAACCCTGTAGAATCATTAGACAATTAACATGACTTGGTTGAGTTGTGCTCAGTGAGGCTTTCAAATTCAGAATATTCTGGATATGAGGTTACACCCTTATTAGTAGGAATTTTCCATTAGTACCTTCTAGTAAAATTACCCCAGGGCATATTTGTAATTGATGAGTGACAGAGTACATGGTTAAATTTTCAGTTTTCAGAGAAGTGTCTGTGTTTTTTTTTTTTTGGCTGGGCTAATTTTGTGTGAAGTAGTGGGATGGCAGTCCAATCCCACAGTGCCAGGCTCTACACTGTAGACTTTGTGTCGGCTCCAGCTCCGGCTCCAGCTCTGGCAAGCCAGCGCAGGGTTCCCTTGCTGGCATGCGGGCGTGTGAACACACTGCCGCAAAAAGATCAAACCCTGCTGCCTCCCGCCCGCCGTCTCCATGACAACCCACTCACAGCTCATCAGGTGGTGATTACAAGGGGACGCTGGTCCACTGCTAGTCTGGCACTTATTCTACACGCTTATTTCTCTCACTGTCTCCACCGGACTTCCACTTCCTGCATTCTTTACGTAAACTTTTGAAACCTAAGACACTTCCTCCCTGTCTCATCTGTATTCTTTCTTCTTTTCCTAACTCTGCCTTCTCTGTATCCATTTTCCCTCTTCGTTCTTGCTTTTTAGCTGTGTTCCTGTACGCTGTAGCCAGTTAAATGTCACAAGGGAATTCTTCCTCTTTTCCCCTTTTTGCTCAAATATTTTTACTCTCCTTCACCTCCAAATTCTCCTTTTATGGTCATCTGCCTGCTCCCAATTGCCCTTTCCCACCAATACGACGGTAAAAGCCCAATACTTCATGAAGTGACGAGTACAGCTTTAAATCGCGGGGCATGAACCGAAGCTGATCAGAGGCAGAGGCTGCCCTGAGCCGTGCACACTGATGAACCTCTTCTTCAGAAAATCACTCGCTGAAGCGTAGCCGTGGAGGGAAAATGGTCCCTAGTGCAATTTAGCTTGCTCAGCTCAGGGAAGGAGCACACACACTGTTGGGCTCCGGGCCCTAATCCCAAGCTAACTGATAGCTCTGTCCCCGCAGGACATTGAAGAAACAATTTTACATGAAAGCTTGAAAACTCACACCCCTGAAAGAAACAGGCCAAGTACACTTTTATCCTCCTCACGAGGCATGAAGCCTCCAACTCAAGTGTTGGAAGCTTTGTACTGTGAATTGTTTTTCAGCGAGCCCATTCTGTTGTTGTTCTGTTGTTTGTCCACCAGGTCGTCTTTTGTTTCTAACAAATCTGCTTCTTTCTTAGCTGCTCAGCTGAGCGCAGCTCTGTAAAACAGATGGGGATTTAAAAAAGGCCCCAGCATGAGTAAGCAGTAAGTAGCTCTACAAACCAAGCCACAAACAGAAACCACAAACAACTCTGGTATACACAGGCAAAGCATGTGTCCAGAAAAAACTCCATCCAGACCATATCCAGCGTCAGCTGATGGCCTGGTGGTTGGGTCCTATGACTAGAAGGCTGTGGATTTGAATCCCAGGACTGCTAGTGACACCTCTGAAGCACCCTTGAGCAAGATACCATCCCCACACACTCCGGGCACTCTCTTCCATCTGCTTCACTTGGTGAATGGGTTAATTGCAGAGAAGAATTTTATGCTGTTCTCTCTGTGTGCTGTGGTGTGTTTACATATGACAAAACTTCACTTAAAAGAATGATCTTCAAGTGTTTTACTCTCAGATATATTCTTTTGTAGCATATCATGCTTGGTTAGTCAGAATTTACAGAAAGTTGGTAAAGCACATATGAGCTAATTATAAAAGTTCAAAACACACCTCAATTTAGAGCGCGTTATCCATTTCAGGTTATATAATTTTAAATCTGTTTGGCATGTCACAGTGTCAGAATTGATCAAAAGCAGTTATTTGTTGTGTAATCAAGGTTATGCTTGCATGGCTAACGAAATCTAACTGACCTACTTCTGACTGGCTATCATTTAAATTAATACTCAGCTTCGTGCAAACAAAGAGCTCTACAATTTCTCATTAAGTTGCATGGGAGTTTTGCTAACATTCTGTGCAATATGGAGAGACCATGGATAGGTCAATTATTAGAAGGTGCTCTCACATACAGATCCCTACAGTTACTCCCTAAGTCCCAGAGAACCCAAGCAAAATATGTAAAAATAATATTTCCTTCATTGCTGCATCCGCATCACCAGAACGGCATGGCCTCTTGGATAAATAAATGTACAAATGGAGAGCTGGCATGGATGGCTGGATGAAGGAATAGACAAACAAATGGACAAATGGATGAACAGATGAATGTACAGCCAACAGACAGACAGACAGATGAGCTACCTAGCTCTATTACGGTTGGTTTTAATTCCTGTGAGACTAACAAATCATACCTTATTCTTACTCAAAAGTATGCAAGCTTTGCAGCATTGTGATTGTGCATATTAGGTACATGTAGATTGTGAGCCTATAAAAGCAAGATAACTCTATTAGAAAGAAAAGATGGTTTTAGATTCCTTGTAAAATAATATGTTTGTTTCAAACATTGTAGAAAACTATACTGGGGTAAGTGGACAAAATCAAGTAGAGAAAGTACTGAAATAAAAATGTCACAGTGAGCAGGTCAGTGGGTGGTGACTTCACACAGTGCCTAAGACTCAAAAACTCCTTCTTCCCCACTGCCATCAGACTCCTGAACAGCTGACCTACCTCATACTGTCATTTCACATCTGCACACACTTAGTCTTTACTTATTCTTTATTTTATTTATTTATTTTTCTGAAAATCTTTCTTTGTAGTATTTATATATTTTAATGGTAGTCTTTAATCTTTAATTTTATCTTAATTTTACTTATTTACTTGTAACTTGACATTTGTTTGTGGACAGCAAAAAAAGAATTTCATTGCACAGAGAAATGCAATTTCTTTTGTACACATGACAATAAACGCTTTGAACCTTGAATCTTGAATCTTGAAGTGCAGCTGTCTAAAAACATAAAGAAAAGACTTCCACCCAGGACAAAATTACACTTTGTGTGTGATCTGACAGGTCACTGGTGGTTTACTAACTTCTTCTCTGGTTAAGACTTTATTTTAAGCCTCTCCATTTTATTATGACATGTTTTCTTGTGGACTAGAAAGCACAGATGAATGTTCCTCTGGATAAGAGGATCTGCCACATGCTGTAAATATAAATGTAAACTTTCCCATCTGTTTTTCACAGCTTTGTTTGATCTAGTGACTTAGCATGAGCCTGATATTGGGTAAAAAGTAAAAGACACACTACCTGCATGTTTGCTCATAAAAAATGTTCTATTTATTTGATTAAACTCCTTCTGGGCCACTTCTCATGGTCCATTCTTCAAAAATGTTAATACCTTTTATTGGGCAGATGCTAATTGAAAAAAAGTCATTATAGAAATTATACACAGATGTACACTGTACCAACATTAAGACACACTCATATAAATTAATGACCATCACCCAGTGTTACATTCTAGGAAAGAAGTGCTGTACCACTGTACATTCCTGGACGCCTGATCTCAATAATTAATGTACAGGAGATTATTGGAGGATGGAGATCCATAGCACTGTGGCTATATTTGACTTTCCATGTCCTGCTAGAGAGGCAGAAATAGAACGGGAAGCTTCACTTGGGTCGGATTGAACCCTCCTTATTGGTGTGTTTATCCCACAGATCCATTTACGATGGACTTGGAAGCTGCAGGCAGACATGACGAAAGGGACATTCATGCACAATAAGGAAACAGTAGAGAACTGTGAATAGGCTGATTATTCAGTATCCAAAATTGGGGAGTCATTGTTGGGGCTCTATTTGAAATTGTGGCAGTATTTTGCCCAGATTAGGGGTATAAATTGTATGCTGTGCATGCAGGTGATGACAGTTGTTTGTCCAGGTAGTGTGTGTGTGTGTTTTTGTGTTTATGTGTGTGCCTCTCATACTAATAAACAACAAAGAATGATTTTTCAAAGTGACCTGTTTTCCAGAACATGCCAAAGATCCTTTGAAAAAGATGCTTTGTAAATAATGATCTTTTGAGAACAAGATTTTAGAACAGCAAAGACAAATTCTGTTAGAGATTTGTTATCATTATTTGTAATGGCAGACAAGCAGGTTGGCTCCAAAGCAAAATGCTCTTTCAGTATTTTTCTGGGTGAGTAGGAGGTACGAATACATCAGTGGCCTAAAAATGATGTTGGTCCAACTCGATAAACAACTCAGTCTTGACATTTGGAAAAGAACTGGTTGAAAAAATTAACATGGGCACATGTTGAGGATGACACATATAACGATTGATTTATTACAGATAAGGCTGACAGACTGGTGAGGAGTTCAGCCACAGACAGGCTTGATTTCATCTAGGTGGGCATCTAAATTCCTAGCATATATTAGTGGGGAGTCATTCATTTTTATTTAGAATTCGTTTTTATTTAAATTTGTAGAGATATTTTGCCCAGCTTAGGGGTATATAGTTGTTTGTTCAGGCAGTGTGTGTGTGTGTGTCTCATTCAAGCAAACAACATAGAATCCTATTTCAAAATGAATTGTATTCCCTAACATGTCAATGTTAATTGAAAAAAAGCTGCTTTATCTCTTTCAGAACAAAGTTTAAAAAGGTAAGGAAAATTCTTTCAGAAATTAGTTTCAGAGGCTTAATTCCATTTAGGTGGGCATCTAAACTGCAGGTTGTATCCTGCTACAAAATTGGAGCTGTTACCAAATTCATGTACTCATTAAGCTATTTTGGATAGATTTGCACCCTGCTAGAATTGACGAGACCTGACTACTCAGACAGTCACCGACACCTGTGGCAACTGAAGAGGTGGAGTCATCGTTTTTCCCACAGGCAACAAGGGTGTTAATTTGGGGTGGAGGAGGGAGAGGGAGGGAGAGGGAGGGAAAGAGAGAGAGACAGAGACAGAGAGAGAGAATGAGAGAGACAAGAAGGGGCTGAAAGGACAGTTATAAAAGAAGCTAGCCAGAAGGAATTTGTTTTGATTTCCTCACTGTACTACGTGTAAATAAAGCATAATATTCACTCGCACTACTGTTTATGTGTCTGTTTTGGGCCCTCACAGAGTTTCCCTGTCAGAGTGGCCAAGCTCCACCCCAGGTTGGTACCATACACACATGTAACATCTTGACACAACATGATTCTTTTTCCACTATATGTGTTTGGTTTGAATATTTTCTTAAGCTGTGATCTTATTAAGTCCTGGATGAAACCTAAACTGTTTCCCCATAATTGGCCACAACAAATTCTTAAATAAGTAATGCCACATATTCCCTCATAAAATGTGACAAACAGTGTTCACTTATGTCTCAGAGGTGGCATCCATTGTGGGATTCGCCTCGGCTATTTATGAGCAATCCAACACGAGAACACACAGTCGGGCCAGAACATCAACAACATCACTGTAAACCCCAGTATCTCCTTAGTAGAGAAGGAAAAGAGGTATCAACATTATTACTTACAGATGTACATTATTTAAACCTTTTCTACAGGTCCATTTATCATGCAGTGTTCACACAATGTAAAACGCAGCTCGCATTTTCAAAGGTTGTTAAAAAAAGCTTGAGATGAGATTTATTTGAAATAAATCTGAAATGTACAAAATTACTTACATTTCAAGTTGGTATTAAAACAGATGCAGGTAGTGTGTAATACGGTTGTTAGAACTGGGCCTTCAGTTTAAACCATGCTTTACAATAATAATAATAATAATTTATGCTCACATGCCTATAAGATTCTACAAGTATAAGCTAATAGCATTGCACACTAACAGTTTAGACCATTGTATGTAAACATAGATTATATACCATCTGACAGAAATGGATAGGCTGCCACTCATATTCACTAGATATAACTTGAGCATTCTGATTGAATCATTTTCCATTAAGTCATTCAAGAATTTTGCCGTACTGTTATTTTTCCCATAGAACGTAACATGATAGGAGTAATTCTGCAGAACATTCAGAGTTCATGCCAAGACAAATATGGTCTGGGAAGTGCAACATTCAGTAATGTTCTATAAATGTTGTGGGAATTATTTTTTTTTTTTTTCATGAATCTCAAAGGAATTTTCTGAGAACATAAAAAAACCCTTAGATAGACTCAGTCTCTCTTGCCCTCTCTCTCTCCCTCTCTGTTGTTTCTGCAACCAATAAAAATGTTTCTTGACCCACATTTTGCAAAATTACAACTTAAATAATCTCTTTTAAGTTGCAAAGGGCTAAAAAGATTGCACAAAGACAAAAATATGAAGAGCTGATACCCTCCCATTACTAAATGTGCTACTAAGGATTCTATGCTTGTTAGTTCCATAAATAAACAATTAGAAGGTGAAACATCAATGTCAACAATACAGAAGGAATCCTTTCCAAGATCTATCCCTCATCTAAAGGTTCTGTCCCAATCTCAGTCAATGATTTTTTTCCCTAGAACTATGCACCCAAGCCAGGAACTGTTTAGGAACTTTTAAGAGTGTAAGTGGCGTACATATATTTGAAGGGTCAGTCCTGTGCCACTTTGTTTGTTTGGAATTATTTAGAGGCAGAGACCTTTCTGGAAGTTTCGCCCTCTGAGCCAGAGCCAGCCTACATAATAAATGGGACTGTCTCCCCATGGTATGTTATAGAGGGAAATTCTCTGTAGCAGGCACAAGCATTAGACTCCCTCAGTAATTCAGAGCCCCAGAATGATAAATACGGTGCCGACACAAAGCAGATATAGACCAGTGACACAAATGGATTCATCTGACAACTTATCTGTCGCCAAGGTCTTTAGGGATCCTTTCATATAATGAAAAAGCAATTAGATATATGAATAGATTTTAGATTAGTTAAAGATAAGTATCATGCAGCTGTAATTAACCAAAGAGGATTATGAAAATGAACACACATACACACGCGCTCCAATGCAGAAACACACTCGCTTAGTTCCTTAGAAATGCAGAGCAGCTCTCATATCCGAGGTGGTTGTTGCCATGGTGATGATCATAGACAGCGTGTGCGTACAAAAACAAAAATATGTGAAAGGAAGCAATGGGTAAAGTGTTGAAGATAGGGACGCCTCTTGAAAGAGTGAATCTGATTGGATAAAGTGGGAAAACCCTGGCACAGAGGGGCTTTGACACCTTTACATTCATCAGATATCGTGCCAAATGTAAGCAGACACATTCGGTGCATATCTGATCAGCACTTAAAGAAATATCAGCCGGAATTCTAATTAACCTCCTAATGAATAAAACAGAGATAAAGAGAGGCTGCATTCTGCTGAATTCTCTAAATCTTCAATTCCTTCATGCATTTACATAGAAAAGCTTCCATTCATTTTTCCAAGCCTGGACTTGGTCCTGTAAAATGTTTCTTTCATAACATGGACCGAGCACATGAGCCTCAATAGCAGCATAAGCCACATTTCCCAAAGGATACCATCAGTGAAGAGACATGTTGAGGCCTTAATCTCACCAATGGCTAGAGAGATATCCAGCATCTCCTCAGAATCCCAGTTTGCTCCTTTTGAATAAACCACAGATAAGGACCGTCTGTATATCTCTAAGGACATTTAAAAACATATTTGGCTGACATTCCTGTTGTTCATGTATAAAAGCATCGTTTAAGTGTTCTAGCTTATGTCTGAGCTTGGTCATTAAAATGTTCATTTCACAGTCTGGATTGAACAAGTGGACGTATAGGAGCATTACACCATATGTGATTATGTAATATTATGTGTGCATAGTATTTATTACTAAGCATTTTCACAGTAGTTCTGGAGAATTTAATTTGGGCTGTATATTGTTCTAGTCTTTGTGTCTTTGTGTGTCTGTGCAGTCATAGCATAAGCAGTTTCCTCTGGGATCATTAAGGTTTTCTGATTCTGATTCTGAAATATGAATTATATGTAACTCAACCTGATCACTTGGATTAACACTGAATTTAGACCATTTTTACCAAAGTAAACAGAAAGGTTTCAAAAAATATCCCTTTTGCCAAGATTTCTGTATGAGCTAATAGGCAAGAGGAATATTGCTACATGTATGCAACATGCCTGCTAGTACACTTCTTTGCCTTCAATTGACATCAGAAGACTAGCAGTCTTACCAGAACTCCCCAGCAAGCTGCCAGCAAGCTTCGTCAAGTATGGTACTGAAGTGGATTTGGCTGTAGATGGCTTCAGTTTGAGTATCTGGTATTCTAAAAGTATTATAACACTAGATTTATTTTACATAGCTTAGTGATGTCAATTAAAAGTGCAGGAGCATTAGCTTACTTGTTACTTGTATTTGACAATGTTCATATTTACATTACTTCATGACCTTGTTTAACACAGGGTGCTATGGGGCAATTTTCCAAAAATGCTATTTATTTTTCCATTTGTCGAAAACGGATTAGACACAGAATCTTTGTTTGCACATGTGGCCTACCATGAAATGTGGCACAAAATCAGGGGTATATGCTGATCATATTTCAGTGTTTTTCATGCTCTCACACACCTGATCCAAAGGAATGAGCTAATTAGCCCTTTGCTGAGTTGAAGCAGGTGTGTAAGGGCAAAAATAGAAATCCTAAATTGTTCAGTTCAGAGTTACTCCAAGACTATGATTGAGAATTAATGGCCGATAGCTGTAGAGTACCATCAGTCCAGAGCTCGCAGGCAGCCATAGCGCAAGGAGGGCTTAGCGTAAGACCTAGAACTAAATGAAAGAGCTATCCTCCTGAGTGCTGCAGGAGGATAAGACCTAGAAAAAGAAAACTCCATCAGGATTCTGTGTCCCATTCGGAGGCTGTGCCCTGGAGTGAATAATTAATTTTGAAGGTGTAAGGAAAAACCTGGAGTTCCGCAGGGCCCCATGAACCTCTCACACAGAAGCTTGCACTATCTCTTTCTCTTTGTATGCTTCCTCTCACAGCCAATCTATCTCCCCTGATTACTTTCTCTACTTCACTCTACTTGCTGGGAGTTTGTCTCCTACTCTCACACATTTTTCTCTCTTTTTTCGCTCCGCAAGTGCTATAGAGTCCACCAGCAGTCTAGTGTTTGAATTGTCTCCTGTGGAGTGTTGTTCATGTTACTGTAATATGGTTTTGAGGAGATAAGACAAATTCTATACATGTTTAAAGCTTGTCTGACAGATGTTTTAGTCATTAACAAATAAACGTATTTATCTGTGGTGTAGATGCATATATTTCAAAGTCTTCATTCTTCTATTTGTTTCTTCTTCAATTCAGTAGCACGATGTTATTAGTTTATAAAGAGACGAGACCAAGAGCAGTGATTTGCAAGTGGAGGAAAGTGGTAAATTGTAACTGGACATATGTGCTGCAGTTTACAATCAGCCAAAGTCCATGGATTAGCCCGCAGAATCACAATTCTTCCATAAAACTGGCTAATATCTATGAAATAAAGTATCAAAATATTTTCCATTTATTTAATGATATCATATTTATATCAATTAAAATAATTGTAAGATATTTAAAAATAATTATGTTAATTTCCCATTAATTATTGTACATATCAATGCCCAAAGAATTTCTTGTATATTTTCTGACATCATTAAACATAGAAGTTGCCCATCACAGGCAAGTGAATTGTTCAAAACTAACAAAATAAAAATGCTTTACAATAACTTCCATTAGAAGTACAGAATCTTTTTACTCTTCAGTAAACATCATATTTTGGAGATTTTTAGACAGAGACATTGAGCCTCCTGTACTCTGTGATTTTGAATGGACTGTTTTTTTTAACTTCATTTATATGATATCAAAATAAGCCATACACAGTATTGGAAAGTTGCCTAAAAAGAAACTCAATTTCCAGACAGGAACGCTACTGTTTATTTCGATTTTTTGTATTTTGTCCAAAGCACTGTTGCCTCACAGCAAGAAGGTCCTGGGTTCGACTCCCGGGTTGGGAGCAGGGTCTTTTCTGTGTGGAGTTTCCATGTTCTCCCCGTGACCGCATGGGTTTCCTCCGGGAGCTCCGGTTTCTCCCACCACCAAAAACATGCGTGCATTGGGGAAAGGTCAACTGAGCATGCCAAATTGCCCCTAGGTATGAATGTGAATGTCAATGGTGACCGTCTAGGGTGTACCCCGCCTTCGCCCGTAGCAGCTGGGATAGGCTCCAGTCCCCCCACCCCCCACCAACCCCGAGTGTGGGATAAAGGGGTAGAAAATGGATGGATGGATAGATTTTGTCCAAGCAAAGCAATCTGTAGCACATTGTAAATAACATTTGTTGCATGTGACCCAATCAAAATGTATCGTCGCATCAGTTTTAACCATGTGCATGTTCATGCTAATATATTTCCATCTTTCCTTGCACCATGTATGTCCTGACATCAGAGTGGGTTTCTGAATTAGTAAATGCTTACTATTAGTTCATTTCCATGGACTGGAAATGGACATAAAAAAGAGCTACAATATGAAAAATTATATAATCATATGTTTATTTGCTTGAAAATGAAATTATTTTACTCTGTCAAAATAAAAATTTATAGATTTTGGCTTGACATTTATAAATACAACAATAACACAGAAATCACACTGTTAATAGAGACAAGTAGATTAAATGTTGGAAATAGCTGGTCTAGTCAATTTATCTCCCTGCACTGTTCTTGCTGGATATTTATGCAAATGCATCACCATGTTTATTACAAATCTGCCTCATTGTTTTTGAAGCGTTTAATGAAACTGCAGAAGAAGCTGTGATCCCTCAAACAAACACACAAGTGGTGTAAACAGTGAGAGTGGTGGAAGATAAGAGAACAAAAAAATGCAGGAGGACGTCCCACATTAGTCTTCCATTGTTAACTAACAGACCACCTCCAGCCCTCCCTCTCCCCCCATATACACACTTTTAAACAGACGTCAGTGTGTGTGTGAAGCACAGCACACTGCCCACATCCATTTAAACTAGAGTAAACACACTCTCACTCCGGCATGCTGGCTCAGCCAGGCCCAGCCATACATGGAGAGTGCAGTGCTCTGTGGCCCTGCTGTTACTGCACTGTGCCCTGCCACTCTCCACTTACGCTCCGTTCCACTGCAAGCCTCCTTTTACTGCAGAGGTGATGGGTACTCCATACAGTGTATAGGAGGGGAAAATGCTTAATCATCTCTTTTAACATCTGTTAATGTATCTTTGCTTTTCACAATTTTGTCAACTGGCATTGTAAAAAAAAGACCCATTGCGTTATATATCTTTTGACAGTGATTATACATGTGTATGTGTGTTGTGTGTGTGTGCAAGCCTGACAAACATGTTTATTTTATGTCACAGCTGTGATAATGTCAGCCAACGCATTAAAGATTTTCTATAATCTTCTATACATTACAACTGATAATAAGAACACATCCTCTATTTATCGACTGATGTTAACATACCAGTGGAAAATAAAGCATAAATTGTTATAATAATGTGGCACAGGCCTAATTTTAGCCAGCAGGTATGCTAAAAGCAGAGGCTAGTGCTAATTTAATCATTTAAGCATGAAAAAAAAAAACAAGATGAAGATGAAGTGTTATAGATAAATCCCAAATACATTCCTTACACAGATGTACAGATCTCATCACATTTGTTGACGCTCCCCTGATTGCTACCCCAGAAAGTTGAGAACATCCTAGAGGGACGAGTGGGGAATTAGATCTTTCTCTAATTAAATTCATTGCCACGTTATTCTCTGAACAACAAATACACAGGGCATTACATAATGCAAATGCCACTGAAGGAAGCAAATGTCAGTAGTAGTCACGGTCTGATAGTCCAATACAAACGATGCCTGAACTTCTGGATCAATGCCTCTTAATGGATGTTACACAGTTGCAGCCTGTGTTGAAGGAGTCCTCTAAATAACAGAGGAAGACAGAGCTAAGAATTGCTAATGTGCTGAAGTCACACTCTTTGTCAAAAAGTGGCTAAAATGAATATAAACAAAAACAGAAAAAAGATCCGAAAGATTCACATAATTTACAAATCTATCTTTAAAGAATAATCTACTGAAAGAGGGCAGGTTTTACCTCAAATATAACACACTTCATCCAGCTGGACAGCTGGAGGCAATAATTAGAATGTTTATGTGTAGCTGATTAGGGCTGGATAGTAATATTTCATGGAAAACATCCCTAAAGCTGATGACTAGGGGAGGAAGGCTGTGCCAAACCAAGCAAAACATGAACTAACCCAATTCCATCATTTTCCAAAGCTTGTTTTTAATGTGCAATGTTGCTTTGAGAGTTACCTCTGAAGCCCATGCTGGAGGATTGAGCTAAATTTCCCACAGATGACTAACTCCTTTTTTTCCACCACCAAGCAGCTCGTTCACACATGCAATGCTTAAGCCTGGTATTCATAACCAAAATAAATAAAACAAAATATGTTGGTACATGTTGCCTGTTTACTCAAAAAACATGAATACCGTTGCTGTCCAAAGAAAAACCATGTGTCTCCATTTTTATAGTAGTTTATTTACATTTGACCATGGCTGCTGTCCTTTACACTATGTGAAACTCACACTGAATGGACCAATAGAAATACTTCCAAATTATGTAGAACAAAATGTTCTTTTGGACAGTGATATACAAGATTTTTGTATAGATGTTCTGCCATGAATGATTTCAGAAAAATTAAACTCCTGTGACAGTAGACATCCAGACGATCGCTTCCCGTTTATAAAACACAATCAATATCGCTGTACACACATTGTGTAGGAGATTTGCAAAAGCAGTGATATTTAATATGTTTTCTGAGTCAGCACTGCTGTATTGCAATGCTGAATACATAACCGGTTGAGTGTGTGCTCGATGGGAAACAAAAGAAAAGCCTATCGTGTCTGAAAGTAGACCTGGAGAAGGGAGCACTAAGAGTTTAATAGAGGTTACATGGACAGTGGAGAGTGATAGAGGGAAAAATGGGTAGGATATAAAGGACAAAGTGTATAAAGAAAGGAAAGACAAGGAAAGAGAGGTTGAAAGAATGGCACCATGGTGGGAGTCCGCCTACAACAGGGTCAGGATGTGGACTATGCCTCTGGCTAGAAACTGCGCCTCTTTTTGCTTTATACACTCTCATTATGTTTCTCTCTCTATTTCCCCCTTGCTTTCCTCTTTGTTGCTTTTTTCTCCTTGATTGCTGGCTACTTTCATGTGTGCTCTCTCTCGAGGCTGTCTAACTTTGTACAACTCCAGTGCAATAGCAGTACTAATGCTGGCCCACTTAACGTTGATTGAAAGAACACTTCCCAAACATCTCTGTCCACTCTATATGGATGTCCCAGAAGGCTGTCAAAGATGAGCCTTGCAATGACAGTGAGGATGGCAGAGTCTGCATAAGAGGACAGCACTCCACTGGGGTCCCTGCCTAATGCTAAGGCAGAATCACTGAGAGAGAGAGGGAGAGAGAGAGAGAGAGAGGGAGAGAGAGAGAGAGAGAGAGAGAGAGAGAGAGAGAGAGAGAGAGAGAGAGAGAG
>JBBMFX010000101.1:15943987-15960778 GCA_037832545.1 Rhabdalestes septentrionalis
GGCAAATAGCCACATGAAATACAGCTTTTTCCCTGATGGATTCGAGCCATTAATTTATGTGCTAGTTTTATTCAGATGAGATGTCAGTTTGACTACTAAGTTTGTTTTCATTATGTGGTGGTACCTTACCATCAGAAAGTAGCAAAAAAATTGGTTCAGCATGTCACATATTAGAGAGTTGAGGCTTCTAATGTATGTAGTTTTATTGTTACTAAATGTATTACATCCTATTGGGTTCATTTTAGCTAATGTAATTTGATATCCAGGTCATTCTACTTTAATGTTATGTCTTTGTTAATGTTCTAGTTGTTTTCAATGCTAATAAGAAAATATTGTTGTTAAACATAACCTGAGTACCCTGCTGATATAAATTAGTTGTTTTTTGTGACAATAAACAAGAAACAGATACAAGATGCTGACCAATAAATGTGACTGTTTTGGTAAGTTTGGTACGTAAATGTAACTACAGTTTGAGCATACAAATCAGATTTAGTTATTGGAAACTTGAAATCTTAGTATAAACCCACATCTAAGAGCCTAAGAAATAAAACAATATTCACTGTTTTCAGTTTTCATTCTCACAACAACCAACTAATTTATAAACACATCATTTATAAAGGGTGTTTCAGCTTGTTCTGAATGACAACCAACCCGTGTATTAGGGATGTATGTAAATATAAAATTTGTGTCTATCTATTTATTTTTTTTTTGGTACAAAAACCCAGCAGAAACATCATAAGCGGAAAAATGTTTTAAACAGAATTGTTGTTAATTTTCCCAGCATTGCCAGCATTTTCCCAATTTCCCAACATTCTGAACATGACTGTAAACTCTAAAATCAAAATAACATTTATTCAAGGTCACTCCAAGGGCGAATTGTTTTGTGCTCTGTCTCTCTGATTCTCCAAAGAATGTGACTATGGTGGGCCTGGGCATCAATTCAAAAATCCATCCTGACTCCCTCCAACTGACTTTCCCTGTGGACTTTGCAAACATCCTCTTGTTAACATCTATGGTCCATTACTATGGCAACAGACGTTCATTCCCTCTCTGGGTGTAGGGGAATGGGGAGCCGGTGAATCAATATAACTCACACATGGACTTTGTTTTTTACCCTTTCAACTCTACACAACCCCACTGATCTAATTAAATCTTCATCACAGGAGTGTGTGTGTGGGGGTGGGTGAGTGGGGTACCCTCACTTTGAACTCAAGAGACTTCTTTATTATCTATTAGTATTTCCCTAAGCAACGATGGTTCAATAATCAGTAACAATAAAAGTTCATAAAGGTCCTTTAGTAAAGTTACATCATTTTGCTAAGACAGCAACAATATACTTACATTTCAGTATTAGCCCCTCCAAATGTACCAGTTCAGGGAATTCAGTTACTGACATAAAATTTACAATCAATTATCGTTCTGTTGGGTTCAATATTTGTACATTTAAGAAAATTATTTTGTGTCATTCTAGATAGATTTCAGTAAGAAAACAAAAATGACAATTTGCAATGTACTGTTAACATATTTCATTTTCTTTATGAGCTGACCATGCTATTAATTCCATTCTACCTGTCCATGCTATCTTGTTACATGTCTGATGTGTAGGTGACCATTGAGACCGTTGTAATCTTAGATGGTCTGAGCTCACTGTGTGAATATTAGCACAGTGCATGTGTTTGCTCAGTGGTTTCTCTGTGTGTGTTTGTCTGAGTCTGAAGCCGAAGAGGTTTTCCCCATCTGGATAGCAACAGGGGCTTTTTATCACTAACCCATCTGTCTTGCGCTGAAGCTAATGCCAAGATTGTGTAATCATGTACAAAGTGTGCTGTGATGCCACCATTGCTATGACTGTATCACATACTTTTCCAAACAAACATCTAATCCAATGTTAGCGGAGCCTTGTCTTTCTCCATCATAGTGTATAACGAAGCTGATCCCCATCTTGCACCATTCAAGTTCACTGAAAATATCACTCTCGAGGTTCAAGAAAATTTGATGAGCAGGTTAAGGGTAATAAATGACTTTATAAATGAACTTATTTACTGACAAACAGACCGACCGCAAACCCAATCTGATTCTTTGTGCAACTCGCAGCCCTATGATTAATGGTGATTGGGTAACTTAATGCTGATGGGATCAGTGCTTTCCAGTCCAGCTGAACTCCCAGCTCTTGTCTCAGGCCCACTCTTCATTAGAAGTGAGAGCTGATCACCCACTCCAATCTTCAAGAACAGCACAAACTACAGCTGAACAGATTAAATGATTCACAATGGTGCACAATGATCTGGCTAATGTCTGAATGACTAGACGGTGGCACATGTCTATGGCTCTTAGTGGCACTCATTCATTCTGTTGATCTTTTATTCAGCAGTTCAATGGGTTTTTCTAGAGTACGGATTTCAGGTAATAACTGGTTAGTCAATGCCAAGGATTGGATAGTGATCTGCTGCATGAATACTGGCTCTTTTAGCCAGTGCTGCCGTAATCAGTGGTAGAAATTAGAGTTTGGAGACTGTATTTGTCACAAACCTGTGCACTACACACACCACATACACAGTCGACTCTTATTGTAAATTGTGATGAAGTTGCACTAATCTCCAGTGATGAGTGTGAATATGCATATGCAAGAACACAATAATATTTGAATTTACAGTAATAACTCTCAACTTCAAATTATAAGCATCAGGGTACATACACCCTGGCAAAAAAAAAGCTGCACCCCGTGGCTTTGGATAGGATCCGAGCCTTCGCCGTCTGTGTTGCCTTGCGCTTGGCCGCATTCCCAGAGGGTCATCCTGGACAGTAGGGGTCACTGTCTATCGGATGTAGAATGGTGTCCTGGCCGAATTGGGCATCCACCTAAATGTGTGTCGAGCCGAGTGGTTAGCGCTCTTGCCAGACACCTCAGGACATTTGGCAAGGCAGTGAGGTAGAGGGCAGGTGGCTAGAAATGATACAGCATCAGAAATCACAGACTGGTGAAAGCCTGTTTATGTGAGATACGGGGTGAGATTAGTAAATAAAAAGAAAAAATGAAAGAAAAGAACCAAGAAAATACAGCAAAAATTATACACATTTTCAGTTCACTGTCTCTACATAAATACGATGTTTGGTCGCAGTTAATCTTGAGAATAATTTTTACGGTATGCAGTAATTAGAAACTAAAATGACTTAAGTGATCTCAAGAAAATAATAATCTATATTAGATCTCCTTTCTGTTGACATTTTCAGTAAATCACCAGTTACTGCCAAATACATTTCGGAAATATATGAATGGATTTAAAACAGTAAGATAATTACTCTTGAGATGATAGACACCGAGTATATTAACAGGCACTTTGTTAATTAAACCTTGTCTAGGTGTCGCCTGGCCAATTAATAATGCATTTGCGTTCCTGTTGATCCAGTGACACGAGCAGATGACGTGCAGGCTAATCTTGAAGTGGTGTTTCTCATATGTGTGGAAGACTGCATCATCAGGCAGCAGCAGTGCAGGCCTCCATCACTGCAGTGATTCAGATTTAATGGTGGTGCATTCCACGAGTCCAGTGCCCCGGGCTGTCATGCTGTTAAGTGCTGATATTGGCTTGGGAGAGTTAGTGAGTGTGCAGTGCTTGGATCAACTTCTCCAGGGCACATTGGATGGTTAGTAAGTGTTTCAGGCCTCTGCTACATTTGGTCTTTATCTTTATTGCCAAGTTTTCTGTGGAGTGGAAAAATGCAGCAGTGAGGAGGAGAGTGAGGCAGACTGTAGTGAAGGAGGATTGATTTGGTTTTGATCTTTGTCTAAGCTGTTGTTTTTCTTGCTGTCTTTTTCCCCTTCTATGTCCTGCAGTACAGTTGTGGCTGATCGTTTCATTGTAAATAATGAATGAAAGCCTGTGACAGGTACTGATGCTGAAACTTTACGCTTGACCTTTTATCTCCTAAAGCCTCTTTAAAAGACCTGACAATTGCCAGGTGCTTCTTTACTGTATGGTGTCTGTATTAAGTAGTGGTCTAAGGATGAGGACTTATGGTTAACCCCTTATGCCCTCAATATCAAAAGTCAAAAAATGTTTTTTTGCTGTAGTATTCAAATTTTTGTTTTGCCTTACTAGTTGTTAAACAGACATTATTTTACTTTATTGCACAATTTAAAAACATCACTGCCCGTCATAATACATTACATTTTCCAAACGAATGGACCAATAGAAAATAGTAAAATAACTAAAGTTATTATCTATTGCAAGACTTCTATTGTAAGTTAAGTGTTTGGTTCTGACAGTGTTAATTTTTAATAGGGAACTATGCAATAAATAATATTCAGTTCAATGTTCAGTTTCGAATCACCAACTGTGAGTCTGCGCTTCAAAGATTTATGGGTAATTTGTTTCAGTGGCCTACAAGTGACAAATAATGAATAATAAATTGCATGAAAAGCAATGCTGATATTTTATGGAGCTATAGGAGTGAGAAATAGATGCCTGGGCCCAACAGCACTTTATAACCAACAAAAAAGACCACTGCCACTGACAGGGATAAACTGGCTATATTAGAGATTTTCGATTGCTGTTTGTAACAAGTACAATGAAATGCTTACGCTCCACTCAATCCGCCAGTATCACTTCTTTACATAAATTCAAAATAGTAGAAATAAATATATGCAATTCAAAGTGGTGCAAAGTGGTGCAAAACCATGAGTAAAAAGAGCCAAATGCACAACAGTGATAATAATCACATGATATACATGAAATAGTAACATAAAATAGTAGCAATAGGGAAATATTGGCAAACACATGTGATACTGAAGCGACAATATAGTGAAAGGCCATAATGAAAAGTGATAAGGAGAACGTGACCAGTGCGGTGTAGTGCAGTATAATGATAAATTATAAAATGACAGTTGCAGCACAGTACGAGGAGAGTGCCTGCACGCATAAATGTATCTGATACACTTCCAGGCCTGTCTATTAGAGATTTTATTTGAATATGCTAATGTGTATATCTAAGAGGGTGTATGAGTGTGTTTGAAGAAAATCCCACAAGAGGGGGAGAGTTTAGCTGAACCACTCTGTGCCCCTCCCCTTTTAATATTATGCTAATGAAGGTCACCTGTCTCCCTGGAAACCCTGAACTGGTTGGCAGACTCTAATACCAGAGCTGCTTTACAGGAAGCCAAATGAGTGCGCTAATTACATCCAACTGCTTCTTTCAACCTGGCCTCCCACTGCGCCTACAAAGGTAATCGGAGTTTCAGCTACAGAAATGAATCATTCACCCACGATGATTAGTTTTAACAGGCGATGTGTCACTATCAGATAATGTTGTATCTTCTCTCAAGTCCTTAGATCAAAATCAAGTTTCAAATGAATATGGACAGACTTTCCCATTAAATGGAAAACCAGGCCCATGTTTTGGGTAAAAGAAAGATCTAATGGATGCCGACAGCTGTACAAAAACAAGAGTTTCCTTTCTAATTCTGTCCTGCTGCATCCCAGAGGGCTGCAAGATCTTTAGCAATAAAGAAACGCATCTGTAAAGCACATCAACTGACCCCAAATAAATGCAATCTGGACAACTCAGGCAAGTAAAAGAATTACTCCAACATTCTTCACCTGTAGTACTGTATTCATATATAATGCATATAATGGATGCATCTATAGAATTTTTAGGATACGGATGAGCCTGATAATAACAGACAATGAACCGGCTGTACATAGAAAACAACAGAAAAAAATATTGTCTTCAGATATGTTTAAAATAGAAACCAGTAGGAATGTGTTTTAAAACCTGCCAATTGGCTTTTATTATATATTAGAGTTGAATCAGCAAACTTTTAGTTTACGAAGTGCAAAAATTTAACAAACAATACAAATTGGGCAGAGGCATATCTAAATTTGATTGTGTTACTTTAATACATTTAATACATTTTATTAGCTTAAAGACGTAAAGTATTATAGTCGCATGTAATAGCATATGTTTCTAATCCAGCATACACCTCCAAATCCACTTTAGATTCTCCACTCTTGCTGGCTCTTTATAGGCTTAGTAAACTGGCATATTGGCTTAGTTAATATGACACATGAAATAAACACCCGCTGCATCGCCAACAAACTAATCCTGATTCCAGACTCCTGCTGATGCAGCAATTCACGCTACAGACAAGCAGTTCCTCTAATGGAAGTTTTTAACCTGCTTATCCCTTTCTGTAGCTATGGGACCCTTCTCATTGATTAAATAGTATCCATGTCACAAATCAATAATGCTAATCTCTGTTTGTTGTTGAAAAACAATGCATGGCCCTTTTTCTGCTCCTCTCAGTGAATGCTATGGTCTAAATTTAGGGAGTACCAATTAAAAATAGCCTTCTTCCACACAAGTTCAAAGGAATGGGCTGGATCGTTAGAGAATCTTCCAGAGGAGCCTTGTTCACAGTGGCTATGAAAAGAATATCTGACAGCATACATGAATCTTATTGGAAATAGTGATACTGTTTCAGCCCATAATTACACCCTCACCCATACTGCTGCATACAACACTAATACCGTCAGATAAGGTCTTTACACAAACAGCACAAACAATCTCTTTATGTGTGGTTTTTTTGTGTATGCGTGTGTTTGTGTATGTTGATGAACGGCAAATGTGTTTAAACTGTAAAATGAAGGTGCCAAAATCTTTGGTTCTTTGGAGCAATGCCTTAAAATAGAAGTGCTGGTTCCCTAAAGATCATTTTAAAGCTTAAACAGCCTCTATATAAATCAAAGGTTCACTAGCAATTAATCGTTTCTTCTAGAGCCAAACGAAGAACCATCTAAGAGCCTTTATTTTTAATAGTGTCGAGGAGAAAGGGAACTCTGTTTGCTGACTGTGTGTTTCGAAATTGGACTCTATGGGGAGATATATATGGAAAGAATGAGAATGGCACTGGATAGCCTGTCTTATAGATTTATAGGGCCTGTGGCAGGAAATAGGGCTGTCATGATACACCTACACACAAACACACACACACAAACACACACACACACACACACATACACACACATGCGAACAAGATTCAATTTCCAATCTTATAGGCATTCACATTTAAATAGCTATCCATTAATCTATCAGTTCATTCAAAACCAGTGAAGCATTTACTGCATAGTGGGATGCACAAATCATAATGAAGTCCTCAGCTGGTTATGCCTCAGTGTGTCTGTCTGTATGTTTGCGTGAGTGCCGCCACAACTCAAAGTGGCTGCCCCTCGAGACTGTGTGCTCACTGATGCGCTTTTGTCTTCACCATGATGCCTTTAGATGTCCTGTCCCTGCGTAGGGCGGCTCCGCTTACATTTTAATGCAATTGTCATGAATTCCCTCAGCAGCTACACAAAATGTTTTTGAGTGAAAGGGCCCATTATTTAATTCTTATGTAACATGTAAACATTGTTACAAGCTTTGAAACTGAAATAAGTTTTAGAATGTGTCATTCACTCCCTATTTATAGAAATGATACCGTTTCTTATGTTAGACATATTTAATACGTATATGTGTAAATTTATGTAACGTTACACATATATACATACATGCACCTATATATTTACAGCCATTCACTTATAAGGAGTGTTTATTAATTGAGGCATTGTTAAGGGCAGCCAATCTGAACTGAGGTCATTTGTGTGGATCAATTGTAATGACAGAAGTAATTTTAAATGTTAGTTTTAAGCAATAGCGAGAGTTTGAAAAGTGGAGCTGTAAAAGTGAATGATGCTCTTGGAACATAAAAACACACAAACATCATAAACTGACCTAACGAGAAAATAAAATAAAACACAGAGATTGGTAATGGCACCGTTACATTTAAAAGAGTTTGTTGTAGTCCATAAATAAAGTGTATTTTCCAGCATATAGGAGAAAGGCACTGATTTTCTGAGCTCTCTTTAATTTAATAAAAATTGCAATGTGAGTAGAAGTTTTTAATTCTTTGCTTCCTTTCACATTATTCAAACATCTAATGTCATAATCAATCATTATACATTAATAGCAAATAGTCCTGTATTTGCTATTAATGTATCATGACTGGGTACATAACTTAAAGAATCAGCTTTCATCATCTCGAAATGCTTCTTTTCTCAGGGCCGCATTTTAATGGTATTAGGTTCCAGCGCTTGACTTTTAGAGGACAGAGGGACTGCAGTGGACCATCTATTTGTCTTCTACCAGCCTGGTCCATGAGTGAGAAAGTGTAGGATATCTCTGGGATAAGATGGCACCTCCTAGATTTGCTAGAAGGTATGAATGAGTCGCCTGTGGTTGAAATCAAAACCTTTAATGGACATGTCACTGAACAATAGTGGTGTTTCCGCTGAGTCATATCTGTTTAAGTGTGTGTGTGTGGTGTGTGTGTATGTGTGATCAGTCGCAAAACACAAAATCCTTATTCAAAGGCCCCCCTGAAAGCAGGCTTATAATTTGTTTTGGTTTCAGTATTCATGCAGAAATGACCTTTTATCACTCCTCAAGTGAACCACTGGTCTGTATCTCTGGATGAACCAGAGACTGTATTTTCTGCATTTATGTGTAACCCGGTGTACTGCTACTTGGACATAATAGAAAACTGTGCTTTATGCTTGTTGGAGGTTTATGTTGCATAAAATTGATAGTCAGCCTCTGAAGGTTGGCAGTTAAAATGCTATGCTTCAGCTTCCGAGGGTTCGTTCACTGTCTGCTTACTGTCAGCTCTCACAACAAAAGCTTATCTAATATTATAAAGCATTCTACTTGTTTTTCATACATTAGTCCTTACAAAAGACAGTTATGTGGGCCATAAAAAAGCCTAGTGCATTGTTTTTCACATTTTATTATGAAAAGTTACCTTTATTCATCATCTAGATTCCTGTCATATTTGTTGTTGGTAAAGCTCATGATACAACAGATACTCTATAGTAGTGTAGCTGCAGTGTTAAATCTTGAAAAGTATGACAATCTTGAAAAAACAACAGCTACATTTCAAAACAATCTTGCGGTAAGTTTACTGTATACCGACATCAAAGAAATAATGTGGTTGACTTGTTGTCTGAATATGTGATTGGCTTGATGACAAGAAAAAGATTCAATAGGTCTTAAAATAGATTATATTTTACAAAAGAGCTGTATGAATCCAAAACTATTCATACAGCTAATAGAAAATTAACATTAGGTGTTTTAAATATTTACCTGACAAAATTGGTTTCAGATGATTCAGTTGTAACTGATAGTTCGACTCAATAAAACGAAGTGCAGAATACAAACTTAAAACTGAAAATATACTTTAGTATAATTTTATAATCTTTATCTTTATGTAACTCAGTACACTGATTTAGAAAAATTACAATTATAATTCTAGTTTCCATAATAATTAGTCTTTTACTATTACAATTAAGAAATGTGATTTACAATTAGTATTTAGTGATTTGCACAAAATGATGTAAATTAGAAAATACAGTATTATCCCTCCCAAAGCACAGGGCACATATCAGCCAGTGGTTCTGATGGTGAAAAATCACACCCGTGAAGAAGTCTGTCTCCTGTATGTATTTTGGGAGGTGATAACTCTACAGTATTGGGCAGGCGGGTGACAGAGAGAGTTATGGATAGTCCATATTGCACCTTCCCTGGCCTCGGCACAAAGTCAAGCATAATTAATGTGCCATTAAAAATTAATCTGTGCTGAAAAATACATGCAGAGGAATCTGTGTATGGGGGCACAAAGCAGTTTCGGCCTTGCTGACCCACAATTAAACATGGGGAAACAAGCTAGCAGCCGCATGGGCACTATTAAACCTACTACTGACACTTTTACGGCCCAGTGTACGCTCTTCCGACTGAGGAGGACGGGACACGGGGTTGTTTGTCAACCCAAGCAATGCAATCACTGACAACACTCTGGCACCAACTTACTCTCACTCACTCTCTTACTCTGCCCTGTCAGCAATCTCATGTCTGTCAGCTTGGTAAGTCACTGATGTGATACACACATATATGGGTTATTATTTACAACTCAATAAAACCTGATCCAAATCAAAGGATTTGGAAGCCTTCCCAAAATGATTCAGATTCCACACTTGATTTTCTTACTGAGTTTTTTTAAATCATGGGATTGAAAAATGATAGGAAATAACTATATTTTGTTCTGTTTTCCTTCTCTTGAAATGAAACTAAAGTGAATTTTACACATGCATATATATCTATTGGATAGCTAAATTCCCGAATAGATTTACATCTCCCCCAAAAAAATTAAACCGAAAAGAGTATCACTGCCAACACATTTGAAACCTTGCCAGAAAATATGATTCTGTTATTAATTAAAGAAACGAAATATCAGTATTGTTGAGTGACATCAATACTGATATAATATAGATCAGTGTAGATTCTACCAAAGCCCCTCCCTATGGTAAGTTTATATCTAGATTATGTTTGAAAATTTCTGCAGTAATGGAAAAAACATTGGCTTTTCAGAGTGTCTACCCGCTACAGCAGGAGAAGATACAGTATTTCTATTCAAATGAAAGCCACAATAAGCTGTTTTATTAGACAGCAAACACGATGAAGCTCATTCTGATCATTTTACGGCAGATTATTCATGAGATTGTTGCTGTTTCCTGTGATGAAATCTCCTCCAAAAGGCTTGGTGAGTGCCCCACTGAGCCGAGGAAGTGAAATGCTGGGAAGATCCTATGAAGGCTGTGTCTCACTCTGGAGCATGAGGGCAAATGGAGGTGAGAATATCCAGCAGGATCACATTAGTCTCACAGGATTTGCTCAGCTTATCAGACCGCTGCTAACAGACCACGCTGGAGGCTTGTGTGATGCAGCTGACTTGAATATGAGTAAAGGTATTGTATGGATATGGATAATGGACATGGATGAAGGTTACTGAGGTTGTTAGAGATGGCCTGGAATCCTTTAGGTTAACCAGAGATAAGTTTGTAAGCACTGTTTTGTTTAAATATGTAAGCCATAGAATGGTTATAATTCTTGAAAATGGGGCTTAAGTTAGTGTGGTGAATGTATAATACTTCAACCACCCATTAAACTACTGGCCACTACTGACTAACTACTGGCTGATCATGAAACAGCACATTTTAAACCGTTAAAAGACTTGTGGGGCTTCCATAATTTAGTTCATATTAGATTGAAAGCGATTACTGAACAGTCTCTGCCCTGTTCCATCCCCAATTCCTTCCTGCCACTGTTTCACCTTAGCTCCACACCCCTGTTTTCTTGCTCACCTGTGTCTAGTCTATGACCCATCTAAGAATTATGGTGCCCAGCTGTTCATTGTTTCATGTTTATTTATACATAGCCCTTGACTGCCCCCAAAACTATGCTTGCCAGCCCCTGCCATCCTTGTCAAGAGTGTGATGGCTGCACTTTCCTTCAAGTTTCAGGGAACTACAATCACCAGGGACCTGAAGTGGGACCTCAGCTCCTTCACTAAGAAAACCCAACAGAAATTGTACTTACTGCAAAGACCTCATACACTCTTGACTTCAGGCCATTTATGTTTTGAGAGGATAAAACTATGCACTTTTTCCAAGGAAAAGAAATGAAGTTTACTCTTAAAACGTATTTATATAATTGGATTATAAGGACCATATTATATATTTGAGAATATATTTATGTGGTATTACCAATATAGTACCTTGTTTCATGCAATCTGTCATCACCCGTTCCTTAATATCTATCGCTAGACAAGACATTTACAAACTGCAACACATTATTAGGTCTTCAGAAGAGTATAGGTGGTCTAAGAGATGCATCATTTGCAGCGAATCAGTTCTTTTAGTCCTCAGCTATTTAAGGGAGCCCGTTTGCATTGAAGAGGCATTTCTTCCGTTTCATTGTAAATGAAAATGATTGTAAATGATTGTTTGTATCATAGAATGTCACTGGTAGAGCTGTGTGTATCGTCTATGAGCTTATTATCACAGTAATGATATTAATGCTGGTGCTTGAAAAAGAAGAATGTGTGTGTGATTAAAGGAGCCATCTCTCGGCTCCTTCTGTCTGGGTCTGGAGTCAGAAAGGCACTTTCTGAGAAAAACACTTGAGAAAACATGTGACCACTTTGCCTATTCACAGCGAGCTGCCCTCTTGTAAGCACACTACAGACACTACGCTTGAGTGTGAGCACAGTGTTCTTCAGACCAAACTCTGTCTCTATATGATTAGAGACACTTCAGTGGTGAAGTGTTTATTAGAGAAAGTCGGTTCTGAAACATACAACTCTTGCTCCTGAATTTAAGTAAGTGCAGTAGCAGAGAATTCGCCTTTTGCCATGTGTCCTTTATTCTTTCTGTCAATGACTCTCCATACTCTACGGCTCTTAAGAGCAGCTGTTGGTCACTTGTGAAGAGACTGAAAGAAGCAAATAAACTGTCAGCTGACAGCTCAGTAATCTTCAGCGGGAAGATCTGTAGGATGGCTTTACACTGCATCATGCTTTTAAGCTAATTGCATAGTGATGTATGTGCCTAAGTGTGGTGCACCTTGGGTATCGTTTGACAGGAGTATCCACTGCAAATTGGACTTGACCAGCATTTATAATGTGCAGTAATTAGTTCCATGCATGTCTCATATGCGCACATTTAATTCTATGCATTTACGTAATTACATGCACTGTAAATCAGATGTTGCATGACTATTGAGTTTTCTAGTTGACTGGTGATTCAAAAAAAGCTGATTATCATTAGTACTAAAAATAAATCATCATTTCAGAATGAGAAACAGTAGCTCAACTGAGTCACACTATTCGGTTTTAAAAGTCATTCAGTATTTACCTTGAAGCTGTTAGTGGCAGGTCGACAAGATACTTTCTCTTGTTTGCTGACCAGTACACCACTCAAGCTTGTTTTTGTCGCTCACGTGTCTCGCTAAATGCTGTGTGATAGCTTGGCGAGCACATAGTCACATAACGCTTTCCTGCTCAAGCAGTTGGCTTTTGAAATATACATGGTCCTGTTTAGGGGACTCTGTTTCAGACTGGTTCTGCACAGCTTGTCGTGGAATTGGTTTCCTCTCAAGTAGCATTTACTACCTTATTAGTTGACTTGTCATTAGTCGACTTGCCCTACTATGAGTACTATATATAAATATATATTAATATATGTTTTCTGCACATGTATTTTTCTGTACAGTACACTCTTGAGAGGAAATATGCCAAAAAGTGAGGTGATGCAGTAGAAGAAATACTCATGTGCCCTTTTGGCACATTCATTTTTAAGAGTGTGTAATAAAGATAAAGAAATTACAGTGGTGTTATTAGAGACTCATTTTCTTTCACACTTTTGCCGCACACAACAATGACTCAACACGATGAAGTAATGCAGAGCCTGCATCACTTCATTATGCATTGCTTGAGAAGCGTAGAAATGTCAGATGCCTGTTATATTCTGACCTCATACTTTATCATCAGAGCAGACAAATGAGGAGTTTGAGAGCCTTCGTGGGTTAAGTGCATGTAATGACTGATAATACCAAACTCATCTCCTTCAGCGGAGCTAATGCTGTGCCGACATCGCTGGAGCTCCATTATATTGATTCCTGAGACCTCTCAGGGATACTCTGGTGCATTACATTCAATTGATCAGCATAAGATTTTGCAATTAGCATGACATGGAAAATGACATGACAGCACTTACTTAGAACACATAGAAGAGCAAAGGATATTGAATTTTCTGGACCACACCCATGTAATTTGAATTAGAGCACTGGCCCTCTGCCCTCATCCAGTTGCACATAGGTTACCACACCAATATTACAGGCCTCCTGTAAGACCTGTACATATCCATTAATTAACCTAAATTTGAATGCACTAGACTCTGGAATTAGTTTCCACTGTGTTGGACGAAGTTGTCCCAGGTAAAGCCTGCAATAGCAGATATGCATAGAATAATAATATTTCTGTCCATGCTGAGAATTATCCAGAAAATACTGGTGCCAAAATGTTTTTTCTGGCAAAATGGTTTTCAAAATGTGATAGAAGAAATGATTTGACTTCATTTAATAAATTATAAAATAAATTATATCTACACTTCATTAACCTGGTGCATTTCCTTAAAGAACCAAAAGTATCCATGGAAAACATTTAGGGAACCAAAAGTGGCTGCTCTCTGGCATCACTGAGAAAGTAATAGAGGCAGGATGCAGCCTGTAATTTCACTGAAGCAAGTCAAAATCAAACCAAATTCCTCATTCATTTCTTACCTTGGCAGCAAGTGATGAGTTGGGCTTCTCCAAAAGATCCCAAAGTTTCTTCCTCTTCTCTGTACAGCATGTGTTGTCAAATTCCTCGCCTTCTCTTTCCCTCATGGTTTCAGCCTCGCGTTTCAGTTCCTCGTTCATCTGCTCTTTTTTCTGGTGGTACCGAGCCTGGCAGCAGGATTCCAAGTAAATTTCATCGATCCCCCAAAAGTCCAGTTCCTGGCTGAACGACAGCGCACACATTTCCTCCATCATGTGCAGCTTTCCTGTGCGGTAGAAGTTCAGGATGGACGTGAAGGCTCCTGGATGTCTATCGAAGAAATACTCGTTATCATCTAAGTTGTAGTCATCACACACCTCCATGATGGACTCATGGGTGTTGCAGTCTCTTAGTTTGCCCAGTCTCGTGCGCGGGAGCCTGTCCAGTGTCCTCCACAGCACCTCGTGAAGAAGCCCACCAACGTTGAGCCTCACCCGGCGGGAGCATGCCTTACTCCGGATGATTTCCACAGGCTCCGGTGGCAGGGAGGTGGTGGAGTGGGAGCCGGTCTTAATCATCTGTCCTTTTTCTATCTCACTCCTTAGACCAGAGCAAACAAGGAAAAGAGCCCTGCCAAAGGGCTCCCAGAGACTCGACCCTTCTTGGATATTTCACCGTCTACATTTGGACCTGCTCTCCTTCATGGTTGCAGCTGGAAAAAAGGGGGTGAGAATTGAAAATGTTCTTAACTGTTTCACAAAAAAAAACAGTAGGATAAAACTCATACGCAATGTCAGACCCTTTATCCGTGCTAATCTGGAATATAATCTCTATGAGAAGAGCCATTGCTTGCCCTACTGGACATGCCTTCCAATAGCTGCTGTCCAGTGCTGAAAGCAGCATCTATGATAAACCCTACCAGTTCTGCTCAGAGCGGCTCCAGGTTTTATCATCCCTTTTGTTGTAATGAAGTAAGTTTATGAGGATTAGCCTAAGCGTGAATCACAGACGTCCTTTAAAGCATTGACTGTGTGCGCCCACTTGACATTTGAAGGTGTTCCTCTGTCCTACTCATCTCCCCTAAAGCGATAATAGCCCTACTAACACAGATAAGCAGGTTACGTTTGTAGTTCCACACAGATTAATAGCTGGGCAGTATGAAATGAGAATCTGCTCACCGCTTTTGGAAACAGGATAACATTTTAAACAGGGTATTATCACTTGGACACAACTGGAGGGAATGTTTACAAAATGTCAGTTCAGTAACACACTGTGGACATGGAGACCAGGGGAATAGTTGAGTGTATATTAACATGTATATATTATATATGATATATATATTTTTTCTTTTTTTCTGGGGTCTTTTTTGTGGCCTCTTTCCAAATATATTAACAATCATCATATAAAACTTCCAGCTTGCAAAGAATGACTGAGATCAATAGAACGGGCAAATAGACAACCTTTGCAAGTAGTACATATATAAATATAATCAAATATGTAAGTAGACTGAACGAAGTGTTCTATTGTATATGTTTTAATTACTTACATAAGGTCTGGCAATTTGCCCTTCATTTGGAGATAATATGTAATAAACACATAAATGCAATAAATGGAAGCAATACAGGTAGACTGAAAGAAGTGATTTCATATACTTAATGCAAATAGGTATATAATTTATACTTGGATAAAATCTATTACATTTATATAAGATCTCAATTTAATTTTGTAATCGTGCTGATGTGGAAACTGAGTACTGAACAGAATGAATTAGGTACATCAGTTCCTTTATTATGAGAATATTTGAAATAAATAGATAGTGTGGAAGAAGACTCACCCGTGTGTGTTCGGTATGGCAGTTAGGGCGGCTCGTGCAGGGGGGCTACTCCTCCGTCCGCGACCCAGGAGCTCCTCCGCGGCGCGCGCGGGTGATCTGCCGGTGGGGCGCGAGACTTCGCTCCATCATCCCGGCTTGAGCCCGACTCACGGACAACATCAACAAGTAGCTCGCGCGTTGTAAATCCACGCCACTCGTGGTTTGCTCTGTGTGTATCGGGGTGTGAGCGCGAGCGTGTGGGGAGTAGTGTATGTGAGTGTGTGTGTGTGTGTGTGTGTGTGTGTGTGTGTGTGTGTGTGTGTGTGTCTGAGAGAGAGAGAGAGAGGGAGACGGAAGCCGCCGCCAGTCTGCAAAGGAAGATCAGGAGTGAGCGCGCCAGCTCCGCCAAGCGACTGCAGCACGATCTCTCTCTCTCTCTTTCTTTCTCTCTTCCTCTCCTTTCCTAGATCTTTCTATATCCCCCTCTATCAATTTCTCTTTCTTCTCTCTCTGTTTATTTCTCTCTCACACACACTCTCTTTCCTCCTCTTTCTTTCTTTCTCTCTCTCTTTTTAACTCCTCTTTAACCCTCTCTTTAACTCAGCTTTCCCTCCCTGTCTCTCTTTCACTATCTATCCGCCTTTCTTATTCTCCTTCTCCCCTGTCTTTAATGATCTACTTCTTTCCCTCTCTTTTTCTATCCCTCTATCTTTCCTCTCTTTCTTACACACACACACACACACACACACACACACACACACACACACACACACACACACACACACACACACAC
>JBBMFX010000101.1:15960878-15984006 GCA_037832545.1 Rhabdalestes septentrionalis
CACACACACACACACACACACACACACACACACACACACACACACACACACACACACACACACACACACACACTATTGACCGTGAAAGGTCTGCTACACTTGGAAAGTGCTTTCCCTTGATATTTGATGTTTTCTTATGTGTATGTGTGTATGTATGTGTGTGTGTAAGAGAGAGAGAGAGAGACATAGAGTCAGAAAGAGAGAGAGAGAGAGACATAGAGTCAGACAGAGAGAGAGAGAGAGACATATAGTCAGACAGAGAGAGAGAGAGAGAGAGAGAGAGAGAGAGAGAGAGAGAGATCAGTTTGTGCTTAGAAACATGAGACATGTAGCTCCAAATGGTTTTGTCTCTTTTTAAAGAGGTATATTTGATGTGCTGTATTTACTGCTTTTTCCTCCCATGTCTGTCTCTGTATGAGGATATCTGAGCTGTTAGAGCATGATGTTGAGTGCTGGTTTGGCAGGCAGATGTGCTTCACTGTTAGATTTAAAACATTGCAGGTAAGTAAACAGACATCTTAACAGCTCAGGCAGCTGTGGCCAGGAACGGTCAATCTTTAGCAGTTTAATAAACACAGTAATGCCTTTAATGATTGGGGTTATTGAATGAGGCACTGATGACCTCTTGCGCTTTGTGGTGACATGTGGAAAACTTTTCCTTTGAGCTTTCCTTTTGTGCTTTCTAACTAGGCCATGTCCCTGCAGTGGTTTGGAACTGGATGATATTAGCTTCTCCTGGGCAAAACGATTATGTAAAGCCAGCACTTTTACCAGTTTGAAGCTCCATGAATTCTTGAACAAAAGCATAATTCAGGATCCGCAAATTAAATTTCAGGAGATTAATCCATGTGCATCATCACTTTCTTTGAAAATTTGCATGAGCCAAGACTGCCGTAATGCTGGATAAGAACAAACCAAGCGTCAGGCAAGTCTCCGTAAAGGTACATGTAGGTCAGGAACCGTCACTCAGGTCAGCTTTAGGATTAGTGCTTTATGCAAGTGTGCAGTGACAGTGCAGCAAAGGAACAGAGATAGGAGCATTATACCAACTTTGATGCTTTAGAGTTGCAACCGATGACATGTTATAAACTGGCTGTGTTTACTGACTACTATCTTGTGTTTATAATAGACTAGGTTCCTTAGTTTTCTGTACTTGAACTGACACTTAAATGGTTTTATTTCAGACACTTCTTGCATTTCATTGTCTAAAATGAACACTTAACAATTAAAAGGTATAAGAAGAGTCTCCCAAAAATGGCCTGTTATGCTTGTTCATTACAATGAGTAAATGTTTCAGAAATATTTTATTATACAGCAAATATTTTCATAAATGGCATTATATACATTCATAAACTCATGTAAAAGAAAATATTAACTATATTATATAGTTATACACACTTTAACAAGAAATATACATATATGTACAACAATATATAAAAGTATGAAAACCATGTAAAATAAATATGTGAGCTGGTTAGCTGGAAACGGGTTGGGTTATTGGATGCAGGGCTGTTCTCTGACTTTATATCGGATCTGAAGCTCCTCAATTGGCTGCAGCATTCCAAAGCCATAGCGGCTGGGGTCCACTGCAGGCACCTGAGCCTCGGGGTCACTCAGCTGGATGTCTAAATGAGACAAAACCAGGAACACAAACCTGTAACGAACAGAGAAGAGGAATGAGAATTTGGAGAGACAGAAGCGTTGGCAAATATAACAACTTATGCAATAATGTTATTAATGTTTAACCGTAGAATGTTTTATTCCACTGATGACATGAACAGCTAACTCTCTGAACCTCTAGGGCATTAGGGAGATGGATATGTTTGCCTACACTGGGAATGCTGCTGATCTTTTTAAATGGCTTTTGTATGTGCAAGAGGAGGATTGCCCTCTTTACAAGCTAATTAATGTGTGTGTGTGTGTGTGTGTGTGTGTACTGATTCTAATCTCTATGTCTCTGTGCGCTTAAGGACAGCATGTGAGCTTCAGGGAGATGGCCTTTCCTTTGGGATTTCCTTTTGTCTCTGAGGACACTTACTCTCTTATGGACTGGATAGCAAATGGTTTTCCCACACAAGCGTTGGTGCCTGCACCCCATGGCATGGTGTAGTACTTCAGTCTCCGCCCACCTTTGAAAAAGTCTTGCTTTATTGTTCCATCTGCATTAAGGAACCTGTCATATTTGAAGTTCTGTGGAGAAAATCACAGAAGACTCACATTTAAGTGATGTGATTTGCACACCCACATGCGTTCTCTCACTCTTTGCTGACAGCCCTCTTTTCAACACAATGTCTCACAGCCAGCCAATCAAGGGGAGCGGTTGTGTTACCACGGTGCAATCTATGTGACGTCATCATCAGGTGTACAGATTTTCCAGACCGATAGCTTTGTTAGGACTACAGTATGACGCGTAACTAGGCTGCTTCCCACGCCAATTAGCTTCTTTCTATTACCACTCCTTAATCCTATGGGTGTCCCATGTTCTGGGTTAAACCGTTCCAAAGCGTAATCCAGGGTAAGTTTAAACTGAGTGGGAGATGAGGCACACTCGGCCTTATGTAACTGGACAATCCCCTTTAAGAGTTTTCCCAGCTTGACTTAAACAACACCTCTATTAGTGGAGTGGATTATGCTGGTAGACACAGTAGGCTTTTAAGCCTCAACTGGGAATGGCTTCTAATAGCCATAAATTCAGAAACTGCTGTGAAGTGGCAAACCAGCATCCTAAGGCTGTCCCTTCTCTAACACAGCGACTGTAAACAACACTTAGTGCCGTCCCCGTTAAGTAAACTAAGTGAAAATGGATCTATCCATGCTTCACCCAAACATAACAAATGTTGCTAGGTTCAAATTAATGCGAGATTAAAAATGATATTTACTGTGTATGTATGTGAACAGTCACATTGTTAGGATAGTTGTTTGGAAACATTAGAATGATGGTAAACCATTTCTTTCCAATCTGTCTTATTTTGAAAAACTAGGATAACACAGTCCAACTCATCAGCATAGCATTTAAACATGGAAACCAAACAAAGACTGAATCTGTCATTTTGCTGACTTATTGTATGCCAGAAGCTTTTCCAACTTGCATAGAAGTTTTATAGTAATCATATAATGACATATTACAGTTTATAATACATGGCACGAGATAATCAAATAAAATGCCTGATGTACAAAAGAGTCACTCGTTTAAAAGCTGTTAATGACATGCTCTCAAAAGAGAAATAGAGTGTGTAGGTGTGAACGCAAGAGTGTTTGTGTACCTCAGGCTCATGGTGGATTTCAGGGTCCATCTGTGGGCTTAGGAAAGGAAACAGACAAACACGGTCACCTCTCCTCACATCATATTCTTGTCCATCTGCCATGCGCAGAGTCTTGTTTTGCAGTACTTCACGAGTGATGAAGGGGGCAGCAGTGAGCCGGAGTGTCTCCTCCAGAGCACTATCTGAAATACCACATTTGTGTACAAAACTGATCAGTTCTGAAACGTACAAAATAATGTATTTTAGACCTAAAATAATCTGATCTGCTTTGTGAGGTTCACCTCACATAAACTGCACCAATACCTTCTAATATGTAACATACAGGCACAGAACCACTCAACAGCTTTTGCCAAGTGAACCTTCTGTAGCCTTTGCCTGGCATGACCCTTGGTCTTAAATGACCCAGCTTTGATGCGCACTTTCTAGCTCTGCAAGTTGTCCCAGCTTGATTACAACACAATTACTGAAGTGGATTATGCTTGCAGACACAAAAGGGTTTTAATCCTCAATTGGGGATGGCTAAAAATAGCCAATCAGAATTTGCCGCATAGAGCAAACCAGCGTCATAAACGAATACTTCCTAAACCACAGCAAACTGTAACATTTTGGTTTATACCTTGCTAACCAATACACACATTTCAGAAGGCTAAAAGACTATTCAAATCAATTCTATCAATTGTACCAAAGTCATGGTACATTGGCATTCAAAAGTTTGGAATTTCTTATCAAATGAACATTTATACAATAATGTGCATTCAAAAGGATAATGATAACATTTGGTGAGCAAGAACCTATTAAAGGTTAACAAATGTATTCTCTATTTAATTTTTTTCTTTGTCTAGTTTCTGACCTTGAGATTTGAATTTCTTTATTTTTATTTAAATCTTCTTGGTGTCCTAGGAAATGTGTAATTGTGCATGAAACATCAATATTAGAACTGATTTTACTTGTTTACAACCAGATAGGTTTCATGTACCCGTCAGCCTCAACATTATCCTGCTTAAAGGGATATGTTATTAGGAAATATGTGAAGGAACATAAATATATATATATATTCCCTCATATACTGCAAGCTGTGATGTATTTTGTTCTCCGACACATTTCTTACAAAACCAGCAATGAACAGCAATATGTGCTAGAGTGACTCTTCCATGGCACTGGAGCAGGTGGGCTGGCTGTCACTCCCCACGCGGATCAGTGAGCCTTGGGCGCACATGACCTTGTCACTGGTTCAGCGGTCGTCCTACCTTGGCCCACTTTTATTAGGTACTAATCAGCACATACTGGGAACCGCCACAAGACCTGCTGTTTTGGAGTTGCTCTAGCCATCACAATTTGGCGCCTATCAAAGTCATACAGGTCTTTAAACATGCCAATTTTCCTGCTTCCTGCACATCATCTTCAAAAGCTGACTGTTGGCTTGACAGCCATTGTAGTAAGACAAACAAAATAACTCACTTCACTTGTCAGTGGCTGATCATTGTATATTGTTGTGTTTCCTGAAGACAGGACTGTTTTGTTTTGTTTGATTTATTTCATTCTTTCCTTTGGTGTCATCCAGGCCAAGTGCCCCCAATTCATTATGCACATGTAGTAACATATTGTAAAAAATATAAAGAGAATGGTGGTGTTTCTTTTCACTTGTTATATATGAAATTAAATGCATTGTCAAGCTTGGTTCTGACATTTGGGTTTGTGCACATTGATTGGTTGTAATTTAATCCTGCGAGCCAACAGCTCCTCATTAGGCCCTGTTTTAACATAGACTGAACCCATAAAGCAAATATTTAAATAGCAGATCCAAACTTAGCATTAAGGCAGATTTACTCTACATTTACATTTAAGGCATTTATCAGATGCTTTTTCCAAAGCGACTTCCATTCTCTAACTACAGGGGACAGTCTCCCTGGAGCAGCTTGGTGTTAAGGGTCTTGCTCAGGGACCTAGTTGTGGTGTGCTAAAGGTAGAATTCCAACCCCTGACCTATTGGTCCAGAAGCAAGTATACTACCCACTCAGCTACCACCACTATCTGAGCAGAATGTGTGGAAGCCTTCAAAGATAGATGAAAGACTCACCAAACACAGGTGTATGCTGCTGTGGATCGAGAGCAGTGGTCCCCGGCAGCGTGACGAGGCTGAACTCTTTCCTCACTGCCCTTATGGCCTCGGAGTTGGTCAGCAGGAAGGCCAGGAGCCAGAAGGCAGCAGGGCCCATGTTACCCTGGCAACAGACAACGGTAAGCAACGTTAGGGCTTTGCCTGAGTTCAGCAGTGTGTAAACATTGTTAATGACCGATGCATAAAATAAACCATGCGCAGTATTTTTTTTTCTATACTATTCCACTTCCTGTTCCCTCTGGCTTATGTCACTGCACTCTATTCTGTTTCTACAATTGAAAGTACATGAGTGCACAACATGCTGAAAAGCTAGAGCAGTCTAGTTTTTAAATCAGGTCTCACGCTAACATGTTAGGAAAACAACTTTAAATGAGCATGAAATATATTTTTCTCATTAAGAAGTGCAGCCAAAATAAAGTGTGGACTGGATGAATTAGAGCACAAAGATTGAGGAATGTGTCCTCAACATATCCCCTGTCCACTGTAGTGATCTACAGTAGTGTTAAACTCTGGTTATCCTCACAGCGCCAGTGCCAAAGGGCTTACTATAAAAGGAGGACCACTGGGAGCCAGTGGAGGACATAATGTAAAAAAAAAACATTACGGAAGATAACTGTAGCTGGGACATTTTTCACCAGCACATGGATGAATGGACAAAACCTCAGGGTGCATTACAGCTGACATTACAGCTGACATTAACAGGCTGATTTAACACAATTTGTCCATTAATAAAGGATCCAAAAATTTTAGGTGTAGACAAGAATGTCTTCTTAAGCCTGTGATAAAAGTGGTTGTGTGATTAGATGGAGAAGTAAACAGATGTTTTCAAAAAATCTGAAAAAATTGATATGCACACAACTGATTGTTACTGATTAGATGCTGAAAATCTTTCTTGGTGCAACTGAATAAACCACAACTTGACTAAAATATATAATTCTGCTATACCAAAAGTATAAAGGCATCTAACTTGAATGAATAATTATTGCTTAATGTGTTTAATCATGATTAACACCAGCAAGGATCCAGACATTACACTTAGCTCCCTCTCCAGATGGGAAATTGAAGCAGACGCCTTTTTCATAGTAGCACAACAGTGCCCCCTTCCGGTCATACATTTGTCCTCTCTGTGGGCTTTGGTGCCTGGGGTTAGTCTCCTGGGGTAAGTGAATTATGTTACATTGCACTTCTGAGGACAACACCCATGGATGTGCACGCTTTATCCCATTCACTACTATGACCTATCCACATGCATCTTGTCTCAAAGTGATCTACCCTTAAATTCTGATGCTTTGATTTTAATTTCAATTCTCATATTCATTCTGTTAATGTGAACATCATGAACAAGTTTGTGTCTCTTTATTACAGTTTCTCTTATCTACTAGCTATCTCTTTAACTCTCAGGCAGAACAATGGTAGACATTGGAGAAACAAGGGCATGCAGGGAGTGGTCCAAGTAAAGTTATACTGCCTGTTTAGGTTCTTGTCAAATGTCTCACTTGTTACATTCTGCTGAGAAAGTTTGCTTTTTTTCCTTTTGACCAATAAAGGCCTTTTTAGTGATTTTGCAGTTTGTGCTGGGTCTGTTTTTTTTTAAAGATTGCTTTTTTTTTGGCATATCAGACAATCATTGGAAAATCCATCCATCTTCTACCCCTTTATCCCGCATTCGGGGTCGGGGGGGACTGGAGCCTATCCCAGTTACTACGGGCGAAGGCGGGGTACACCCTGGACAGTCGCCAGAATGTCGCAGGGCCACACACTCACACACATTCACACTCACAATCACAACTAGGGGCAATTTAGTGTGCTTAATCAACCTATCCCCAATCATGCATGTTTTTGGCTGTGGGAGGAAACCGGAGTTCCCGGAGAAAACCCACGCGGAGAAAATGCAAACTCCACACAGAAATACCATGTGCCCAACACGGGAGTCGAACCCAGGACCTTCTTGCTGTGAGGCAACAGCACTAACCCCTGCGCCACCGTGCTGCCCTCATTGGAAAATCTCAGGTTATTGGCCCCAAGCAAAGGTGTAAGGCTGTTAAAAAATTTCGTAAGAGCACTCTTGAAAACAAAGGGCTCACGCGGCTCAGCACACCAATTTTAAACACTTAAAATAGGCCTTGCATCATCTGTCTTACATCTGCCGCATTCCCAGCATAATAACAGCCAAACTATGCAGGTCACCTGCGTGAATGACTTGTGTTCACTTATGACACAGCACAATGGATTCATGGGCGCAGTCAGATGACAAGGAGAATGTTTTTTTTTACGCTTCACTGTTTCAGTTTTAATTTTAATTGAAAATAATTTTTCCCCCAAGGCCCAATTACAATATCTGTGTAGTTTTACATATCAAAAACATGGTTGCATGACCATTTTGTAACCTCCTTTTATCCTTTTTTGAAACAACTTAACAGCCTGTTTTTGTGATGAACATGACCTCTGTTCAGATTTCCTTAGATTAATTTTTTTTTTAATATGTTCACATATTAGATCAAATACCTTCTTTTAAAAATGTGAAGAAAATTGTTTTTCCCAAATTATGAGCCCTTTACGATTAGCAGAGCAGCTTTTTAGATCTAAAACAAGGCTAGGTTTATGGTTGATGTAACGAATAAACTAGTGGGTTTGGATACTTATCGACATATCAAAATGTACAAAGGTACAGGTCTTAAGATCTGCAGTGTAATTTTATTTGTTTTTCTCATCTGCTTTTTTAGCTCTGGTGCCAATCTAAATAAGGACACCATCCAACCAATGCCTCAAACAGTGTTATACATGCTTTTTTACCTGTGTGGCCCAGAGCTGCAGCAGCATGGCCTTCCTCTGGGTCTCCTCATCAGCTCCTTCCTCTTGCAGGTGCTGCCTGTAGCTCTGCAGCCACAGACTGGAGTTTTCCCTCAAACCGGCCTGAGCCAGCAACTCCCACAACCTCTGCTTCACTGAGCCCGCTGTCTGTTTCTCTCCTGCAGACACAAGCAGAGAGAGGGATTATAACGTTAAATAAGTCTGAGTAAGAAAGTGAAGTAATAGAATATCCAGAAACTAAGTAAACAAACGGAAGTGTGTGAGTTATGAAACACTCATAGAAGGTACATAGTCTGGACAGGCATCTCCAGAGAAGCGTGCCTGAGCGCACGTCCATATGCTGTAATCAAAATCAGAACATACATGATCGAGGCACAGATCTCTTTCCTCCTGCTGAAGATGTGATCGATGTAATGAGAGCGACAGTGACAGGGCAGTTGAGAAAACAAGTGAGTAAGTAAGTGACTAAATACATGAGTCAGGAGAAAGAAAAGAATCCCAAACAGGGGGCCTATGTAACTGTTATCAATTTTAAGAGCATTATCTACACACAGCACAACAAGATAAGAGCTTTTATTTAAGTCCAGCAATCCAGAAACAGTGGGTGCGAGATCAGAAAAGATAAAAATTCCTGAACTCCTCCACAGACAGTGGAAAGAGACTTATCTACAGGACCTAAATGGCAAAGGTTTGATGAGTTCAGTATATGTGGGTGATCACATTTCTTTAAAGCAGGAGACGTTAGATCAGATAACGACTATGATGACGGCCAAGTTCAGAACAGTTGCAGGTGTGATGTGAAGTTACACAACAGATGTTAGTGAGATCATTATATAAGTGAATAGGTGTAAGTGAATATTTCTGAGATTGGTTTGATTTGCAGGGCGTTACTGATACTGTCATGTTCCACTGAGTGACCGTCTGTAATGAGGTCATTAAGTCGCCGTGGAAACCGACAAAACACAAGCGGTTTTCATTCATGACGTTATGACCCTCCCTTACAGTGTACAGAACATGAATGGGCTCCCCAGACACAACATGATCAGCAATGTTTTGGAAATCAGTTGAGTGTGTGGGTTTAAAGCTTTAAGCATTCTGTAAAGGTTTCCATTCCAGGAAAATATCAGGGACGGAAGGTCTAATCCGAGTTTCAATGTAACAACCACACTGATGCAGTCTTAACCCTTTAAACTGGAAGACTGTGGGCCAACACCAATTTCTCAGCTTTGTAACAGAGTACCTTCCTTTATTTGATAAAAGTGTCTAAATAAATTGGAAAAGTTACAGCATACAAAGGTCAGAATTCTAGAAATCAATATTCACCCAAACATTTTCTGTTAACACACCTCTAAACTCTAAAACATACCCCAAACAAGACCTGCAGATGCAGTTTAGGACATTCAGGTTCCTCAATACTTATGATGGTTCCGACTACAGACCCTGTCGTCTTAAAAAGTTGATCACACTTTAAAGTTAACCTCCCATCCAGATATGATACCCTATACTTAGGAAATACTCCTTTTGAAAAGTGGGGAAATAATGATAGATCACTGAAATTGGTACATTTGTTCACAAATAAAAAGGCTGTAACCAGAAAGTGGCTAAGACAAGAACCACCTACAGTGAAGGACTGCATTAAATTAATACAAGAAATACATGTTATGGAAAAACCGTCTTTTCCTCTAAGACCTCAAAAAGAAAAATTATTTCAGATTTGGACCAAATGGAATGATTTTTGATAAACTGGTGTTTCAAAATGTAAATTTGAGATATATTTCTCCCTTTTCATTCTGCCCTTTTTTGAGTTTGTTTGAGCTTCTTGTAATTCTGGGAACAATCTTGGTAATAATCTAATGTAAGCCTAAAACCATGTTCTTTAAATGATCATTTGATTGTATCACTGCCGGAAACCAGATTTTTAAGCAAGCATTTGGTTATAATGTGTAGTTTTGTTCATTTTTATAGCTCCAAGTGCGTCAAACTGTGACCTAAACCACTTCAACTCTGTACTACTTAAATAACGAGCTGGATGCGGTTTGAGTGGGTTTAGAGAGAGGGCTCTTAATTGTCGAAACTACATCATTACAACAGGACTACATGGAAAATTGTGTCAGTTTGATGTCTTTTCACCCAAATATTCCTTTAATGACAGGCCATTAAACTTTACAGCCCTTATTTTAAAAAGCCCCATTAAAACCTTTTTAACATTGTGGATCCCTGCCAGTACAAGCAAGGATTTACATCCAACATCATAAAAGCATCATGAAGGATTTTGCTTTGCCTATAAAAGGCACCTTAACTGACCTGACTTGAGGGTGGTGCGAGCCATCTTGATCAGGAGGCTGTCAAATTTTTGGTACTCCATATAGACTTTGGCAGCATCCATGCAATTGTTATTCTGCTCTCCACCGAAGAGTGTGAGATATCCAGCCCTAAAGGGAGGGGATGGGAAAGTAGACGGCTGTAATTAAGTCAAAACCTCCAGAAAACCATGCCGCGACATTTCCCCCATAAACCTGACACACTGTGGGGACATCACTAAGTATCAGCTTCTGCCGGACCTCCAAACGGAGCTTATCACAAACCACTAGTGGTGAACATTGAAGGATCTGATTGCCTACGCTGTGGGTGAGCCATCCACTAATGTGTTCCTGCGAAAATGTTTGTACATCTGTCAAGCTGTTTACTGAAATATTATAAATGCTGCATGTATCTTCTAACAGCAGACATTAACAAGGTGACTAAATAAACTAAACGAACAAATTAGTCAATAGGCCCCAATATGCTTCATCATTTCCTGTTTGGAATGAGTTGTAAGAGAAACAAGCCCTAAGAGTGGAAGTGCACAAATTCATCATTCCTCTCATTTACAAACATCTCCATTTGGAAAAACAACCCCATCTGCCTAAACTGTTTATCAGCTGAGGTTCTAAGGCCTCTGCTTGGGACATTCTAGAATTTACAACTACCTAAATAGAAGACTGTAGCAGAAGCCGAAAAGCCCGTCATGTTTCCAGTCCGTCTGGTTTTGGGTGGCTGTCTCAAATGTCAGCAGAGAGTGTAGATGGTTCTGCATGGTGTGGTTCAGGCAGGACAGGTTATCACCTTGGAAGTGCCTGCAGACAGCAAAGTATGAAAAGGTGAAGCTATAGGAAAACCCAGAAAATCAATTTACAATTTTGTGCAAAAGTCTTGTGCAAAAGTCTTAGTTTGTATATAACCATAAACATTTCTGAACATTTGAAACACTGGCATGTTATTTACAAATGCAACTCTAGCAATGCAAAAGAAAAAGCAAGCACGTCCTGATGTCAAGTCTGTGTTTTAGCCTTACGAGTCCAAGCCTGCCTTTGAGGAAGACAATTAATATTTAATGCTTATATGAGCAGAGGCGTATCAAGCTTTCCAAAAGTGGGTGTGTTCTGGGATGGGGAAGCCAAGTTATAAATACAATTTAATCAATTTAATACAGTTTAATCTGATGAAAGTGGGGGCATGAAATCGTGTTTCAATAAAGTGGGGGTGTTGAGACCCCCACTCACCCGTGTGCTACGCCCATGTATATGAGATAATCAATACCCCAATACATGTATGTATTCTATTCATTATATATCCTTTTTTTTTTAAGAAAACCTATGCACCATAAATCATATAAATCATTTTTAAATCATGTTCTTGCAAAGTAAAGCCTTTGCTGATAATGTCTATTTGGAAGCAGGTCTGAAAGAGAGGAATCCCCTTTGCTGTTTCTTTACATTTAGCTTTCTCTGGCAGCTCAACCCAGCTCAGCATAAAGAACACCTACCGGTCAGGAAGCAATTAGAATTCCAGCGGTATTCAATTTACTTCTGAGAGTAGCTTCCATGGTTTGTAATACTTTTCTACAAATTCTGACGTCATGCACCTGCCGTTCCACAATGGAACTCCTAATATAATTAAATGTTTGTTCAAGTTTGAGTGACACTTGAGATAAGAGAGCCTGGCTTAAGACGAATTGTCAAAAGGCTTTGACAGCAAGGACGTCAATGAGAGCCACACCTTCACAACATGAGTGAAAAAGGTCACAACAACAAGGCCAAACCCACATTATTCGCAATAAAACAATAATGTTCTTGGGCCAAGATAACTACTAAAAATACACCCTGCTCTTCAGTCAACATTAGGCCCATTCTTAAAAGGAAAGATCTAAAAATAGAACCTTAACTGCTTTAGGTACACATTTAAATAACTTGTGACAGTGCCATAGAAAACCCATCTCAGATCATAGATTAAAAGACATATCTTCTCCAGTTTTCACCTGAAACAACACAGCCTAAATAGTTACAGAAATCAAATTCAACCTAAAAATGCTTTATCAAATCAGAATTAGGGCTGGCACTCAGAATTAGGGCTGGCACTACTACAAATCAGAATTAGGGCTGGCACCTTAAGTTACCCCATCAAGCTCTATAATATTCTGTAGAGGAAGTCCTGGGCTTCCCAGTGATGTGTCATGTGATGGATTTGTATGCTGGGAACAATGACAAGACATACATGAGGTACAACAAATGAAAGATGTTCCTCTGAAGAACCAAAAAGAAAACATGCTTCCAAGATTATCACAGCTAAACACTCCAGAGGAAGAATAAATGCAGAACTACTAATGATCTGTCTCTTAGAATTCACTGTTGAACTAAAAACATGTTTTGCTGTTCTTGCAAGCAACAAGCAACAGAAGAGGGATACAAAACTGTATTGTTTTGGTCAAACTGAATGTGTTCTTTGATTAATATCTCTCTAAACATATAATCTGCTCATTTTGTACATTTTCTAAATTCAGTTCTATTTCCACATGGAAATCTTCCTGTTGTCCTCTTCAGGGGACATGCTGGGAAATTAATATAAAAAATATATTCAAATAAATTTTAATTGCAAAGTGTTTTTATGCCCCAAATAGGAAATAGGAAAAATATATCGTTTATTTTGTCCTCAGTAGGTTAAAGTTGCAAAATATTATGTACGAAAAGTCAAGCGGATTGTTTGCCACTATAAATTGTGTGTGTATGATTTTGTCAATTAAATAAATACTAGAAAACTCATTTATCTAGCATAACAATAGTGACATCCAGAGAAATAATTCTGGTCACTTTTAATTCTCCCAGAACACAGAAGGTTGGCAAAGAAACTGAGAGATCAAAAAGCCGCCACTTTTCCTGTGAGGCCACAAAAAAAGGGCTAGGCCGGAATAAGCCAAACAGCTGAACTGAACTGGACTACTGCAATGTCATATCAACTCCACCAGTAATCAGTGTAAGCCAATGACATACAGTGTCATTCTAGGAAAGAACTAATAATATGAAGGTTCATTAAACATTTAACAAGATTTTCACAACCTGGTTCACAAACTGTTCGCTGAAAGACTCTTTGGGGAAGCAAACATTAGTTCCTCTAGGGCAGGAGTGCCCAGTCTTTTGTTCAAAGGGCCAGTATGAATGCAGGCTTTCATTCCAAACACCATGTGCACACCTGACTCCACTGGTTTTATCAGTTGCTATCAGTGTTAAAACCACTGATCATGCAAGCTTCTGCTTTGTTGGAATGAAATTCTGCCTGATTAACCTTTTAAGTGAAGAGTTGCATTCAGCCTGTAGCCCTAGTCCAGTCATAGACCAGGCACTGTTACTCTCATGTGTGCATGATTCTGACCATTTTCATTATCTGATCCATTGACTGATGTGTAACTGCTCTTATGAGTGTTTCAGCACAAGCTTATGACACAAAGAAGGGTTTCCTCGTACTAGACTGACTGGAAAAAAATGGAAAGCCCCTCACAGTTTCCTGGTTCCAAAACAGTTAAAATAAAACCAGACAGGAAGCAAAATTCACCAAAAACCCACTGGATTATATGAGCCCCCAGTATTACATACAGCTTTTCCCAGGAGTGATTCAACAGTTTGACACACCCAGACAAATGACACAAAGTCCTTCCCTTCATTAAAGGTCTTAATTTTTCAATGCATGGTAGTTGGAAGAGCTACACTCCTCTTTGAGAGGACACATGCTGTGAATGAAGTCATTGACAAAATAAAACTAAGTCACTGCCAAGAGAAACTGTGAAAAAAGCTAAATATTGACACCCAATATAAACAGTCAGAAAAACAACCACTTGTGTCTTCAAGCTCTTAAATCAAGTTTAATTCCTGTCGCTGTTTTCTGAATTACCTATTTCGACCATTGTCCTATTTTATTTCATTTTCTCTTACTCTTTACATGTAAATACACAAGAGGAAAAGGAAATCAGTTGTAAATTCCACAAACAGAAAATGACACTAAACTGAATGACTAATAACTGTACCTTCTCATTATTGCTTTCTCAGAATCAGGTTTGTGATTTGGGAGCCTCAGATTAAAAATCCTCTCCATCAGCACGTGCGCATAGCGTGTGAAGTCCAGAGCTGTTGTGTCCTGAAGAACAGAGTCATAAGAGTTGGGGTCCAGTAACACAGTGACATATCGTCCAGCCACACGAACCTGCAAGATACAACACTGTTACTGGTACTGCCAATGGTAACGGCTACCCTCTTAAAAATAAAGGGGCCAACAAGTGTTATATGGAGCGAAGGTTTACAAGTAAACCTGATCCACAAGGGTCCTGTGTATTTGCAGGCTAGAAATCTCAACCTTTGAAGAACCAGTTTCGATTCATTTAGGGTTCCTGGATCCCTTCAGTTTAAAATTCTTTAAAACAATTGATTGAAACCACTTAACCGCTGAAAGGTTCTCTTGGGAATCATTTTTTTCAAGGCAGTGCTCCTAATAACCTTTTTCTTGGACCTTTATTTTTAAGATGTAATATGGTGCAATAAACAGGAAATTAGAGGGGGATAAGACACCCAGGAATGAAAGAGGCAAGTATAGCACAAATATATTTATTATACTGATAAAGTGCCACTTCTCACCGTAAATATGTCACCATGTTTCAGCTTCATTCTGGTTAAAAACTTGGCAGCATCTTTTCCAAAATCCAGTGCATGCCCCAACCATGGAATAACTCCTTTATCTAATGGAGGTTCTCGTTTAGACCTGAAGACAGAGACGTCTTTCATGTAAGTTAAGTGAAGTCTGTAAATCTGAGAGTCATAGTGGTGCTGACAGCGGAATCCAGCCTGGAGCCAAATCACACACCCGCAGTGACATTATCAAAACACCTCTCCTGGCAGGATGAAGTCTTAATGGACTGAGTAAGTAATAATGACAGAAATAAACAGGAGTAATGATGAGCACATCAGACATTACTCATCACAAGTTTACTTTACATGCACAGGCATAATGTACATCTGTAAGCAACAGACATGTAATAGATATAAAGAGATATTTTAAGATAAAGTTATGTATTCTGTACACTCACCTAGTACGATTTGAGAGAAAGTAAAAAAAGAGTACTGCGTGAAAGAGGAGAAGGATGGTCCAGATCATGGTGTTGCTTGCGTAGCTCCTGGTGTCTGAAGTGAAAGGCTGTGAGTGCTGGAGCAGGATAAGCGAGGAGCTTTTATATACTCGCGCTGTGGGCTGATCCTAATCCCGGTGCTCTTGGTAAACGTATGTGTCATTCATCACTCCTGAGATAGGAACCTCTCAGGAGGACAACAGTTCGAAAGCTTTAGAGTAAATCATTGCATCACACCTTACATACAATATTCTTCCCAGAGAACATTCGTGTAATATTTAGTTTAGTTTTATGTAATTTTGTCTGTTGACATCAACACCACGTTACCGTGAATTACGTCACTCTTACCAAAACAGTTGAAGTCAGCAGGCGCGCTTCACCCGTGGTTTACAATCTGGTGTTTGCGATCACACAGTCCGAAACATGACCTCATAACCTATGACAAATGAAAATAAATACACTCATTAAGTTAACAAATCAGATTTTTCCACTATGTGATGACACCTTTTAGCAAGGGTGAAGAGGAATCTAACAACTACAGTGCACTAGTTCCTCTCGTGTTGATCAGGTTCATACAGACAGCAGAAAAAAATAGTTTCAGCCATAATTTGTGATGTAATGAAAAGCAATGTATTTTTTTAATGTATTTGTCCAACACCATATTCGTTATTTGTGCCTTTCCGACCATATTCGGAGAGAGAGAGAGAGAGAGAGAGAGAGAGAGAGAGAGAACAATGAAGACCCATCAGTGAGGTTAAGAAAAAACACTGAATAACTGAAAAAGATTTGAAGGGATCATTGGTACTGGCTAACATGTGTTCATGAGACTACAACACGGAAAACATTGAACAAGTAGGGTGTCTATGGCAGCACACCACAAAGGCAGCTGCTGCTTTTTAATAACAACATTGCTGCACACCTGAAGTTTGCAAAAAAGTACACTGACACTCCACTGCAGTATGGGTAAATTGTTTTGAGAACTGATAAATTAGATTAAACTATATGGGAAAAAATTCCGGCTGAGGGTAGGAGGTAGTCTTCCAAGATTCTTGGGCCCATCAATTGGTCCCTAAGTGTGGTGAAGTCATCCTGCACCCTTAGAAGAAAAACACCCAAGCACAATGTTTCCACCTTGATGTTTGATGGTAGGGATGGTGTTCTTCAGGTCATACTCAGAATTTCTCTTCCTCCTCACATGGCGGGTCAAGTTGATGCCAAAGAACTTGATTTTGGTCTCATCTGACCACTTTCTCCCAAGCCTTCCCGGAGACATTTCGATTTTCACTGGTACACAAGCTATTGATGAGCAGGGGGACCTTGCGGGCACTGCACTGTTTCAATCCATTATGATGTAGTGTGTTACCAATGGTGTTCTTAGTGACTGAGGTCCCAACTGCCTTCAGATTATTGCCTCCTGCCATGTAGTTCAGATATCCAGATTGAGGGTAATTGAATTTATATGTCTTCCATTTCTCTTTCTGTTCTTGACCATGGTAAATATTTAAATGCACACACACACAACATAAACTTAGAAATTCCAATGAGCATTTTATATTCTGTTTTTGTTTTTATTAATTACTATGATCTAATCAGACTCCATGGAAGGGAAAAAATGTGGGAATTGATCCCCTTTTTAAACTCTTCTGAAATTAAGTATAAATGTTTACATTTACGTCTAATCCATAAAAAATAATTCATTTTAGACAATCCGTTTAAATTATTGAAGTTCTATAGAAAAAAGAAACTGTGACATCAGGCAAACAGAGTGACTTCAATGACCATTTATTGAAGACACTGGTGTTGGATGAGCATAAATCGCAAGTTCTGAATATTAATATTCAAGCATTGTTCCAACATTTAGTAAGATATGTGAATCAAATACAATCCTGTAGGAAAATGAAATCACAGAAAAGCACACCAAAATGGGGGAGAAGCCTTTTTTTTTACAGGTCGTGATAGATTTCAGCCGACAGGTCTGCCAGTGGCCTTATTAAACCTTCTCCATGTCTTCTTACTGAGTTTCCGGTGTCTTATGAGGCTCCCTTACGTCTTCTGGAACAGTACCAAAAATCGAGACAGTGCGCCGCAGCACGAAAACTCCAGCATGCAATCCGCCTACGTTCACCCAAACAGTGTGCGATTTCCTCCACAGACCACACATCCGTACAAGTGCCTGTTCAAGAAACATAGACAATGAATACACACTGTGGATTTACCATGATTACACACATCATGCTTCCTTGGTTACTCATAGTTCCAGCAACATTACATATTACATACAACCTGACGTTGGCTACCTCTAAAAATCTCACAAGAGGCCTCTTGTCCTTTAATCAGGATATAGCTGTTGAAACAGACGTTTTTTTTTTTTTTATCTAGTCAAATATGCACTCTCACGACAAAAAGAACAGGAACGTGTTTTTCACCTGTCGGCTTGAGGCAAATACATGTTAATAAAATGCATTTTGGAAAGACTTCATGGGTCTTACAAAAACAAGTTCTAAATTCTGACTTAACACCTGTGAGTCAGCCGTGAACTCGAGCTTGATCTGTGACAGTCCTCAGGTGGGAGCTACATTCAACAAACAGAAAATATGATACACATTTTTTAAGCATTGATTTAAGCCTTTTTATGTTTTACTTATTACTATTTATTACCATTTTTATCTTTTAGCTCTATTTGTGTTTATTTTGAGACTACTTTTATGATTTATTAATCTATCTATTTTTAGTATTATATCTAAGTTTAATTATTTTATTTGTGTATGAGCTACTGGATGTCTTTCTTACTTTCTTTCTTTTTCTTTCTTTCTAGCTTGCTTCCTTTCTCTCTCTATAAAAAAATTCTTTAAAAAAATCATTTGCTGAAGATTAATGAAAAGACCCATAGACATTTCCAACGAATTTTACCTTCTGAAAACATTTTTTGTCCTGAGTCAGTAGTACAGCCCTTCCTGTCCCTGGCCTGCAGATCCGTGCCATTTCTCGAAGACAAGAAGGATACAGATCCCAGTTCTTTTTCTTGGAACCCATTCTTCAAGATTAGACAAACACAGAAAATATTAATCCAAGTTACAAAACACTGGTTTCAAAAGAGGCCTCTGTTTACTTTATAGAAGAAACAGCATGGAGTGACATTCTCTTCAGCAAAAGCAGCAGTGCAAAATGATAAAGGTGTGCTCGAATAAAGTATGTTTTCACTAACACTCTACCTCTTTCCAAAAGGCATGTCAGTGATGATGATGTCAGCAGAGCTTGTCCTCATGGGCAGGCGACACAGGTCCCACTGTGCCGTGTCTATAGACAAACCTGGAGAAGCACTGAATTAAATGGTAAAACAAAAGTGTGAACATCATTTCTGTTTCAACTGTGGCTAGCAGCCCCTAGTGGTCAAAGGTATCACTGCTGCCATTATCCTAATTTTGATAGAATATACATTTGACCAAACTTGAAAATACGATACATTATGGAATATAAAAAACATATGACAATGAAACATATAGTGATAATGTGCAAAAATTTGACATCGTCCAGCTTGTCAATCCTACTTACACTAGCTGATTAGCTAGCGCTATTGTTTATGTTTCTATGTCTAATCATTGAGATAATTCATCATGGATACATTTATACAAGCTACATTTATTACTGTGTTATATTTGTTTTTTGGTTAAATCTTGTGGGCAATGGAAATTTTTGTGGTCAAAGGTACAGCTCATGTTGCAAATGGTGGGGAACTCTTGTTTCCTAATTACTGTGGTCACTTAATGGAATTCTTTCATTAAGTGACCACAGTAATTAGGAAACGAGTTCATGTGTAAAACATTAATGCAATATCCAAAACGTTGTGGAAAATAATCTGAAAACATATTGGTCTGAGGGTCTTTTAAATGAGAACAATAATACTGAGTACAGTCTCACCAGCCCGCATCTTGTCTTCTCTTCACAATATGGTTAATGTTATTAACTGTACGACTAACGGCCATGTCATGGTTGTCTCCAGAAAGAAAGAATGAGTTTGACCACTCCATGACTCCCTAAAGAGAAACAACAACTTAAGTGAATTCATCTTAAGAATTACAAAACAGACAAAACTCAAACTGCACTATCATAAAAAAACACACAGGCACTAATCCTCACCTCTAAAGGTATGGCTCCGGTGCCACACATAGGGTCTACTATCACATCCGATATCTGTGGCTTGGAAAGTCTACAAAATGAAATGGAAGGATTTGTGATACAAGCTATAACTCTTATTTTCAAATGCATGTGCTCCTGTCAGATCAAACTTAGATTTTAAAAAATTGAATAAAGTTGTTACTGGCTAAAAAAAATAAAGTGATGCTACACTGATAAAATGTTCCTTGGTTTATAAATAACTGATTTCAAACCTAAGCATCCCATAAGCCAATGTGGAACGTAGAGTGGTCGGCCCAAAATGAGTGATGTTTCTTCTGTGTAGACTTTCTTCTGTGAGGGCAATGCCAATCACCACCTCAGTGTTGTGGATATTCAACAGTACCTAACGTATAAAGGTGGAAAAACATGCCTATTTTTTTCCCTAGCATATGATATCCTTAGAAATCTTTAGACAGCACTGAGGAAAAAGGAAGTAAGCTCACATTACTTATTGTGAAATCATCTCAAAATGTACCCTCTGTCAGATACAAGAACATTATTACATTTATGGAACTTTAAGTATTGATTTCAAGCTGAAGTCCTTTCTTTGTTTCTTAGTAGGACAAGCAGTATATTTTATCCGTAGTTATGTAACTAATTTTCTACTTACTTCCACATCAAACTTGGTCATATCTGCTTTCCACTGAAAAAATTCTTGCACTGCACCACCAAAGTCTCGTGCTGCATCGTTGGAGGTGAAACTGTGTTTGTCTCCGGCTCTGTTACAAGTCACACGGAATCTCAGAGGTTTATTCTCCATTTGTTCTTGGATATCTGACCCCTGCTCTTTCTGAGGGCCGGTCTCTTGTTCAAGACAAACATCACCATGCTCCTCTTTCTCCTCTGGTGCATCAGGCCCATCCTGGAGCTTCTCATGTTCTGCTGCATCACTGCTCGGCTTTGATTTGGGTATAGCACCTCCTCTTCTCCGATTCCTTTTCTTCTTTAGCAAGTTGTTTATTTTCCAGACCTCCAAAGCATTAGTCCAGGGTAATGTAGGTGCTAGATGCTCCAGATCTAATAAAGCTTCTTCCTGTTGTGAAATGTATTTGTAAGGGCTATTATATCAAAAGAAAGATACAATACGAAAAGTAGCTCATGTAATTTTCAAATAAAACATTTGCAGTTGTTACATGGAGACACACATACTAGTTCTACAAATAAATCTAATTATAAAATACTTTGATTTTCAGTAAGATTTACTTACCTTTGTCTCTTTGAAGTGATAATTATCATAATGTTCAACAACAACAAACAGATTGTCAACAGACTTTAGATGATGAACCTAAAAAAATAGAAAAAGTACTCAGTTCATTTTAGATACATAACAGTGATGGGGAAAACATCGCAGAACAACTGTCAAAGCCTACACCACTGCTGTAACTGAATACGAGTACTTAGATGAATCTTCTCTGGAATTTACCAGATAAGTAATTCAACCTCACTACTTTTTTTAGCATCTAGCATAAGGCTGCAGTTTATAAATTCCTACACCCACGTAATTAAACAGAAAAATGTCATGGTTGTGAAACGACTATAACTTCAGATGAAACCAATCCAGTACATTGGATAAAACAACAAAAATCTCATATAGATTACAAACTACTGCAGAAAGTATCACAGATAATAGAGATATGTGTTCAAATGGGACATGATGGATCAGTGTGCAACCTGGTGATTTAAAAGTGCCAATTCTGTCTAGAAAGGATTACACAAGTCTGTCACAAGTCACCAGATAGTTTCTGTGTATTTTAAACTTTCTCCACTAACTTGTTGCATATTTAATCTTGAATGTGAATGTGACTTTTTCAGCACTTCGTCTATTGTCACCCACTGAGATTTGGAATTAATGTGGTGGATTTGCTGGTCAGTGAAAATGCCTCAGTGTTCCATGATGCTACATGTGATTATTGAAATGTGTGAGTGTCTTCTTGGGCATAAAGCACACTTTTATAGTGCGTAGAAAGTTGTCCTTGTGATCAGAAGGTCATGGATTCAAAACCCAGGAGTGCTAATAACAACTCTGAGGCACCTGCAAACACTGTTGCCTGCATGCTCTGTATTCCTGGCTGCCTGTTGCTTCACTGTGCTGTTTTCACATATGACAAATGGACATTTTACAAACTATAGTAGATAAAAACAGTCTCAGGACTGATGTGATCAGGATATTATGAACTGCAGGATATTATGAACTGCAATTAAAAAAAATAACTGTACATAGTGCATGTGCAATGCTTTTGTCCAATGACCTTACCATACTTGTCTAGCTAAAATAAACATTATCTGCTGCTACTGTTAACAATATAAGAAAAACCTAAAGCTTGCCACCATTTCTGTATCATCAGGCACTAACCTTAGGGAGGACGTCTGTAGTTATTTCAAAATATATTCTGCCTCTGTCTTTGCTGACTCTGGCATCTGTTCCGATCTTCTCCCGGACCTCCTCTGCAGCTGTGTGCTCAAACCCTGTCGGCACTGTGGCTCCGATGATGACAGAGAAGGACTGTGGCACCTGATCACCTTCACCTGCAGCCATTACAGCTCCTTTGCCTTCCTCCATCTTTTGTGCGCAGAATTCTATCTGGGCACCCACCTAAAGAAAAAAAACAAGTAAATAAAACTAACAGAGGATCTTAAATCCCTGGATATGAGATTTTATAGAAATAATAATAAGTGGGCTAAAAGACACCACATACATACTAAAGACTACCGATTCTGCGCCATACACTACAGTTACCGTTACTAAGCTGTCTTTGTTGGACTGTCTTTGTAGTTTATTGACACAGTTTTGCTGTGAGCTAGTCAGGCTAGCTTCTGAAACTCATGTGGCTGCTAGCTGGTGGATAGTTTTTTTTTACATTCACGGCTTTAATTATTTTATCTACAGAGGAGTTTGGTCAGGTGAAAACAACACACTGCCAGGGGATAATAAAAAGAGAATTTGAGGCGGTTTTAAATCTGTCTGCTGTTTTAACTTTCATTCAAGCTCATCGGCGTCCAGGAAGCCACCAGCACTCAGAACCTCCAAACCTGACAGCTGTTAAAAGTCACACTACTTAAAACACACAATTATGAGTTTTTTCTCTGAATCAGACGGGAAAACGTCTTTGAATGTACAGTTCTTTGTATATATATATATATATATATATATATATATATATATTTAAAAAAAATCCTAAGCCGTAAGTAAGCATAAGCGGCAGGACTATAAATAAATTGTTATTTTTATATATCATAATATAATAATAGATGTACTATAATATAATATAATATAATATAATATAATATACTATAATATAATATAATATAAATAATAATAATAAATAATAATAA
>JBBMFX010000101.1:16005000-16037072 GCA_037832545.1 Rhabdalestes septentrionalis
CACGGGCAGATTTTGCTCAGCACATGACCAACCTTTGTGTGTGTGTGTGTGTGTGTGTGTGTGTGTGTGTGTGTGTATGTGTGGCCATAATACTGAGGTAAAGCAACATCTTCCTGGATTAAGCAGAGTCATCATCTACTCAAATTACAATTCTTCAAAATAGTAGTCAAACAATATATGTGACATAATATATTGCATGCAGCAGTGTACCATGATGTTTATGTTTTGGCCATTTGTTTTATTTAGTGATCTCTGATTGGATCTGCAGCAGGGCTACATCAGTGAATATGTGAATTTCTGTGAATATGTAAGAGTGCTCATAAGACATTCTCTTGTATAATGTAAATTTGAAAATCAGTACCAGTATGAAAAACTATACTACATATCAGAGATAAACAACATAAAAATGCTAAAAAGACATGACAGAGGAATTGAGAAGATTAAGGGAAGAGACGAAAAAAGAAGCTTGCAGATCTGTCCTCTCCCATGGCTTCAGTGTACTAGACATTTTCGAGGTAATTTCCCACATTTCCCCCTTGTATTAAAAAAGACACATTTTGTCAGTTTATGTTAGCAAATTGCTGCAGGATGTTAATTTGTATAGCCTCCTCTATTTTTGTACCCTGACAGTGTCACGCCCTAAAATACAATTCATGTATTCAGGGTGAACTAAAACCTGCAGCTCAGTTTGGAGCCTCGTGTGCAAACAGGCTTCTGCACACACCTTCATATATTAGCTCTGGGTGCTTTTGAGCATGCAAAATGAATTAACGACACTGCAATATTCAGTAAATCTATATTTAGGAGATGCAAACTGGGGCCTCTGGCCAGCAGAAATAATTGTACATGGAATAATAGTAAAGGAACTGTAAAATACCTTAATGCTAACAGATTTGTCATTCTATATTATCTATTCTTGTAAGGAGTTCTTTGCTGACTTGCAGGATGTTTATTGGGTAAAACAGTTTCAGCTCTGATATGAAGTAATCAGAATCAGACCCTGGAGGAAATTTCTTATGTTGTGACTACGAATGCACACACAGACACTGAGACAAGAACAATATAAAATAAATCCAGTAATATCTGTAGAAAAAAAATACACTATGCTATGTACTAAAAGGCTTAATAATATTAATACTATTGATACGTAACTTGCAGTTAAATTAATTCTAATGACACAGATGGTAGTTAGGAATACCTGATTGCACTTTGTTTTATGTAAGTAACTTTGAGATAAGTAGTGATATTGCACCTGGCATAACTATTACACATAAGATATTACACAAGATATGAAGTGGTTTAGCACCTATTTAGAAAATGGCATATGTTACTGCACATGGTTTCACAACTGCACATAATATATTGCATATAATGATGTTTTAGCACCTGGTAAGAACGTTGTACAATATTGCACATAGATTATTGCACATCATAGCATCATAGCAAATATTGCACTTATTGCACAATACAATATTGCACATAGACTATTGCACATTATATTGCACATAATATGATAGTAATTTAAACCCAGTAAAAATTACATAGCAAAGTAGCAACATGCTTTTCCTCAGATTCTTGTGTGGATGTGTAACAGAGAGAGGAGTTATAGAGTCTGATGGTTGTGGGAAGGAAAGATTTATTGTGATATTTACTGGAGAACTTGAAGCTAGTAAGTCTATGGCTAAAGGTACTGTGCAGTTTGACCGCCACACTGGTGAATGGTTGTGGAGTGGGTGAACAGCATTGTCCTTGATGGACTGAAGTCTAGACAATGTTTTCCTTTCAGCCACAGTATCCACGTTGTCTAGTTCCTCACCCACCACTGAGCCAGCTTTCCTAATCAGTTTGTTGAGTGTCTTTGTGTCTGCCTCTTTCATGGTGCCACCCCAGCACACCACAGCATAGAAAATGGCACTGGCCACAACAGACTCATAGAACATCCACAACATGGTGTTGCGGACTCACGTAGATCAGATTCTACGTAGGAATAACAGCCAACTTTGACCTGTCTTCACATCTTCGTTTAAATTACAGGGAAGTAACTGGATACCATGATCTTCTCATGTCCACTACAAGTTCGTTGGTCTTGCTGATGATGAGCTGCAGCTGAATCTGCTCTCACCAGTCCACAAAATTTTCCACAGCCATCCTGCATTGCAAGTTGTCTCCATTCCAGATACATTTACGTTTACTGCATTTGGCTGATGATCTTATCCAGAGCGATGTCCATCAGTGCTCAAGTATTCCATGTATTTTAGACCTGTATAGTTAAACTGAAGTCAATCATCCCCAATTCAACCAAGATACTGCACACTCGGTACACCCAAACAACCCCTGTCAAAGAAAGTCAAGAGTTGGTAGGTAGGGGTTAGGATATTAGTAGTATACAAGTGAATTGAGAGAAATGAGAGACATCACACCTTTGCTGAGTTGTCTGAGACTTTCTGCGGATAGGAGCCTCCTGTGTGGCACGGAGTACCTGGTGAAGAGGAACGGTGAGGAAATTGTTCCCTGAGGAGCTTCAGTGCTCCAGTAAGCACTGTGTCAGACGTACATCCTGGTAGCTGCATGTTCTGTGGCGTATCAGTCAATTAGTTTATAATCCATTCAACTAAGGGCGCATGGAACTGTATAGCAGACAGCTTGTTCCCAAGCTGGGCTGCCTAAATGGTGTTGAAGGGACTGGAGATCATAAAGAACATAATCCTCAGGGATGCACTGGGCTTGTCAGTATGGCTGTATGCGTGGTGCAGGTAGATGATGGCATTGTCCTCTCCAGTAATGGTCTGGTAGGTGAACTGGAGGACCTTGCACTGACCTAACCAGGTTGTAGAGAGAGTCAAGGACCTTCATGCTGTATGAGGTGAGTGCAAGTGGCCTGTGTTCTGAAGGGGCACTGGGGCGTGCCTGCTTTGTTATAGGAACCACAGCACGTATACTCTCTCGGTACTGAAGCTCATGTTAAACATCCTCAACATTACTTCATTTCTCTTCAAGTGGTGTAATGGTGGGGAAATGATTTTCAGGACATTCATATATTCTGTTCTTGAAAAATGATTAATTGTAGAGTGCATGTATCATATTATTTTTCAACAGATATGAAATAAATGCAATATTGTCAATCCATTTATATAAACTTGGTTTGGTTTATATATATAGGTGAGGCTGGTCCTACTTCAGTATACAAAAGTGGAGATAAAAAAGTGTATTTAAAGCCTGTCAGTGTAAAATGAAAGAATTTCACATTATTTCATATTCTGCTATGCAGCAGCACATATTTTGGCCACATTAGTTCGCCTGCATTCATAATTTTTGTGTCCTATTGGGGATTGAAACTTTTGTACAAATTTTGCAAAGGATTACTTGTGTAAATAATTAATTGCTTTCATAGAGTCATGTTCTAAAACACTGTTCAGCTCTAGTTCTAGGGCTTTTTAATAGTGAATTGTGTACATTAACAATATCTACAAGCACTAGCAGCCAATGATCTCCTCGGCTCACCCAACAATCGAGCGCCCAGAAACCAGAATTACAACTGCACCAAACCTTTTACTGTAAAAAGTATATAGGCTGATAAGCTGTCATGCATGGTTTCTGTAGTAATTACTTTGGTAAAAAAAAAAAAGAAAGAAAATAATTTAGAATTTATAATTAATATTTTAGCCATTTAGCTACAGTTATCCTGATTTAGAAAGGACTCCTCCATGGGCGCCCTCTAGTGCTTTTTTTAGGCTGTGCTGGTTGTACACTAGTTTTTCAACTGTTTCTCCTACTTCCCAGGCACACCACCATGTTACATTTGCCTTATCATAAAAATGTGTAATTTCTAATTTCTAATGTGTAATTTCTAATTTTGGGCAGACTGAACCTTTTGCGCTTTACACATACACACACATTTTAACAACAACCACAACTATAACAATGATGATGATTATAATGATGGCTGGTACTACAACAACTACTACTAATAATAATAATAGTCAAGTGAATTAATTTCAACCATATACGCAGCAAAACAATGCTCCAGGACCTTGGTGCAACAAAAGAACAGTCCACAAAACCACAAGGACAGCTAGGACAAAAGAGAGTAACATTGTTTTACATGAATTTGATAGATACTCTATACTAGCATTACACGTTACATGTGCAAAAATGCAGAACAGATGTAGACAGCAATAAATATGATCGGACAAAAATAGTAGCAGGGATTTATTATTATTATTATTATTATTATTATTATTATTATTATTATTATTATTTAACCACAACAACAAAATAATACTTTACTTTTAATATCGGTTGATGAATTATTGGACTCGTGAACAGAATCACAGCAAACGGGCCGTTTTAATCTATGCACGTGTTTCCATACAAAATCCGGAAACCCCCCCTCGAGTGGGTAGCCCCCCGGTTTCCCACGCTGAGCACGGACGTGGCATCATCGTCGTGTTGGAACTTCCTGCCGAAAGCCAATCGTGGCGGGCTATGTGGGCTTGTGTATTTTCAATCCTGTCCTGCAGGGCGGGCCGGTGCCGGGGCGTTGGAGCTCAGACTGGGAGGATCACATGTTCACACAACAGTCAGCAGGAAACACGCCCGTTGCTTAGTTAGAGACTCGACCCTGTCGGTTTAACCGATTACAACTCGAGACTGCCGGCGTAGATTGTTTATTTTTTGTAGTATTATTAAACTTTTAAAAAGTTTTCACCATGAGCGAAGTGGCTGGTCCGGTCCAGACCCCGTCCTTTGAGAAGACCTGGGGCAGCTCGACCAGCAGTGGGTACTGCAGCGAGGAGGATTCGGACTCGGAGTTGGAGCAATACTTCACCGCCCGAACCTCCTTCTTCCACAAACCCAGGAAACAGAAGGTGGAGGAGAAGAAGGTGAGGCTGTTTGGAGACCTTACACTCGTGCTGGCTCATTCGACACAGCTTCCGTTCTTTTCAGCAAGACATTTCCTCAAAATCTGTCTGCAGTTTTCTATGTTGAAGTGTAAAGAGGGCTTCTTCAAAATTTCGGTTCCACCATAAACGCTGCAGGGGTTTAGCACAATTTGGGGTGAAACCAAGCTGTCTTGGAAGAAGCCAAATGAGGTGTCCTCGTGTAAAGGCTGTTTAGGATTATCTCTGATTATAACTGTCAAACATCACTTAATAACAGGAGTACATGTTTGCGAATTTTCTCACCGGTTTGAGTAATTAAGGGTTAATTTGTTTTACAGTTTTAACCACACCTTTCTGAGACATTATGAACAGTGGCCGGTTTCTATACAATGGTTGTATGGAAAATGACCCACACAGATAACAGGAAGGGCCTCAGACTGTTTTTTGGAGGGGGTAGGGGCTGAGTGTGGGGGATGCAAGATGTTTCAACACAGTTAGATGATTCACTTCCACAACAAATATCTCTGGTTATTTAGTCATGAGTGACACACATTGAAAATGAACTCATTTTGAAACCACAAGTATAACTACAGGTTTAAAGTCTAGAGCTACTTTATTAATAACTAATTTCTCTGTTCATCATATTTGTAGGTCTGTGTTAATGAAGTGCACTTTTGAACCTAAATGTATTTATTCATTGGGGTTAAAATTTATATTCTTGTGCAGCACTCGCACAGATGTATGATCACACAAGATCCTAAGGTCAGACGACCTCACGTTCTCATTTGGCTTTTATCTGATTGGATATTGATTTTTCTCCTTTTTTTTTATTACCAAGCATTAAGAAAGCAATTAAACTTTCCCGGTATTGATCTAGGGATGGTAACTAATGCACAGATTATTAATAGCGGGGGGCACTCAGAGTTTAAAGCAGTTGGTCAGGATGGGTGTTCTGCATTTTGCCGTGTCAGTGAGTGCGGTGAGTTGGGGTCTTAGGGTCATGTGCCTCATTTGGATTAATAGACCTCTTTTCTCATGGCTCGTTGAGGTTTTTGAACTGAGTTTGGCAGTATACTGAACACATAAAAAAAAAAGTTATTTCTGTGTCTTTGGAGACTTATTTTTAGTCTTGTGGATTTGTTAACTGCTATATATTAAAGTGTTGTTAAACACTGAGCACCTTTCTAGTGCACCTTTCTAGGTCTAGTTTGTGTATAAATAAAGGAGCAGCTTGGCCGTTGTATGGGAGCAACAGGTTCTGATAAAATCGGATTAACTTGTTGGCATATAAACAGGAAGGATGACGAAACTGATGAAACATGATACTGTCTGGCTTGCACATGTGAAAAGGCACACAAGGGAAGCTTTCATACTGTAGGGAGAGGCAGGAGGGGGAAGTGGCTATTTTTACACAAACCAGCCTTCAGAATGCAGTCCCCAAAGCCAAGGCGCGCATGACGGACAGCTGCAGCAGTTTACATGGCGCCATTCTCCTGAAAAGTGGGATGGGCGAATGGATGCGATTGGCTAGCAGTGACATCATGGATCTGCACTGCTACATTCAGCAGGAAGTGTTGGGAGCCTGATGCAACTTACTAACTAACTTCAGGGAGTGAGCACACAGGAAACTGATACTTCACTTGAGTTATCCAAAAATATGTTTTTGAAATGTGTGCATTCTGTGAATGAAGGATATTAAAACAGGCAAAAAAACTGAAACTCATAATGATTAGGGTTTCAGCCAGGTTTTCCCTCCAAAGTCCATAATATTCCATAAAAAGCTTCTACTCAAGCTTCTTTGGCAGTTATTATTTAGGTCACTCAGTTGTTTGAAAGTGGGCAGCCCCAGCCTAGACAAAAAGTCCAGTGTTATTTGTTTAGTAACTGGTGTAGAACAACATTATTATTTTAGGAGATATTTTAGAGAAGTGAAAAAGTACACTTAACAAACTTTGCCTAAATATGTAGGAAGTGAGAGAAGCAGACAGTCGTGTAAGTGTGTGAGAAAGAGAGAGAGAAAGAGAGGGAGGGTGGCTTAGGCTTCATTTCTGAATCATCCCCCACGACCACATTCATTTGACTACTAGGTGATAATATTTCTGGGTAGTTTACCTGATATCCTGAAGGCTTGTTGTGCTGAATAGTGAAGGAAGTGAATATTAAAGGAAATGGAAAACATTTCTAAAAGCGGATCCTGCCTTCAAACCTATGAGAGCGAATGAAATGTCTTTGAATTCAAATTTAATAAGCTCCAGTATTCCTGAAAGTAGTCGATGCATTTCTGTGACATTGTGCTAAAGATAACGCAGTGGAGGAGCAGGTGAAATTCCAAAAAAGTGTGACCTTACTGGTTTTACCAAAACCGCATGTTCTCAGGAAATCAGGAGTTGTGAGTGTGTGTGTGTGTGTGTGCTTGGAATTTGTGACACATCTTGTGACTCTCACACCATCCTGACTTCCTGTCTTTTCCTGTGAGATGTCTGACAAGATCAGAAATCCTAAAGGTGATTCTAAATGCCTTTAGGACCCTGTACAATTAGTGATTAAAGCGTATGTAATTACCTACAATATTTTCAATAAATTAAACTGTACAAGAAGTAACAGACGTAAAAAAAAATTGGGAACTAACAGGAACATTGTCTTCTCTTTCTCTCAGGATGAAGTAAATGAGAGTAAGAAACCTGAGTTATCAATTTCAGAGATTCAGCAGAAGGTCAAGGAGTATAATGCACAGATCAACAGTAACCTCTTCATGTCTGTGGTAAGGACTAAAATCTCTAAAGAAAACATTCTCAGTAGTAAATGTACTTGTTTGTACTCGTTTTCTTTCATCCCTTTACAGACTGTGTTTTATTAACTATAATAAACAAACCTTCGTTGATTTGTTTGTTTTGCACACAGAACAAAGATGGAACCTACACTGGTTTCATAAAGGTTCATTTGAAGCTGGTCCGGCCTGTATCTGTCCCACCTCCTCGCAAAGGCACTCCATCCCAGGGGCCAGCAAATGGGAAGAAGGGGTCATCGGTAAAAAGACGGACATCTTTCTATCTTCCGAAGGACACTTCCAAACATCTTCACATCAGTTCTCGGACCCGTGCGAAGGAAGTGATCCAAGCCCTGCTTAAGAAGTTCACCGTCATTGACAATCCTGCCAAGTTTGCCTTATTCGAGCGCACTGAACGTCATGAGCAAGGTGTGATATCTTCATACTTAATTGTATTTAAATGTACCCCAAACATCTTTGTTAATGTTTGGCGTACATCTGAATTATGCTTTTTTTTGTCAGCATTACATAAACAGCAATGTAGGATATTAACTAATGGTTATATGTTTAATAATAGCCTCATAGAAACACTGCCAAACTAGAGGCAACAAACTTCAGAGAGAAAATTATGTAAATTGGGTCTTTTGACTAGGCTTTCACTGAGCCTTTCCTGGATTTTAGAGCTTGTGCTTGGGCCGGTGTGCCAAGTCAGTTTTCGCCCCAGGTATTTTGCTGTGCAGGATTATTTCGCAGTGTTTATCCTGGATAGACTAAAGATGACTAAGTAATCCTTTCTCTCCCTGTCTCTCGCAGTGTACTTGCGGAAGCTGTCTGATGACGAGTGTCCACTGTCCTTGCGTCTGTGTGCTGGTCCCAACAAGAAAGTGCTGAGCCTGGTGCTGAAGGAGAATGAGACTGGAGAGGTCAATGTGAGTAAATTACTGCTGAGGGAAAGCACATCCCAAAACACTTGCATAACATATGATGAGTTCTTGCCTCACAGTGTAAGATGAAAATTTCAAGGTCCTACCTTTAAAAAGCTTTTATTGTTATTTTTTAGAAACAGTACCTAGGATTATCAAAAGTTTGTCAACAATAACTTTTATTTGGGGGGTCTTTTTGTTTTCAATCTAATATTTGTATTTAGGAGTTTAGGGACTGACACCTTTTTTAAATAAAGCCCATAAAAAGGTACATAAAAATTAATATTTTATTAAGGGTTGTAACCTTCTTGTCTTATTTCCTCCTTTGCCAGTGGGATGCGTTCTCTATGCCAGAGCTGCAGAATTTCCTGCGCATTCTGAAGCGAGAGGAAGAGGAGCATGTGAAGCAGATTCTGCAGCGCTATGCTCTTGCCCGCGAACGCATTCAGGAAACCTTGGTTGGCTCCAACCCCGGCTGACGGCTTCCCTAAGCCTGCACTACTGACGGGGGGCCACTAGGAGGCCTTGGTCTCCTCTGCGTCCAAAGCTAAAAAAAAAACTGGCATCAGCGTGATGACAGGGAGTGAGAGTGAGCGAACGAGTGTGTAAGCGCGAAGCCGCAAGCAGATGTGCATACGTGGAAGAGCGAATGAGCTGTGGCTGAGAGCGAACAACCTGGGAAATGGACGAGTGAAAATAGAACAGACTTGTGAATGATGTGTGACTGAACGAGTGAAAGTTGAGTCCTGCAGAAAGAGTGTTCTTTTTGTGTGGAGAGTGCACTGCACTCAGTACCTGTGCAACTCCTGAGTTACTGTTATCTTTTTTGGGTTACTCTGTGTTAGATTATATTGACACGGTTTATTTTCATATTTAGGGTTTGCTTCTGGAACACTGAAAGCAACCAAACTGGAAATGTTCTAAATTCATGTTGAGGGGCAATTCTACAGTAATATCTCTCTCTCTCTCTCTCTCACACACACACACACACACACACACACACACACAAACACACACACACACTTACCTCTTTTTACGTATCTGCAGTCATTCTGTCTTTTGTATGTCTTTTTATATGTCAGTGTCTACATGTGTCTAAAGTAATGGATCTTTCCGTATTTTCTTATGCACAATCACAGTCTCTATGGAAAATATCTGCACAATAAATTTATTTTTTCTTCTTACACTGCCAGTGTCTGGTCTTGAATGGGATGTTTATTGCAAGATATTCCATTGTGGCTTATGTAAAAAAAATGAAATCTGAAATAATGAGCTTAACCTTCATTTTGATTTATGATGGTTGTTCTTAATGCTGGTCCTGGAGTGCCATTACCCTGCATGTGGCTGTGTTTTCCCTGTTCTAACACACCCACTTCAATGCAGGAATTGTTAATTACTTCATTAGTTGCCTCAGGTGTGTTGGGAGCAAGGAAACCTGTGGAGAGCAGTTGTATGCTAGGACCAAAATTGAGTATTACCGATTTGATATATATTCTACCACTAGGTGGTGAACCTGCTCCCAGTAGGAGCGCTTTCTCCAGCAGATGGCAACATACAACTAGATTCCATATAAATCAAGGTACTATCAGAATGGTCCCACAATTCATAGGTCGTGTATAAGGAATGTGTATTTGCCATGCAGAGGCATGCAGTGAATTCTGAAAAGTAAAAGCCATTAAAAAAAACGAGAACTTAAGTATTTTGTTCTGTTTCTTTAGTGCTTTTGTATTAAGTATTCTGACCCAGTTCTACCTCACATACATCAATAAATCTGAAGATTCTGGAGGGACTTGTCAGAGAAAAAATTCAGATGCCTGAACCTTATAATGAACAAATTGAATACATAAGGACAGAAAAAATCTTCCATCCCAATGAGATCAGAGCCCTAAAAAAATCATTATCAGTACTTTAGTTTTAAAAAGGAAAAAGTATGGGGGAGGGCTATAGACTGATTGTAACAAGTAAGACAACATTAAATGTTAGTGTTGGGGTTTTTAAGAAACCGTTCCAATCAGAAACCTTATTTGTCTGAGAAACTTCGGCATTTGCTGTTTAGCCTTTCTCGTCGAGTGGAGTCGTCTAAGTGGGCGTAGAACGCAAAGCATCGCGTGAAGCGCGTCGAGCACGAGCCTGTTGTAGCCCACTGGTACCATTAGTCATCCTCAGTCGCTCGGGGTGGAAGAGGGGGTCTCTCTCTGCACGGGGGGGCTGAACGGCAGAGACTCGAACATAGGGCGAGTTGGAGGAGGAGAGGAGAGAGAGTGGTCGTTTCAGCACCGCCGCGAGTGGACAGCGCAACAGCTTTTTCAGTTTTCTAATCGTGATCTGAAGAAATCAGACTCCCTTCTAGACCCCCACCCCGCCCCACTCCACCACCCACCCCACCTTTGGCTCTTTTTATTATTATTTTTATTCACACCCCAAGCGATGGAGTTGGTCGTCTCGGAGCCCTCGGCAACTCGACTGGAGAGGAAAGCAGCGAGGGGCAGTCCACGCCTGGGCTAAGTTGATAATGCAGAGCTGGTGGACGCGCCAACAAAGAACCCGGACCAGGACCAGGACCGAGGAAGGGTGAGTGCAAAATGGGTCAACTTTAAAATGCAAGATGCATATGGATTATAAATCTTTGGTTGGCAGTCACACATCTGGCCGAAAGGCTGCTCCTGCACACGTACCTGCAGAAATGTGTCTCTTCTTTCTCCAAAGAAAGTGGTGATGACTGAAAGAAAAAAGGTTTTTATTGATGGTGGCATATCTAGTGCGATGTTCTGCGTGGTATTACACAGGAATGTTTTTATTAGTGCAATTCATTTATATGTACACTCTTAAAAAAAAAAAAAAAAAAAAAAAATATATATATATATATATATATATATGTACAATAATTCAGTGAGAGAAAATCATGTTAAAAAAGGAAACTGCCCTAAATCCGGAATTTGAAGTAGTTTCTTATCCCCAGTGCCAACAGGTTTGTTAGTGGTCTCGAACATACCAGCAGGGGATTCAGTGGAAGGTCCTATATGAAGCAGCAAGGGTGTAAAGATTGATCACTCCAAGCCCAGTGTACTCAGTGCACGGTTTTATGATTGGAAATGAGTACTGAGCGAGTTTACATGTATTTAGTGGTATTGGATTATTATTGTTTTCTAAGACCCTCCCCCCATATGGATATATGGATTGTGTAAATATGTTGGCTCAACATGAAAAAGAGAAAGGGGATAAGGAGACACAGGCTGTGGAATTCTGAGCCAGCCAAGATGTTTTCTTTTTTTCCTGCCTTGCAGATGCTAAAGCTGGAGGCACTCTGGAGCATATGGTTTTGATTAAGGCTCATGCTGGACAGTGAAAAATGGCTTGCACAACCTTTTTGGTAATGTTGCACTGTCACCTGAATAAAAATGAATAATGAATGAGGAATAGGTATTGGTGCTGGTGTCAGTTATGATAAGAAGTGGCCCATGAGAAATAAGGGTCAGGGGCAGCTTTTTATGCGCCAGTCATGATGGAATTATTAGTGATGGTAGTTAGTAAAACTGCTTAAAACACACACACACACAGACACACACACACACACACACACACACACACACACACACACACACACACACACACGTATCAAATGTAATCAGATCCCATTTTCTGTCTATAAATTTGATGAAACACTTTATTAACTTGATTTGTATATATTTTTTTCTGAAAAGCAACTTTGTTTAAGCATGGTTTGTTGATGACTTTGCTTTAAAACCTCTTAGGTAAGAGTGAATCCTTTGAGAGGAAAGTAAAGAAACCAAGAGCCGAAAAATGTCAAAGGACTCAAATTTGTTTAACATAACAAACAATGGAAACAAATATCCAAAGTCCATTATGTTACATAGTTTTTATTTTGGAAATGCTATGTATAATTTAGATATGCCACCCTCAAGTTAACTGCACTGGTGAACAGTAGTCTACTCTGTATGCTTAATGCATGCACCATCTACACGTTTGACATTTATTATTGATTACTGAGAGGAGTTACTGTATTCCATCAACTCAACGGCGGCCAGATGCTAAAAAGCATTTCGCTGTTTACTACTCAATCAAACCTCACTAGGCCCCACATGAGGATCAAGCATTACTTGATATATGGTGGTCTGCACTGGCTTGGCAGAGGTGCGTTTCTCTCTGATTTGATGGCGGCTGAGAGTTCTTCTACCTCTTAAGTGAGCTAATGGTGATGAGATTGAATGCCATGTGAGTAATACAATTGCACTAGGAATAAATCTAATGAAATTAAGTAGATTGTCTAACACTGGACACCGATCGCTGGACACCGCTCGCTCGCTCCAGATCTCTGGGCAGGGGCTGGATAATTTGGCACCTGGATTCGAAATTAAATTGCTGAACATAGTCGATGCAGCATCTGCATGTGCGAGGAAAACATTGTGTTCAGTAGATTTCCAGCCTATGTACTGAGAAGCTGGATTCTGTCATGGCAAGAATGGCAGGAATGGCTATTTTATGTTTTACGCAACCTCTAAAGTGTGTTTGAGAGGTGCTATCTCTGCTGTCATACCAGAATATTCTAAGAGATCAAAACCCAGTAGCCGCAGGGGGAGACTCGTCTCATATCAGGGTTTGTTATCTCAAGTTCCTGACTAGGCATAAAAGCTCATTTAGGACAGTGAGGCATGGTGTGATGAGGAAAGTTATCCGGCTGAAGCCTTTTATATCAAAATGAGCCTTCATCAAACTTTTAAGCAAGCTCCCAAATGGTGGTTTTCCCCTGACTGGTACCAGCTCAGTTCAGTTAAACTCTACTCCATTTTCCATGACTAAAATCTGGTACCCGGTATCATTCTTGTGGGGGATCCCACTGACTGGTACCAGCTTGGTTTGTTTCGATTCAACACTGTTGAAGAGAAAGTTGAAGCTGAGGTAGAAAAACTTGAAGCTGAGGTCGAGAAAGTTGAATTCTGAGGTAAATGCCGAGCTTGTCTGGGTTCAGTCAACAACACTGACACACCAATCAGTAACCTCCAATATGTACACATCATCATTTAGTCTCAGTTCAGCACGCTTGAAACCTTGACCAAGATGGTGCCAAAAATAGCACCGGGTACCGGGTACCAGATTTTAGTATTGGAAAAGCAAAAAAGCAAGTTGAGTCGAATGAAACCAAGCTGGTACCTGTCAGTGGAAAATCACCTTAATAACTGCCTGGTTAACAGACACAACTGCTATGTACCTACACTCAGAACAACCTGCTATATACTTTAAAGGGTTACAGTTACTGGCTGTAGCCCATCTATTGCTGTACAAATTGTCATCCATCCTCTGTTTCAGTTGTGGTCAAACTTGCCCTCAAGGCACTCCAGATGGTTCACTTTTGTAAAAAAAAATATATGCTCAGTTTTCTTCTGTCATCCTCTGGCTTACCCCAGAACCACTGTTGAACCAGCTCTGACACTGAAAACTGAAAAGCTCAGACAAGTATAAGATGCAAGGTAGGACTGTCTACACTTATTAGATGAGCTCAAATAAACCAGGAACTCTTCCAGATCCTTCAAGCACCATTAGTCTGCAGATTCTTAGGGTCAGTTTCTGCTCGCAAATTAGATCAGTGACCGTAATGTGCACAGCGTTTTTGTTTGTGTGTGTCTACATGCATTTGAAATGGGACATCTTTGGTCAAATAGAGCATCTTCCCTCCAGCTAGTCTCCGCTGCTTTCCCCCCTGGCTGGAACCATCTGCTCTGTGTAGGATTTGGCCACAGAATCACTTACTAATTGTAACTCCAAAACTACACCAAAATGGACAAAGAGGTAAATACTCTCTCTGTCATAAGAAAACATTAAATCCACAAATTTAGAGATAGAATACAATGGATTGGAAAAAGGGATATTTTTACATGTTTTTTTGTAACATTTATATTCACTCTTGAGCCATGAGCTGTTCAAACAATGTAAAGCGCCGCTGTTGTTTTGAAATGCTTGGAAATGGAACAAACTGAAGTTGCAAGGTTTTCTTTTAACAGCAATGTTATACATTGACTTGTTTGTGAATTTGGGTCCCTGAGTGTGTGTGTGTGTGTATGTGTGTGGAATGGGACATGGCTTTAAAAATGAAAACAACCAAAACTACTTTCTGCCTCTACCTTTAACTCCTGAAGGTCTTTGTATCTAGCTGATGGGTTCAAACTGAGTAAGAAGCTGCACTATAACACGTGAATATAATGAAGCGTTGTGGCCAGTCAGGGCTGGATTTTGACACTCCAGCATTATTCAGTACTGCAGATGCCTTGGTTCTCTCAAGCTTGTGATCTCTTAAAATAAAAGGTGCCAGAAAAGGGTTCCTTGGAATGATGCCATAAACACACCTCCTCTGAGGAAAAGCATGCCTCCTTTGATGTGCATTAATCCCGCTTGAGCATCTATTCAGCCCTGCTTCAACCAGCTGTGTTCAAGCACATTTCGAGAAGAATAATTCTCCTCCTTCCTGACCAGGTCCATGTAACCAGCAGATTCCTGCTATGTTGCTTAGTGAAAGGAAAAGGACCTGTCATTTCTACTGACTTTTGGTTCCCTAAAGTACCTCTCAAAATGTTTCTTAAAAATGCACAACTCAAGGTTCTTTAGGGATCCAAAGGTGGATATTCATTGCACTGCTCCAAAAACTGTTGCTCTCATGCTTCTGTCTCTCTAGTTCCTTTTCGTTACACCTCTAAAGAAGTCTATTTTTTACACCTGCTTGTAGAACTAACCATGCAAACTTAAATTGACTTTTAGCTCGCAAGATAACTTGTTTTCCACATGAAATCATTTCTACAATGAATCCTTTTCATTCGATGTCACTGTAAATAAGAAGACTTGATGTAGCAATCAAAGATGATGATTCGGTGTGCGTCAAACCTGCAGCTTGTGAAGACTTTTTTCCACTCGAGTGGTTTGCTGGTTTCGCTGATTATCTCAGACAATGTTGCTTTGAAGTCATTATCTCCATGAACAGTCTCTTTCCTGTCCTCCACGACACACACACACACACACACACACACACATACACACACACATACAGGAGTGGAAGAAAGAGTGAGTGTTTACAGTAGACTCTGTCTGATTACCAGTACCCTGTGCTCAACAAACAGTTTAATAACTCAGAGCCAGAAACTAGATTACAAACACTGGAGTGAAAATCAACACTGAGCAGTTCATAAAGGTTTAAGGTGTGATTAAAAACCAGTGGTATTAAGACTGGTCACGGTGGGATCATTTCCATCCTGCATGTGGCTAATCTCTGGACATGAAAATGCATACATTCATTTGTGTTTACATGGGCTTCTTTTAAACAAAACCATTGAATATCGAACTGTCCTTGCCTTCATGTTTTCTCTAGTTGTGTGCAGAAGTAGAGCTAAGACAGATGTTTGGTTAAAGAAACAGTGACATGTCGGAGCCATGATGGCCCTGAGGGCTGAGCTAGAGTAAGGAGTGTGTCCTGCCTGCTGCCCCACAATCCATCAGGGCTTGACAGTTCCTCAATCCATCTGTAAACACAAAAACAAAGCCTCAATATTTAAATGGTAATGCGGTTGGTTATTTTAAACAACTGGTGTGGAGACTGAGTGAAAGATTTTAAGTAAAGCAAAGTGTACAGAGTGATGAAAGGAAAAGAAAAAAGAAAGGAAAAAGGAGTGCTCTTGAATGTAATGTGAATCAACATGATGCATTAAAGGGCTTGTTGTGTAGAGAAACACTTGTGTTGAAATACGAATTTGCTGTATGAACATTTTTAGACAATCTTAAACAATTCTCTCTTGAAAGATTTTGAACTCACTGTTTTGTAATGTGAAAAAAAAATTAGACATGGACGAAAAGTATTGATGGACAACAGTATTTACCATTACACCAACAGGGACTTTAAAGAAATGCATTCAAATTAGAGCATTAACAGAAAAGCCGATTAGTCCACACGTCGATGTCAGAGACACAAGTTGGTGTCCCCTGAGAGAAGTTGACTAGGCTTGTGTTTTTTTCCTCTGTCTGTGCGTGCCCTTGTGTACACAAGGCAATCTCCACCTTTGGAGACATGCGTTCCGTGACGTAACCATTTATTACAGTGCCTTCATGAAAAGGGTGGTACTGTTGGTGCGAGGGGAATCTAAACACAAAGCACAACAAGACGAGAGACACGGCAGCAGAGGAGACAGACATACATCACATGCATGGAGGTACTTCACTCTAGACCCACAAACACATGGAGACCTGTACAATCTGCAAGTCAGAGTTAAACTATATTATCAGAACCGGCGTTCTGCACGGCATGATAAATGGCACCGCTAGCCAACATGGCTAATGCTAGCACTGCAAAGGGTCATCCAGTCCAGAGGAAGCAGAGTGACGCTGCGCCTTAACAGGTTCTCACTTTCTGTTGTGCATTTTATTTTGTTTTGTTTAATTGTCATGTTGACTGTTAATGTTATAAAGAACTTTAATTAAAGTTGCTCAGTGTGGGACACCCAGGTTCCTCCGTCTGTGTGACGTCATCAAATGACTAGATGACTCGACTTCGAATTTGTTGATGGATAGGTTAATCTGAAAAAATGTAAAATCATAATCCTAATTCAAATATTTTGTCTTTAACATGGTCTGCCAAAACTCTTAGGCGAACCTACACAAAAAGATAAAAGCAAAATAGAAAAAAAGGGGGGTGGGGTGTAAACAAGCTTTATACATTTAAATCAACACTTTTATGTAATACAGTTTACTTACTTGAGGCTGTAACTGTGCACTGTGCTGTATTTTTACGTGTAAATTATGTACACACTTGAAGCAAGTACATTCAGTGCATTACTTCTTTCCAGCGCCTGTGCCATGCTTCTGGTACGCTCATTTTAAGGTTTCGCTGATGGTTTGCTGGTATGATGGCTTCTGGTCCTGAACGCATTAGGCTTGACCCTATCCATTAAGCCTGCTTCTGTATTACCTTCAGAATGCAAAACAGAGGCTTTGTTTTTACAGGATATCTTAAGCTCTCCTCTTGCAAATAGGGCTTGTTTGCTCGGCTGCACCTCGTGTTTGATTTAGAACGTGCTTGACAAGCAAAGGGATATTTTAGGAAATCCTCTGCGCTGAATGATGAGTTACATGGCATAGCAGTGAGCTGGCAGTGCATTGACAAACACGTGATAAAAATGGGCCATGTGCCACATGCTGTACCTTAATTGTTTGTGATCAGGCACGAAAATACTCAGATACTAGCTCTGGTATTTCAGATGGGCAAAGGAAATACCAAACACATCTATATATGTTATATTGTAGTACAATTATTTATTGATATGCAACCATATCTCTTTCTACTTGCAGTTTGCAGCCTACTAAGTTATTCCACATGCCTCCTCTTATGTGCAGTAATCCAACCATGCAGCACTTGCTGTGTGACACGTTCAGAGGAGACCACTAGCCTCTCTGACCATGTTAATGCAGCCAGCTGATTGGCTGGTGTATTGCTTAGTAATATGAAAAAACCCCCCAAAACAAAACAAAGAAAGATTCTTCCTTTATTCTGACTTAAGCCATGACCATAGATGAACACCATGGCTAAACATTGATTTTACTGTGCGCACCATTTGGACACAAGCATCTTGTTTTTGAAGGGAAGAATCTCTGTATCTTTCATACTTTTGCATCATCTGGTGTGTCTTTTTTGACTCAGTGGATTTTAGGCAACATTCTTCCCGTTATATTAAGGCACACAAACTGGTCTCACTATCGGATTCATATTTTCCTCCATTCTTTCCACTAGAAAGCCGTTTCATTCTAGGCTGTATGGAGTGGCTTATATATTCCCTGTATGCTGTGAGCAGCATATGATGGCCAGCTCCTGTGAAAAAGAGTGTGTGAAAGAGTGCACTCTACCAGAGTCATCGGCATCATGCACACATATACACTTTCCTTTACCTACAGCTGAATTCAGCTCGCAGACATCAAGGCCCATCAAATCAAGCCCTCTATCCTCAGTAGGCACTCAGGATTAAATATTTCATACTTATACATGGCACTAGAAGGCAGGCCTGCCCACAGACATTAAACTTAAGTAATGTGCTCCATGCATAACTGTATTAAAAATATCAAGCAAAATTCCAGTTGTTGCAATTGTCTGCTGCATTTGTTTATGAATGTATGAATTGAATTTATCTGAATTATTCTCTCCTTTGAACTCTATGTTGGGAAATACTAATCATTATATGTAGACCATGAGAAAGTAACAGTTATGGTAGAAGTCATTTAATGACAACAAATGCCGTATAAGTTTGATCTCTATTGATGTGTATTTATTTTCACTTTTAAAATGAAAATAAGCCATGTAATATGTGAAGAGGCACTTCAGCATCATTTGTTAGCACCTCTCTGCTGTTAGGACCACCTATACTGGTGAGCAGGTATTATTTGGATGGTGAATAATTCTCAGGACAGCAGTAACTCTGACCTGCTAGTGGCATTAATCATAATGCAGTGAAACAGATGGGCTACAGTCTGTAATTGTAAACTACAAAGCATCCTGTGTAGACAGTAGTAAGGTGCCTTCTCATTTCACAGAGTCGCTTGGTGCTAGATTTCCCATCACTAATCTGTTTCAGAGAGTCTAAATGAAATTAAAAAATCATTCTGCTCATGAGAGAGAACTGACCATGATTTGTACAAGATGACGACCTACGGTTGACAGAGATTCTGGGTTCTCATGAACTCAGAAGTTAAGGCAATTCCATGAATTGGTCACATTATGGAACAGAGTAAACTGGGGCAGAATAATGAAATTTCAGCCCTTGAATAAAAAGCTGGTTGTGGAAAAAGGAACAGGGCTCAATACTAATGGCTGCAGTTTGTTCCACTCTGACCTCATCTGATTTCACCGCAGAGCTCTCTGTGTTCAGGGAGAAGTCATTTCATTCAAACAGGTCTAATGGGGAAAAAACATGAAGACTCATTGTTGGAAAAAAAAATAGTGAAAAAGATAGATAGAGAGAGAGAGAGAGATTGAGAGTGAAAAAGAGAGTGGGAGCAGGAGAAAGCAAGAGAGAGGGAGAGCCTATAGATTTTCAAGCTTTGATAAAGGGATGTAATTATTTACTTTGAACTTCCCAATTAATAATGCACAGGCTGCAACCTGCGGAGAGGGGCATGCCACGCAGCGCTCCTCATCTATAACTATACCAGGAAGCATGCGAACTGACTGATAACTCTGCGAGGGAGAGAAGACTGCAGAGATATTAATGATGGGCCTCTCAACCTCTTCTTCAGGGTGCAGTGTGCACAGATGTGTGATTGGGATCTGCTCGTAGTATGGGGCGATTATTCGGCGGGTAATTACCCGTCTAATGTCATGAATCTATTGTACCGGCCTGAACCCTAGTTGTTTTCTATTTTTTGTTCGCATTTGGTGTCACCTTCTCAGTTCTTCAGATAATAGTTTCTTCTCTAAGAACGTCCTCTAAAAACAGACAGTCACATTAGCTTTCAACTCTCTTCCCCACCCAAAAAATGCAATTATGCAGTGAGCTCTTTTGAACATTAGAGGGAGTTTCATCCATCTGACGCAGAGGACACTGCCTCTACATGTAAGCAGATTTAAAGGGGACATATTATGCATAACTCACTTTTTGCATCGTTTTGTATTTCCATTTGCGTTTCTTCTGTTCATATTAAAATCGAAAAAACATCCATTTGTTTTCTATGAGCCATTTGGACGGCTCCCTTATCCTGATGTCAGTATAAGGGAATTTGCATAGAACCACCCCTCACCTATTGAGCTCCCACCCACTAGATTAGTTGGAAATCTGCTATTTCTGTCTACTGGTTTCACAAGCATGTGTATAAGACACCAGAAACTGCTTGCTACATTTGTGAAGGTGTTTGTTCAAGCTCCTCTTAACCTTACTCTGTGTCCGAATCAGGGTCAAACATGTAGGGCTGGATAGTGCCTCTGTTTTCTGCTATTTTCATGTGTGGTAAACGCACAGCATAAGCATGGGATGGGTGGGGCGTGGCCAGCAAGTGACAGCGCCCATGAATGGCTTTATTCTGAAGAATAGTGCTGGTGAGATCTCTTAAATGTGAGAGTGATGTTGTGCAAAGAACTTCATGAACATGTTTTGGATAGCCAATAGACCTACTGTAACTTGTTTAAAAAGAGGTATAATAAATATAAACTTGTTTATAAAAAGGCCCTAATAATTCGGACAGTGCGCTTTGCAGAAAATATAAAAGGACAAAACTTAGCAGAGTGTTAAACAGAATGGCGGATGGCCTTCGATATAGTGAGGAAGAAGTCCATCGGGGAGAAGAGTTTTATTCTGGAGCGTAAACTACCTACACTATTACATTACTCTCCAATATTATAGAAAGAGGATGAATCAAAAACAGTCTTATACAATCCTAAAAATGCAAAAACACATCTCTGTTCAAAGTAATAAAATATTTGTCACTGGCATTTTGTTGTTGTCAGTGGATTCATATAGGCTGGCCTTTTATTGTATATTTAGAAGGACATGGCCTTTGGGGAGTGAGATAAAGTGACCAGCCTTCTGGCTTGAACAGTTCGCTGCACAGTAGGTGAACTCAGAGCTGCCTAATCTCTGGATGGTTTAGAAACTGGGGGAAAACGCTTAAAGAGCCAAGTGGAGTTCCAAGCTCTGCGCTGGTCTGAACTTCTCCTATTGTTATTGATTACATAATAAAATGGAAAGTAATGTGAACTATAATACAGGCATTTCCCAAATGCAAAATGAAAAAGAGATGCTATAGAAAGAAATACAAAAGCAATACAACTATAGGCTAGGGACAAACTAATGGGTACTTTCTTGTTATCAGAATAAATGTAACATCTTTAAATTGAATGGCTAAATAAAATGATTCAAAGTAGAATGCATAAAAACAAACAAAATCTCTAACCTATAAAGAAAATAGGCAGATCCTTATATTAGCCTATGTACACATGGTTGTTAATATGACCCTTTTATATTGTTATTGGTGGTAATATGAAATACACACAAGCTGTGTAAACAGTATGGCCAAACATATTTCAAGGTGCAGTAGCAGCAAATATATTAGATGTATTAGGTGTTGTAACATTACTTTGTGGATTTGCTTGCTAGTCTCAAGAGAATTAGTGAGGTCAGAGCCTGATGTTTGATGATTAGTTCTGGATCATAAAATGTTACTCCATAAAGGTATTGGATGGAGCTCCATCACTTCAGAGAACACATTTCACTGTTCTACAGTTCCACAGTACAGTGCTATTGCCAATGTTTTTCCATGAAGATTATACAAGCTGTTTGTGTGCAATTGAGCAGTCAGTTAATGTCAAGGCAGTGAATTTATTCATTAGAACTAATTAGAAGGAGTGTCTGGATATACAGCATCATATATCTTATAGTACATGCTAGCAATTAAATGCAGAGTGAAAAGATGTTATGCACCAGGAACATATTTGAATCATTTTATTTTGGGCTAATAACATTATTGAGCAAGGCCATAGATGTAAGATACAGATTGTTGCAAATGTTAGGTTGTTAGAGCTTAAAATGGTACAAAACCCAGCTGCTCAGAGGCTTAGATAATCAATCTCATTTCGCTGGGCTGTTCTAAGAGTGTGCTCTCACCTGAAATTTTGATCCCAGTTTCTCTCCACTAATGCTTACAGTAGTTACTCTTTTGTGGCTTAAATTTAGTCGAGGATTTATTTTATACAGTTACATTTTAAGATGTGAATTAAAATGTTGTGTTAAAGTTCACTGCCATGCGGAAATGACAAGTACCCTTTTCAAGACGTGGTCATTTATAGTTACTGGTATAGTTACATTTATAGGATGTCCTCCAGCATGTTCTTTTAACCATTGTGTTTCTGCCACTTATGGTCAGGCTTTCAGAATAAGTGGAGAAGGAGTGTAATGTAACAATTTCATAACATAAATGTAATCATTTTTGTTTTTTAATTGTACTGATATTATTAATTACCTCGATTAGTAATTACATTATTTTTTATTTTTTCTAAACCGAACTTTTATTATATTGCAATCTTTTCCATTCCATTAATGAATGGACGGATAAAAATGACCTAAAAAATGACCTGGAAGTAAGACTTGTTAACGCTGGCGGTCATGTAAATTCAAGAACATGTTCTCTTCCTCTACAACAGTGATACTACAGTGAAAATACCTTTGACGGTGCTGATATTCTATTGCACTACACAGTTTGTGGCAACGTAAGTTACTAGGCTGTTACCTACCTTCCCCTAGAAAACAAAACAGGGAAAAGTTCTAACTTGTGCAGAATAAATCTTCAGCTAGTCCACTAGCAGCAGGGAGATGCAGGTAAGGGAAAGGCGGGCTGACATCTTAGGATGAAGTGACCGATTGCAGACTTGATGAGATTACTCTTAACCCTGTTTCCAGGGGCAATAACTCAGCACTGGAGCAATATCATGATTGATGCTATATCATATTCTCACTTCAAAATAGCACAGGGGTTCTATTGCGTCCAGGGGGGGAGGGGGGGGGTATTTCATACAGCCTCACAGCTACATACAACTCACTCTCTTCTTCTTTTTATGGTTGGCTCTGTAGGAGCTCCAGGGCCCGCTCTCTGATATTTTCTAGATTTCTATGTCACACCTGAGTAGAGGGAGCCATAGATTTGGAGGTGGTGCCTCAGCACACACATTACCGTGCTCTGCAGGTGGCTGGGTTGAGCACAGTGGGTGGTCGGTTCAGATTTAGGGCTTCTACACACTGTAAGCACAGGCTTGCTGTCTCAAACACTCTTGACTGGTCACTGATAATCAGCTACATATAAGAATCTGTACTGATATTTTCCATTTAAAGAGCCCATATGCTACTTGTTCTCATATTATATTTCTCTCCTGTATTGTCCGTACTAAAACCACCCATTCGTTTTTACATGGACATTTTCCAACCTCTCTTTGGCATTTATTTATTGAACAGGTGCAGTTTCACTTATTCTGAACTCCTAAGCACTAATTATGCTGCTAGTTAATCACTTAACTTTAAGGTTTTCATCAAATTTCTGCAGAGATTTTCTTTGACATTTATTTGACATTTGATATTTGATATTGTTTCTCTCTGAGTGTCTCTGTGTGTCCTTGAAGATTCATTCAAAAATCTGGGCTGAATTATTCTTTATGCCTTAAATATGGATGGGCAGAACTCATTTGGAGCTGATTTGGAGGATATGGAAAAGTGGCGGCTACTCTTAGACTACAAGGGAAGCTCTGCTTCCTCTAATATGTTAGAAAATAAATGCTCAAACATATTTATATTGCTTTAGATCGAGTTAAACTTCATGACTAGCTTGTTCAGAATCAAGTACTTATTGTAGATTGTTTGACTCGACTTTCTTGTCATAAATTTCCGTGCAGCACTGGAACTGTTCTGATGCTCCCAGAGGGGCGAGTCTCACTGCAGAAAAGCTGGACAGTGATTGGATAAATGCACCAAAATCGTTTTGATTGACAGCATGTTTTAGATTGGAGATTCATGCTCACTCCCAGCAAATCTGCAGAGAAGTCGTGAGGCAACCTGCAGCATGTAGCATGTTTTTTGCTGGTGATATAAACCATATATATTTGTACACATAATTCTTTAAACAAAAACCTAATTACAGCTTTCTTGATTTTGCTCCTTGTTTCATGTCATTAAAGGAGCTATTGGAGGGGGAAACCAGCCAGCTAGCAAACTGTGCATAATATTGTTGACATTATTGTTATTGTAATATTGTTATTTTGGCAAAGCCATTTAATAATGTTCCTCACGACGAGAGACTCAAAAGTAAACAACAAGGCCGAGCAACGCCAAAGACTGAATCAGGAAAAAGACTTTTCCATTTAAGACTGCTCCCTGGTTGATGATGTACGACAGGGTCACAAGACGTTTAAAAAAAAAGGGACAGAGGCCAGAATTTATGCACAAATAATGTAACAAATTTCATGATGTATACTTAAAATGAGCTTCCCCTGTTTGAAAGATTAGCAGCCGCCACTGATATGGAAATATGTTGTGACATCACTAAAGCAACGAATTTCCAAAGGGCAGTTTTTTGCTTCTTTGTTTACTTGTGGTCTGTGTGGTCTGGGGCGTGAATGGCATGTTTTTGAAACAACACTGACATCAAATAAAACTCTTGTTTCACAAGATGATTATTTTGTGTATTATCTCTCACTCTTTTATGTCCATGATATGGGCCCTTTAAGGAAGGCTCACAGAGACCTTGTACAACACAAAGGGTGCTGAGGCGGTAGGATGAGTGCTATTTGAATGCGTTTGTAGCTCGTCAGAGCTATGTGGGTGTTCTTTCATTGTGTATCCCGTGGGGGATGCTATTGTTGTGTTGCCGGGGAAGGTTCAACATTGAGATTAATGAAAAACACAATCTTAGGCCGGAAAAAATGCATTCTCTCAATCTATTCTGCATCATGCATGCCAGCGGCTTGCTGGTGACTTCGGCTTGCGTGCACTCATGCATGCAAAGCCGCTGAGATTTCCTCCTGAAAGATCCCGAAATGGCCTTGGGCACTTTGCCTCTTCCTATTCCTAGTAAAGCCGCTACATTCATCACAGACACACACATTTGCAAATACTTGTTGCACCATGTGAAAAGCAGAGGTGGATAAAAAAGTTTAAAAAGTGTCAACGACATGCCCGGAATGGAAAAAAAAGACATTTTTAGAATCCATTAGACAAAGCTGGATTTCTAACATGGAAATGCACTACGTGAATTCTCCACAGAACTTTTTTATGACTTCATGCAATTGCAAATGTCTGAAGCTGCTCTTATAATAATAATAATAATAATAATAATAATAATAATAATAATAATAATAATAATTATTATTATTATTATTATTATTATTATTATTATTATTGTTGTTGTTGTAATCATAATATCTATATAATATCTATATAGTGCTTCTAAGTTTACTCTCACTTCAAGCTTCATATCCATTTAATAATAAGGTTGTTTCAGGCTTAAAGCCATTTATACAAAATCATCAAGGACTGAAGCAGAGCTATATCTAAAACTCAAAGGATACATAACATAATTTAAAAGCAATAGTTATAAAAAGCTCGCTTGTTTTTATTTCTTCAAGCAAATTAAAAAACTTTATTCACATTGATTACACGTGCGTCAGTTGACCTGGGGATGCTAAACTGTCCCGGATGTGACTATGTGTCTGTCTTTGCCTGTTTGTCTGCCCTGTGATATACTGGTGACCTCCTGGTAGATTCTTTGCCTTTTGATCTGTGAGTGCTGTGATAGATTCCACCCATAGTGACCCTTTTTAGGATAAGCACCTCAGAAGGACTGATGGTGAGTTTATTGAGATCTATTATATTTTTCCTCTTATTTTTTTTCCTTATTTTATTTAAGCCATTGGTTAATTTTTACGGTGTGATTGTGCTTGATTATGTGTACCACTGAAAGCAATATTTAGTTGTTTATCCAGTCTAAATGATGTGCTCAGCTTAGATTAGCGCATATCAGTCTACACACGTGGAAGCCTGAAATGGAAGGGCAGTTAGACATCACTGAATTCATCGTAACCCAGGCAGGGTCCCATATGTATATGCAGGCACAAAGTCTTGACATTTCTAACATTTTCTGAAAATCTTCTAACATTTATGGCTAAAATGCCTTTGAAAAGAACTAATAATGCTTACTCAGCAAGAATGAGAAAACAGACCCTTTAAATATGATCAGCAGCTCTCCTGTGAGTGGAGATGAATTCAGACTCCAGCTTCTGACAGTTTCTTACATCAACAGCAGCATACAGAACCTGTCTAATCAGTTTGAGATTAAGGACTGAGTTGTTTAAAAATTCATGGGAAAGCCTGCGGCAACAGCCCTACAATCACGGTCAATAATTTAGCTATAGTGCTGCACAGTTAGCACTGGGGTGGGAATACAGCAGACCCGTCAGAATAGAGCATCCAGGTATTGCTCACCCACTCTGAGAATGAAACCTGTAATGGCCCCAGAACAGCCGTGATGAACCATTAGAGGAGATAATATGAATAGAACAGACCCAGTGGGTAAGGTTGTATGCCCTAAGCTTCTCTTAACAGGTCTAGGCTAGTCAGCTAAACACCTGACAGCTGTTACAGTTCTTGATGGCAAAAAGGATTCTTTGGAGCAATTCCAGTTCCTTTTTTTCATTGGCTGCCACTTTTAAACAAGTACTGTCCACTTAGAACCAGCTATCTGTAAGAAACCTAGACTGAGTGCACGTTACAGATGGTGCAGATGTTAAGTTATTCCTTGAAAACATTTAATTTAGACATTCTTGGGGAATCAAATATGCTTCTGTAATGGTATTGCTTAAAAGAGCCTCTTTAGTTACTGGCAAAGTGGGAGCCATTGACTGTAATGAGGAAAATGGCCAAATTATTTACAGGAACACTCACAATAGACTGCCAGTGCTTATTGAAGAACATAAAGCTCCAAAACTCCAAGACTTTGAGTGAACAGGACAGTGTCTTACCCCTAAGCAAACAATTATATTAGGATTTGTTCACGGTCAATTATTGATTATTTTGCAAACCGCACAGATTACCCGGACAGTTTGGAGAGATTGCTTCAGGGTTACAGCTCATATGAACATGGTTGGGCAAACAGCAGCTTTCCAGGAAGCGGACTGTACTTTCATTGTCCCCGTGCTGCTTGGTCAGCGATTTTCTGCAGCCTCCAGTGCTTTTGCTCACGAGTCTTTCTGTGGGCTTTTAAACAGGCCGTTAAAGGAGCGACGACTGAGTGCTCCCTCCTCAGGCTCACAGCAATCACCTGCTTGTCAGTCCGTCAGCAGACATTATAGTAACTCCAGCCACAGAGGCGTGGGGCTGTGGGAGCTTGGGGAACTAGAGCAGAACAGAGGCGCTCACCGGTAGGGCTGGTGAGGGAGTGGTTGGGTTCAGACCCTTTGACCTGTAGAGCCCTCAGAGAGGACCCTGATGTAGGAAAGGAGATTGGTTGTCATGGATCATCTGCAGCACATGTTCTGATGGGAAGCTAAAGCCTGAGATATGTATTCACTGGCTTCAGGGGTCAGAGAACATGGCGAAACACTTTAACTGGGGGCATGCTGAACAGGTTATAGCTGCGACATTCCATTAAATTTGGTTAGACTGAGGCAGGGACATAGCACCCGGGGGTGGATGATGGGGGGTTTCAACACACCCACTTTTGCTGAAAGGCGATTCCACCCCCCCACAGTCGGCATGCAGACGTATTCTCAAAGACATGCCAGTGATGGTGCGCATCAGTGACAAGTGAACGAGGCACAGTCTGCTAAGTCCCTCTGTACACTCTTTTTGAGACCTGGAAATCGTGTCCGGCCGGGGTTTTAGAATGCTCTGGGATTTTGAGCTGCCTAAACATTCATCACATCATGGGCATCTCTCGATGTGCCAGAGCTGGAATGGTGTTTCTATTTCGAAAGCTCTGGGAGGAGTAGGGGGCCAAAAAACGAGTGAACGGAATAAGAAGAATAAGAAGAATAAAACTTAAGAAGAACAATAGTGTGCTTGAGCAAGCACACTAATAATAGTTTGTACAATGTACTATGGTTTTATTTCCATACTGTAGGTCAGGCCTACCTGTATTTAAATGTAGAAATTCTGGAAGATACAATTTGCTGTGATTTAATTTATAATTTGGCTTCAATCCTTCAATCCTTGCTCTAACCACGATATGCCAATTTTTGGTCTAAGTTTTGACAGCTCTAACAGGTGCAGAGGTTAGTCTAAACGTGCCCTGACAGCCCAGCCTTGACTGCACAAGAGTAGTGCCATTCCTCCTGACAGAGCGATGATGTTTGGAGTTACACCTCTTGCTGTGCTGAACTCTAGGCTTCCTCTGGGCTGCACTGCTGAACTCAGGGGCTCTCTATGTGCCAGGCATCAGAGAATTTAGGAGATCAAAACATGGATTAAAATGGCTGGCAGGCCTAAGTGCCAGAGAGTGCCAGAGTGGAAGAGGCTTTGACACACAGAGGCGTTGTTTCTACAATAATGCAATGATTAAACATGACTGCATCACCACATTCATCCAAATTTTTGGGTCTGAGCACTTTTATGCCTTTCTCATTTACTACATGCTGAATTAAAAAAGAAAAGACACAGTAAAGGTTGTGTAATTATTAGCTCATCCAAAGCCTGCGCAAGCATGACTGGCACACGCAGAGATCAGTGGCAGTGGAGTCACTCGTTCCAACTCTTGATTCCAGACAGCGAATCTGAAAACAGAGCCTTCTGTTGTTTTTCCTCGTGAAGTTGCTGGTCATGTAAACAGACAGTCTCAGAGTATTCTAATGACAGCAGCAGTGTGTTTACACACAGGGGTCCGCAGGGCAGGCTTTCACTGTCCAGTTCAATAACACTCTGTGAAAAACATTGCCAACACCTCAATTATATGAGCACTTCAGGAATTTGTTTACTATATATATATATATATTCTGCAATAATTTCTGGTACAGAATGAATTACAATGTGTGGCACAGCTACGAGTAATAGAAGCATCATTATACCTTCTTTGACACACAGGCACTTGAGAATGAACTAGTGGAATAATTGACCGATCTACGTTCTTCTCACAACTCAATTTCCCTGCCATTATGATAACAGTATTCACAACATTACTTAAGTGTTTGTGATTGCATGATGTAGGGAGTCAAGCACAAACGTTTCTGGTCGAAATCCTTCATGGAGTAACAAAGAAGGTTATGTGACTGCAAGTGTTTTAGTCCTAGAATCGTATGTTTCTGCGGTGCTCTGTGCTTGTGCCCCAGGGATGGCAATAATTAAGGTATAAGATAATACGGCATAAAAGTAGATCCTCTGCCTACCAGGCACCAGAAAGAACAAGCCTGCGACTACCCTACTTCTCACAGGCTTACACGTGTTCAGGAAGATCACGTAATGTAATCTGCTTTGTTCTGTGACTTTGCTTGTTCTTTCCGAGATATGATCTTGGAACATTTGGATCCCTGCCTGGTAATCATCAAGCTAGATGGCAAAAGCCCCAGCTTGAAAGCTCCAGAACTTTTCGTGTCTCAAGGATAGCGGGTTTATAATGGGCATATCATCAAACTTTCATATGAAGCTGGCAATGCTCAATATCCTCTATTTTACTAATAACACTGAAATCCCTGATCAGATACAGATCTGTGACCTGTATCTGATCAAAATGCACAACAAAAACATATTTGTGAGAAGTGTATAAGTATACAGTTGTATGTGAAAGTCTGGGCAGATTGGGAAAGACCATTCCCCAAACATCTTTAATTTCTTGAAGTGGGTCGGTGCTGATTTTGAATGGTCTGGATCAGTGTTTGTTGTACTGTTGAAATACGTATAATCCTTCCAGTTAGTTTGGGGGATTTTTAGGAAATTGTTCTTTCCCCACAGCAGTTCTCATGCCATTTGATGCCACAGAAAAACAAAGCATAGGAGATAGGCCCCATATCTCAAAGCTGGCATAGTGTTCTTCTGTTAAAAAGCTTCTCCTTTATTTCCTCAAACAGATTTTTATTGATCGTACACAAGTAGTCAATTTTTCTTAAGACCTCAGTGCTTGTCTCATAAATGTCCCAGGTTTATCGAAGTGTTGTTTGTCTTATTAATTCAATCATAGCAAAGTTTCCCTTTACCTAGATAATGTTTGAAAACAAAACAGTGCATCATTAGTCCTGTGCCAGACCATGTTTTCTGAAGGTTCTGTGAAAAGAGTTGTTTTGCATTCTGAATCATTGTGTTAGCAAAATATTCAGAAGTGTTTCTTTCAAATCTTGTCTAGACTTGAAAACTTTTTCCTAACTTCCATTTAGTGACATTTCAAGCAATGCAAATTATAAAACTGAAGTGTTTGAATACTTATAGAATAAATAAAGCACAACAAAAACAATTTAAAGGTATTAATATTTTCAGTATATAAATATCCAACTCTTTCTTGATCTCATTGTGTGCTACAATTATTGCCTGCTTTTGTGAAATTCCTTCAACAGAACTTAATTTAATTTAATAATGGATTAATTCGATAAAGTTGGAGCTGGATAATAACAGTAAATATGAGGCTTCCTTAAGGAGAGTTAGCACAGATATCAAGCCACAATTTGTTATTTAGTTATTTAGTATTATTTTTTAATAATTTTTATGTTGCAAAAATACAAAGTGCTTTCTTCTGCGAGTAATAGATTTTCATATCATTTTCAGAAACCACTGTGTAAAACGTATATTAATATACACAGTGTATAGACTTTATTTTTACTGCATCACACAGTGGAAAAAAAGATAAAAAATTATATTCCTAAGCTTTCTCACACCAGTGTTATTTTCATTTCTGCAGCAGAATTATATAAAATGATGCAAAGTGAAGTAAATGGGATAAATGAGTTGAAATTACTGGAGCACTTAAACTCTATTCTTTGTAAATGTTTATGGATGAATTGGCGTTCCACCCATGCACTGTTTCTGATAAGCCTTCATCAAATGCTGAAAATCCAGCCATTCATACCCATCTCCATGACAACGTGGGACCAGAGACTAGCATTGTGATCCACCACCCTACAATGTAGGCCTACCCCGCAATTTAGAAATCTTGATGCTGTAGCAGCTCAGCTCACATAAAATTAATTATGCATTCAACACATCATGCGACACACAAGGAGACTTGACGATGTATGATGTATCTTAAGGCACCATGGAAATGTAGATTGTGTTTTGATCCCGTATACAATATTTGCCTACACTATACAACCGATATACAGTAAGGCGTGGTGTTGCTGATGCACTGAAAATTGCTTATAGTAAAGAAATCCTCTATTCACAGTGCGACCCTGAAAAAAACAAGGCTCTCTCTCTCTCTGCGGAAAGCTTGAGAGAGCTGGGGATTGGCTGGGGAGATGCGAGCACACAGCAGCTTCATCCTCACACAAAGACATTTCCACTGAGGCTGACACTCCAGACGTTAAATTGGACCAAATGGGTTTATACACCAATTGAGTCCACTGATTAGACCTTCATTAGACATAATACACAAATCTGTGTGGGTTTTCTGAGGAAATAAAACCCAGAAGGGGTTCTGAAGTTATTTTAATTAGCAGTTGATTAAGTGGAAAATTGTGACATCTAATAGAGAATATAATGAGAGTGCATAAGGTAAAGGTTAATGGGCGACAGCAGTGAGTAGTGTGGTGAGAGAGACAGAGAGTGGGACAGGGTGTACAAGATAAAATGAGTGAGCGAGCACGAGAGAGAGAGACTGATGGAGAGACACTACAGTGCAATGAGCACCTCTAATCAGAGTGTAGGGTTCATGCGAATCAAACAAAAAAATTATTAATATATACGGTAATCTCCAGAAATATATGTCTGAAACACAAAACATTCATCTGATGAAAAATGAGAAAGAGAGTGGGAGAGAGAGAGAGAGAGAGAGAGAGAGAGAGAGAGAGAG
>JBBMFX010000101.1:16037443-16056027 GCA_037832545.1 Rhabdalestes septentrionalis
AGAGAGAGGGGGGGAGAGAGAGAGAGAGAGAGAGAGAGAGAGAGAGAGAGAGAGAGAGAGAGAGAGAGAGAGAGAGACAACGGGAAGAGATAGAGAAAAAGTGAGATAGAGAGAGTGAGGAAAAATAAGAAGGACTGAAGAATGACATAATCAGGTCCTCTGAAATGGTCCATCTCTTTACCATGATAAGAGCATGGATCTTCAAGAGCAGATTTAGAGCAGGCCTGAGAGACAGAGGGCTGATTAATGCAATCAAACGTATAACAACGTGTAAATTTGGGCTACACTCCAAAAACGCTTTAAGCAGAACCCGGACAGAAGTCTTTTCTGAAAAATGAGTGACTTCTACCCATTCGATTTTGTTTTAAGACATTTTTTTTCAGACTACTCCCAAACCTGCTTTTGTAAATTGATGTAGAGACACTCTCTGTGAAATAGAGCCCTGGCTAGTTTTCATGTGAATTGCTTTTCAAAAGCAAAGGACCACTATCTGTATATGTGATCAACCTTGACCATGGCTCAAACCCACAAAGTAATGCAAGGAGTATTATTGGTTTTTGAATGAGGTGTAGTCTTGTCTGTGGATGTATAGTAGCCCTAGTCCTCTACATGCATTTCCCTTTGATGCTTCTCTCTCTCTCTTTGAAGCAGCCTCCAGAAGTGATATCTCAGCAGGCATCACTCCATGCTCATCTAGGATAAAGGCCAGCTCTACATCAGCTAATGTCATATGTGGTGGCAGTTAAAAGTAGCTTACCCATGTTAGCCTGTGCTAAACTATTCTGTAATCCTGACATATGCTGGAACCCAGTCTCTGCTTAAAACTGAGTGAGACTGCAATGTCTTGTCATAGCTACTGACAGAGGGTCTTACATTTAGAAAGACCACTCAGATAAGAGATGCAGCCTGAGTCGCCAGGCGCCGATTAGTCTCAGCGTAACAACTCATCAAAAGATGATAGGTCTGACGGGCACCGACACAAAAGCATGGACACGGGGGCGTTTATGGTTCCTGAAGTGTGAAATTATCACAGATTCTTTTGACGAATCCCAGTCTAGAGGGCGGCACCAGTACAAAGGGAGCTGTGCCGTTTTAACTTGCTTATACCAAAAGAGATTGGACACACCAGCACATTCAAGAAAGGATTTCTGAGAGACAAGCTTCCAATAGTGTGAAGCTCCTTGCTTATGGCTTCAGTCAATTGGGGCAGCTTCTGATGGTCTGTAACAAATGATTGAGCCAAATAGTGAAAAACAAACCATATAAAATATGCCATTCTAATGGGTGATGTAGATCCACATTAGTCTCTGTATGTGGGGTATGGGGAAGAGGTGGATATATTCAATCACATCCGCTAATGATATTGGACTCATTCTGCGAGTCAGATGAAGCTAGAGGACTCTCTTTCCATCACTGTATCGTGGATCATTAGCTAAGCTCCCTGTGTTTAGGCCATTAATGAGAAGTCGATAGCAGAGCAGTGGAGTTGTGATCACCTGATTCGTTTCAGCAAGAGCTCAGACTTACACCAGGCATAAGCCAAAGATAAGAGTCTAAAAGTCTTAAAACAGCTGAGAGAATATATGTACCTTTGCAGAACAGGGCTGTCACTATTGATATTATCTACTGACTACTTTAAAGATTTAAAGATGAATCATTTTTAAAAGAATGGAACATTGAAATGGACAAATGACAGCATTTTAATATATATATATCAGGACTTGGAAAGGCATTTCAAGGTGGAATTGCTACAAAAAAAACCCAAAAAGCAGCGTGTTTGTATACAGTTATTTGATTTTTTGATGATTTATATAAAAAATTACATGTGACAAGGTGTTGCAGTGCATAATAGTAATGTGATGTAGTAGGACTTATATAACAGACAAAACAATTGCTGATTCACACCCTGATCAATCTATTCTGTCCTTTTGGACAAACTTAATGCAAATGATCCAAGACACAACAAAGCAGACTGTTTATTTAGCACTTAAATGCACACTGATTAATGTAGGCAGCAGCTTACTGCTGCAAATAATAAAAATATATACATAAAAAAAGTAATAACTGCAAACTCTACCATAAAACAAGCCCAAATTAATATTTGCTATACTCAATTGACTGCAATGTTGTTGTTTTTTTTTAGTTTTTTTTTTATATTTTCAGCTAATCAATGAAATTTTAAATGTGGGGGCTGTCGGGGTCATTTATTACACATAATTTAATTTAATTACAAATAATAAATTTCCATTGTAAATAATATATAAAATTTCATCCATGTTAGAGAAATAAAAATTTGTTTTATATCAAATATTAGGTGTCCATATTTTTAAAAACCTGTTTTTGAAATTTTGGAATTCAATCCTTCATATATTTTTGGTAATCGTGGACTAGTTCTTTTGGTTCATTCATTTTTTACAAATGATTTTGTCTTTAATTTAGTCATGTCCAATTCCACTACAATTCTAGTGTCACAGTTCCTACCATCGAGGACTCTCCCAGTTATATTATACCACCAGCACTGGGAGGGTGAAGGCTAGCACCCTTTTCCTCCTGTAAAGCAGCACAGCTTCTTTCCAGTTTCCTCTAATGCAATATCATTGGACAGCTCAGCACGCTTGGCAGAGAGTGTTTTAGTGCATATGCTAAAAGATGCCCCTGCTGGTTTGCATCAAACCGTGTCAGGAAAGGCCATCCAACCCCACCCAGAGACAGTGAAACCAATTGTGTTTTTTCGATTTCCCCACCATGGGTGGCTGTAGCATCACCTGATGATAGAATCAACGCCTTGACAGTTGGATCTTTCAGGAGCTCTTGTTGTGATTTCTTTCACATGTAAAGAGCAGCTGGTTTTCGCAAATTATGTAAACATAAGGCTTGACAAAAATTGAGATACTAGGATTTGATCTAACTGCAACAACACATACAACACCATGTGTCAACAATGCATGTGAAGCTCCCTTGCCAAAATCATTTCCAATTCAGCCACCATGACTTGCATCATGGAAGCCCTAATGCTGAGCATTAAATAATTAACCATTTCACTTTGATCACCAGTCTCAAATGTTGCAGGGGAATGGTTTATCAGGAAAACCTTCACAGCATGATTAGAGCTTGCTCCTTGCTGACCATTTTAATTGGTTTATATCAGTAATTCGCATACCTCTGCTCACCGAGGCATAATTCTCATGATAATGTCATTCAGAATGACAGGTCATAATGATATAATGACAGTCCTTAATGAAAGCAATACCACTCCAATCTCAAAAATAAAAGCGTCAAAAAGAGTCCTTTAGAGTGATATCTTAGATTACACTCTTTTATTCCCGTATGAGCCTTTCAATTGTATTTTTAAAAAGCACATTTTATAAATTTAAAGACTTTATGTAAAGGTTGTTTTTCAAGGCTTTTTTTCACATCATCTTCAAAGGACCATTATGGAAACCTTACATCAGTATAGGAGTACACTTATGTAAGTCACATTGACATTGTAGTGCAGGATTTTTCAAATTAGGAGAGTTCCTTTGAACAACTTTAGGCTTGCTGTATTTTTATTCATGCCCTTTTCAGAAAAAGTGCTCCCCTGGAAGCTCAGCTGGTGTTTCTGTGAGGCAGTTGTGCCAAGCAGCAGTACCCCTGTCAGAGGCAAGGTGAGGAGTCAGGGAGAGGATGATGTTGGAGTCATCAGTGAATATGGAGGAACTCAGGGGAGCTCCTAGCTCTGCATCTGTCAGCCAGTAACTCCTTTCCCATCTGCAGACCATAATTCCCCCCTCAGGTCTGCAGATACTCGTCTCTGCGGCAAAGTATCGGATACGAAACTGGGCCAGGGCTTTCCCTCTGCCCCATCCCCTCTGTCCCTACACACTTCCTTTACTGATTCCCACAACCGCCAAGATTTAGAGACTGAATGAGGTGATGTGGTAGACTGATTTTTTTGAAGTAAGAAGCTGATTAGCAGAAAAAAAATAGACTTAGGGTATTTGTCACGGTCCCATTTTCTTTTTGTCAGGGGTGCTTTCTAGCATGAAGTCAAAATCCACAACCTCCCAGAATAACACAGCTCACTGTCAGCAGTGTAGCCTAGTTGAGAAATCTACTTTAATAAGGAGAGCATTTATTACGCAGAGATGTTGGGCTGACTGGAAAGCGTTGAGAAAGTGCTCTAATATACAGTAGATGTCTGCAAGTTGTATATTCTAGAGACAAATCCTATTAGCACTGCTCTGGGTTGAGACGCGGGGCAGATCAAACAACCACAGCAAGACACACTATGCATAAAACCACATCTTTTTTTCGCTGATCAGCAATATTCCCTAAAGCCAGACAGATAACCGCATTCATGAGTTCAATGCGCTAACAGGATAGAACTTTTACATTGAGATCCTAGTGTCTCCAACAAATGGCAGCAAGTCTGAAATAAAACATTGGAACCCTCCTGAACTGACAGTCCCAGTGCCCTCACTCTTCATTCTGCCTTTGTAGACACTTCCTGAGTTTCATTTCCAAAATCTCAGTCAAATCTGTGTTTTGGCAACAGAATATTTGGGGTAGCCTCACCCCTTATTTTGTCCATCTGTTCACCATTAGAGGAAACTAGAAAGATATTTTTCTCAGTGTTCCTGTGAATATTCTGTTGAAAGTGTGGGATATGAAAGCAGGAATTTACCTCTTTATGCTGTTAGAAGGTTATATGGTTGAAGAACCTGTCCAGATTGTTGATGAAAATCCCATTTATGCTAGGTTTTCCCAGCAGGCATCAGGTCTAACTGAACAGTCACAGCACGAAGTAACACCTAAATGGAATGTCATTACATTTTTTCTTGGAATCAATTACAGTAACTGTGCAGTTACACATATACGTTTTGACTTCACAAGAAATATGCTGATGTGTTTTTAAGAGAACAAAATAAATTACATGAGAAGCATTTGAAAAACATTTTCTCTATGTTATCCTGTTCTACTGTGTAATTTGTATGCACACCACAGCTGACTGTGAGGCTTTGATTGTGAATATAAGCAGCACAGCATGAGTGGGGGAAGTGCTGTGAATTTATCGGACAGTCTTATAAGCATCAAATCATATGAAACTTATGGAAAACAGTTATGGGCTGACGAAGGTGGTGAGAGAGACTCAACCTCACCCAAACAGATCAGAATCAATTTCCATTTACAAATAGCTTGAAAAGCTTTATATTTTTCAATGGTAGCTGTTTGAGGTGAGTGAATATTACTTTCTATCTAAATTCCAAAGTAAAACTTTCTTATTGGGTTTGGTTTGGTACTGTCACGTCTAGGCTGTGCCCATTTGGAAAGGAGGCACCGGAGCAGGCTTCCTTATTTTCTCAGTCTTTATTCATAATAAAAAGCAACTCTTTGCATGGGGCCAAAATTCAAACAAGGTAGGAGACACTGAATAAGCCCAAACAGAACACAACTCAGGCAAACTGCCATGGTGAACTGACAATGGAGAAACACAAATGGGGGTTATTTAGGGAGAAACCCAACACAAAATACATGGTGCACATCAGTCTCATCCAGAGGGGATCCTAGGGTCTGTTGGGGCCCCAAGCAAAAATGTACCTGCCTGCTAACAGGATGCGTCTCTGGTCTCATCCCTGGCAGCTCAGAGCCCTTATTGTTACCATCTGCCAGATAAGAGACCACACCCCCAGTAAAACCAAAAATCCTAGACAGAAAACTAAAACAGTGGGCTCCAGCGGCCGCTTTCTGGGGATGTGTGACATATAAGTGAGTTTTACAGATTAACGCAGAAGTAAGGTACTAATTAGTTTTTTCCAGATTAGTGACTTTTTTTCCATCTTTAGTTTTTTTTACAGAGTAATCCAGGTCTGTTCAGAAAAGGTAATCCAGGGCTGTTCAGAAAATATATAGGATGGTAGCCTTGGTCACCAAGCTCTTACAACACACCTGAGTAAATCTTGAGAGTTGTTAGTCATTTGTCATAATCTACTTTTTTAATGGGTAATCACCCCAACACTGGTCCTGGACCATTCTCCACTTTAAGGAATATTTGGTCCAGGATTTGGCTGAATCAGTATATAAAGTGCTCAGCCTTACTTTAGTGGCTCTGGTACAAAATTTAACATAACCAAGGTTCATGCAAATGTTCAAATAGATTCCCTATTCTTCTTCCCTATTCTTTTAGGTTACAACCAGGCTCCAGTCTGGAGATTCACTCTCCGAGAGAGATACGCTCTCTCCATTCTCTGCAAAGACCATTAAGAGTTCCTCTAAATCCACCTGAATTCTAACCACATGACTCAAATTCACCAAAACAAAAACCCAGTGTGCTAGTAAAAATGTGAAAAGTATTGTTAATGTTCTTCCCTACATACTGAGTATTTGTTTGTTGTCTCATGTCCTGGTTATTGATTCCATTGCCTTTTGATTCTTGCCCTGTATTTTGTCTTTTCTGTTCTGCTCATGACAAATGACCTATTAATATTTTTACATGATTTTATCTATTATGGGTGCACACATTTGTGATTTAATGAGAAATAGTCATTAATTAGTGTTTTTCCTATAGAAAACTTTACTTCTAAGCAGTTAGTAGGTCTATAATATTTCTGAGAGTTTTCACATGAGTTAGGGCCATTATAATAGCACAACTTAGTACATAACACTCAGCTTTCTTTGCTCTTATTTTGCTCATCCTTTTGATTCTGATGGCTCCTTTGTGCTCCCTGTACCTGTTCCCTGATTAGATGCCTTTCTTCTTAATGAAAACCTTGTCTCTGCACCTTCCAGCAATTTGTTCCTCTTAATGTAATTATTGGCCAAGTTAATGTATTACAAGTGCACTTTATGTCCATGCAATTGAGACTCCTGAAGTAAAACATATTGATCCATCCAGGTGTTGTGGCAATTTACTACACTGTATTGACTGGATAGTTATGTGAAACTAGTAATGTAAAGATTGGTCCAACTGAATAATTGATGGTTTACATTGTTTATAAAATTATAAAAGAAGAGAAATACAGAGTTAACAGCAGCTCATAGGCTGCAGGGAAAAGTTCCAGGTCTCCCGTTTTAAAGATGACTAGTCTCTTGACAAGAATGAAATGGCAAACAGAAAAACAGCTGTACAGTCTAGCCAAGGACCATTAAGGAGCCCTTATTTTTTCTGAGTACACCACACTCTAAAAAAATGAAATGCTGGACTTGATTGAGTAATATCTGCTCACTTAATATAAACTGCACTTAAGCAACCTCAAATTAAATGTTCATTACATGCAATACCTCTACATTTAACTTGTGATATAAAGTGATTATATCCAGCAAAAGAAGGGGCATCACAAGCTTGCTACCATCTGTGGCAGAATCACACACAGCTGAATGCATAACTACTCGCTCTTACAGCCAGCAGCAGTTAACCAAGGAGTAAAATATCAGGCTCAAAGGAAGGCATGCTAGCGGCATTTAACACACAAAGAGGGTGAATAACACAAGTAAAACAATATGCAAATCGATAAGACCAGGAGACAATTTTATTCAAATATATTTACAACGTATCTGTAAAACACAGTCAGTTTCAATCAGTGACATGGACTTGTTAAATAACATGAACAACAGAAAGTCTATTCAAACCCATTAATGTTTTGTTTCTTTTTAAATTCACAGTAAATATTATTTTTTATTATCTGGCTCATGTACCTGATATGGTATATTTCCAGTACCACTGAAAATTCCTTTTCAGTCTGAAGCTAGTTACTTTTAGGGGAAGTATTCGGATACCTGCTGTGAGCCATTTCTGCATGTCAAGGCTTGATAAGGGATTTGTTTATCTTCCTGAAAATATTTTTTGGTTCCACTTTTTAAAAAGAGGTGCCACAAAGGATTCCTTCAAACATTATGTGAAAAAAGAGATTTGTGATTGTGAAGAACCTTTCAAATGCTTCGTATGAGGACACTTCGCATACACATGTTTCACCAGTGTAAAGTTTCTTCCTGGAACTTCAGCATTTTGTGGAGGTTCATTCAGCATTAAAACTTCCCATTTACGGTGGGTTGTTTAAGGACCCAAAAGTGGCTCTTTTAATTTGTAAGAATGAAGTTTGGAAAAAATACAGTTCAGTTAGGCAAGTGTTTACATTTGAATGCACTCATGTACACAACAGCTTGAAGCTCAAAAGCCCTGCATTTCACTCTTCGTAACCAAATGTTTAGCCTATGTTGTTCCTGTTATACCAAAATGGTTCATTAAAAGAAGTATTAAGAAGTCCTCAACGTTCTTGGTATTATGCTGAATAAAATTTAACCCTCTATGGCTGTACTGTCATAGGGTAACCCCTAGCTAATGGCTCAAAATGGCTCAAAAAGGACTGCCCCACCCCTAGATGAAAGGTCAAACCTACCTCATATTATATTGGTCCCAGACTTATCATCAGATTTGAATGTGATGTTTTTCTGTTTATTTTTTTAAATGGGGCAGTGGATGGGCCAAAATAATGGTTTGTTGCCTGAAGGCAACACCATGCCATAGAGGGTTAACATGCTGCTCTGCTGAACATTTGTGAAAAATGAAAGAGTAGTGTTGAAATAACCCATGACACATCATTAATATAGGGAACAGTGAATTAACAATTAAAGTGGGTATATGCAAAAATTAGTTAGTTTAAAATAATATTCGAAACATTAGTATTTTATTTATGTCATGTTTGCAAACCAATGTAACATAAAGTAATGCAAGAACAAGAATAACAAAAACTGAATTATCTCGTCGTAAAGACAACACCTGGACAGTAAACTCTACGTTATTAACTACCCACACAGCATAATGCAGCGTTTGATACCTCAAATTTGTTAACATCTTCATAAGCCTCTTTGTCCACCCACAGACACTTCCAGACTTGGATTCTGTTCTCTCTACTCTGGCTAGGATGGATTGCCTGGAATTGACTAAATGCCATTCACTCTATCTAACTTGACCTGCAGGCTGTTGGAAGGTGAAGCTGGATGTTATTAGGCCCAATGGTAGGCCAGTATAGGGGTGTTTCACTCCATCTAATATGTCATAGTGCATTTCACCGATAGGCTGTAAATAAAACCATGTGGAGACCAACAATAAATCTAATTTTGATACATTTTGTTTTTAAAAAGAGAGGGAGGGCTTAGCTCTCTTAGCTCATTTATAGCAGCCGCGGCTGCATCTTATACAAAACTCTAGGAATGAGGACTTTTGTCATATTAAATGAACATCTCATATGATGAAAACGATGGTTATACCTGAAGCCAGGACACAGCTGAGGGAATAATATGAAACCTCAAATCAATTCAAGCCCCCAGCAACCTGGAGGTGTTCATGAATGATGCGTACGAATGACGTGATGGTTATGTGTTCCGTGTCTACATTGCAAAAGATATTCTTGGGGATCGCACTGCAGCAAGACTAGAGCGCAGTCGTTGGTTGTGTAGCGAATGTGATGATGCTTGTTGAGGTTTGCTCTGCTTCTCTTTCTCTGTTCTTTTCCCACCAAGCATCACCGTGTGGCAATGTGAATTACTGAGCTCCTCCTTCACGTCTGGGGGCAGATGAAGGCTAATGCTCCTGCAGCAGAGCGAGAGAGAGCCAGAGAGAGGCAGAGATATGCTTGATGTTGCCTCTTGTCCTCATTTACATGTTTTTTTCCAAACATCGTGCCAAAGTGCTGGGATCAGAGAGCTCACACTGTCTCCTTTTGAAGTTTAAATAGATGTTGATGGTTCCCCTCTTTAGAGCTGGCAGTGTGCGGCGAGTACATCTTTTGCCATGAAATTACCATGAGGGAAGCTGGTTGCAGGGCTACTTTAAAAAATGCAACACAGCATTTATTTTATACTGTCTTAAAGTACATACTACAAAGCCTCACCATGTTCACAAAGGGAATTTTCCTTTCTGCTTTTGCGATACGTTCAACAAGATGTATGCTTTGGTCCTGCAGCACTTCGGTCCATAAAAGGCTCAAAGGCATGTTGGTTATGATAACTGCAGGATGAAAAATGAGCTGGGGAAAGTGGGCCAGCATTGAAGGGTCTTCTCAAAGAATGTCCCCATTTTCTGTTCAATGTACAACATTGTAGTGCTCTATGGTTGAAAATAAATGCACAAATGATCATCCACTCATCCAGGGTTTTTTATCCAGAATGTATCATTCAAACACAGACTTTGTTGCATTTTATCGATATCTCTTTGAAGGGCTACAGCTCTAATGTGCCTTTTCATTTCCTCCATTTTTAGAACATACATCCAGCCCAAGCAATATGATTTAGATCAACATTTTCTTCACTGTAATGCATTCCACTTCAAATGTAAATGTCTTTTTAGGACATATTTACAGCTTCAGTATGGTGTCTTAAAATATTCATTCTGCTACGCAAGCTGGAAAAGAATTTTGTGTTCTTCCTGGAATGCAGTGTCCTTTCAGACTAAATGCCTTCCTGCATCACAAGGCATAATAGCAAAGAGTCAGAAAACATGTTCTTCCTAATGGATGGGGATGATGTAGTCATCTGAATACATTACGTTGCAAACATTTGTAACTTTGTATTAAGACAGCGGCTGCACTGAGCTTTTGATTTACTCCAGGCCAAATTTTCAGGATTCAGATGAATCCATCCGTGCACACGTGGTTGCAGAGCTGTGAAAGGTTACTCCCCGGTGCAGCTGGATATCGACCCTTTCTTGCTCTGCTGATTTTTAAGGCATTTTTTATATTGTGACATCCCAAACTTCAAAGATCCATGTTTTTCTTCAGGCTAGATGTGTGTCCCCTGTTACCCACCAAACCACAATACTTCTGATGAAATATTTACCACCTCCACAGCTTATCTTTGTACAGTGCCTCACCAGAAACGGCAGTGATTAATTTAGGTCCAAGTCTAACTTTAGCTCCTAAAACTGAGGACAAAAAGGCTTGTTTGTAGAGTTGCCAGAGAACAGTGTTGTTAAATGTACCATATTGAGGTCTATTAATAAAGTCAGCTAAACATTTACTAAAATGATCATTTTGATATCAAAGGAGCCAAGTAACCTAGCAATTCAAAAAAATACTGCATGTCTGTACTGATCAAAACACATTTGAATCACTGTACTTGTTTAATTCACAATATGTAAAATCTTTGATTCCACCCTAACTGATTAATGAACCAGCATAAAATGTATGCTTCACATTTTTTTGAATGAAGGATGACTGCACCATTAAAATAAACACAGAAAAGGATGGCAAACTTGAAAGGATGGCACCTATAATGGGAAGTATTTTTAATTAAACTCACACCAGACACTGTGCACCTTTTCTTAGAAATGATCTTGTCTGTTCTAGGATTAATGACATTTGCCATGGCCACTTTCAATAATGAGAACAGATGCTGGTCCATGCGTAGGATTTTGTAGGATGTTTTGCTTAGTTTCATTATGGAGAACATCTGTTCACAAGAATAGATGCTTCCAAACATAGACATGATGTGTAAAGGAGAAGGCATGGCATTGATTTGGGGAGTAGAGGTGCATTCGCAGCAGCACCAGCTGACTGGTCCTGGGTCCAGAGCACAGTTAGATCGCAGTTCAGTGAGTTCCAGCTGCAAGTGTCATTTTGCTTTAAGGATGTTCAGTTAAACCATCCTTGCTTTATGGATGTTCAGTTAAACCGTTTTTAAAAAATGTTCCTAAAAACTGAGCATCCACCCATCTAGAAGAATGTGGAAGGCTGGCCAGTGTCCATACTCTCATGTCGGTACTCTAATCTGCAGCCAGTGAATATTGAATAAAATCCCTGACTCTGGTTTGTGGCTGGATCTATAAGTCGGAGGCTACCTGATTGGCTATGGTATGTCAGGGTACACAATACTACATACTTTTTCAATGTGATTTGCAATGGACTCTCTTGCTGCGATGGCTTGATTGCTCTTGCTTTTTCCTGTGCTTTTCAAAAGCTTGCATTCGCAGCTCCCTCTCTCCGACTGCTGATATGAGTAAACATGTTCTGCTCTTATTGAAGTTGGTGCTTTTATTCTTTGATTTCTTGTAGGCGCTGTTACATGTCTGTGTTTTTTTTCAGTAATATTCATACTTCTTTTTGAAATGCCTCTAAAGGTCATACTCTTAAAAAACTGCTGATGCCTCTTGACATATCAGACCCACTGGCTTAATCAGAATTCACAAAATAAATATTCTTTTTGCCCATTAGTTATTCTTGCTACATTTTGGAAAGGCAGATAACATTCACCTTATGTGCTGTAGGCACAATCCCAAATGATTTCACTGAAAAATGTTGACTAGAACATGACAGAGTCGATATTTCAATTGTATAAACACAGCTAATAAATAGGTTTTCCACTTTGAATTGCTCTATACTTGTTCTAGGAACAAGAGAGCAAGAGAAGGAAGGAAGTGCTCATTTAGGGCAATCTTTTAACTTAAATAAAAACAATGTATTTAAATTCATGGCAGAAAAAATGAAAAACTCTTAGCCTTTAAATTTTAAAATGGAAATGTAAGGACTTAAAGCTAAATATATTAAGTAAAAATTACAGTTTGAATAATTATTGAGTAAAGCATATACACTATTGGGACTAAAGTATTAGGACACACCTCTTAATAATTTAATTCAAGTATTCCCATATCATTAATAAAGGACAATTTAAATCCTTCAGCACGTCAAGACATTTTGGACACCTTGCTTTGTAGACAGTTTGGGCCATTTTCTATTTCACTATGATTGAGTCCCAGTGCACAAAGAAAAGGTCCATAAATGATTGGATTAGTTCGGCATGGAAGACCTTGCCTGGCCCAAACAGACATCTGACCTCAACCCCATCCAGCACCTTTGGGATGAACTGGAATGGAGACTGTGAGCCAGAACTTCTCATCTAACATCAGTGTCTAATCTCATAAATGCTCCACAGAATAAAATGGGCACATATTCCCACAGGAAAGCTCTTATGGCTGCAAAGTGGGGACCAGCTTCATATGAAAGTCTATGTATTTGAATGAAAGTTCATAAACATTCCTTTTGGTGTAACTGGTAGACAACACATTTGTTCGTATATATATTTTTACATAGTAGCATTTCAGTAAAAGTATAAGTATTTTATAAGTAGTAAAAAAATTTTAGACCCATGATTAACAACATATTTCTTGAGATTTGTACATTAATGATAACAGCCGGCCAGGATGTTACTCATGAAGTGTCATTCATGGCTAGAAATCCCACAGCATTTCTTTCTTTCTTTTTTCCTTTTTTTTTTTTTGACGGGGGCTGTAAAGGACATTTAGCACACCTCACGGCCAGAAGTGCACAGCTGGATGTCGATGGCAGCAGCAAGGGTGATCTACACTTGGCTGTGTTCTTTGCTCAAGGGCACAATGAGCGTAGGTATAGCTAAATATTACGTGTAAATGTGCTCCTGCTTGCCACCAATGTCAAGCGATGGCCTCGAGTCCCAACAGCTTAGGAATTAAAACCTAAGAATTCAGAGTGTAAGCCTAGTCTGCTGCGCCTTCGCAGTGAGTATGATGCTTTCTGAAAATAACCTATTACTGCCAGTAAATTACAACAATTTTGTTGCTACTGTAATTCAGTAAAGAGTGGAGAAGAGTTGTCTTCATTTCTTCAGCTCGAGTGTGTTTTCGCTCCTGGGCTTTCTTCTGTCCACACGCTGTTGTCCACCTCGAATATTTCTCAGGTTATAAAGACTGGCCTAAAGGAACACTTCCTTCATTCATTTGCTCTCTTGTTCCCAGAACTAATTCTTCCATTACAGACCAATTCTAAACTGAAAGCTTGTTTAGTCACTTCTCATCCAATAGCCATATCAACTCTGTCACAATGTATCATGTCCAATTCAAAGTTTTTCTATACGAGCATTTGGGATATTCAGTCCACTTGTTTTCCTCAAGTACCAAGCTTATTAAGCTTATAATCTATATCATTTAACAGATGGAATCACTTGTTACATTTCTGTTATTCTGTTTATTTAAACATAATACGTTTAGAGCGTTTAGAACTGAAGTTAAGGTGGATTGGGAAGAAATTTTAGATTTTACTGAATGATTAAAAATATATTTTGGCAAGAGCAATGAATGTTTTTTTTTTAGCAAACAGCACGTATATGTAAAGAATTTTGATGAAAGTGTGCACCTTTTACCATGATACATTTTGCTGTCTATAATCAAACAAATAAACAAAACATAAACATCCAAATAAAAATTAAGTATCTCTTAAATGATACATTTACAGCCGTTTCTGAGTTATAGGGCCCGATTTCCAGGGTCAGTCGCGCATTTTCTGAAGTCTGAAGCGCAGTTGTCTTTGGGGGAGGGGTCAGCGCAGAGCGCTATAATGCCCGTAGGAAAAATGAACAATGCGCCTGGTGCATAGTTCAAATGGGTTGTCTTAAATGAGTAATTTAGTCATGGGTGTGTTTTGGGCTTAGCATGCAATGAACCAATCAGAGTTCACACTCTCATTCCCTTTAAATACCCGGCGCATGTTCCATGGCGTGCTGTGTATAATGTAGCAGAATTACCTGGATGCCAGGAAAGATTTTCGATGGATGAAACTGATTTGCTCGTGCATGAGGTGAAGGCACAGGAGCAATTGATCTTCGGGGATGGAGGGAATCCTCCCAAACCCCAGTTAGTAAAGCCCAGTTAGTAAAGGCAACGATGCTGAAGATAGCTCCTTATTCGAAATGTCCGTTCCACCTTAAATGCTGATTTCCAGGCTGCATTATCGCTATTTCGCCTGTAGGGGGGAACTTAACTGAAGTTTTTTAACTCGAGTTCAAGTTCAGAATACTGTTACTGTCACAGTTAGGTTTAACAGAAATGAAAGGAAGCGGGGCGGACGCCACAGAATACAGGGACAGACTTTTAATGTAAACAATACACAAAACAGAATACACATACTTGAGCTCAAACCGAGGGTACATAAACTCAGAATCCAAAAGATACAGACTGACATCCAGGACTACAGACAGAGGACCCGCACTCCTCAAACGAACAACAGAATATAAATCAGGAGCCCCGGCTTGAGGATACCCAGACTGCCGGTGCAAACAGGACAAGGACGGAGGACACTGGCACGCCGGCCAGGAACCTGCAAAACCAGGAGGAACAAGGGTCTAAACAGAGAACAGATAGAACAGGGGTTAAACACAATGACAAGGCCCAGAACCTTACAAAACCTACCAGGCTCGTGCTCCCCAAACGAACAACTAAAAACCAAAACCACGGTCTCGCCTCTGCTCTAAGTAGGTTACGCGGCTAGAGATGCCCAGACAGGTACAGAGTGCTCAGAAAACTGGGGGAACACAAACCTGGGAGACAACACCATGCATAGATACATAAGATACTGAAGACATGAATTCCTGACTCATAATAAACAAACGGAACAGAACCGAGACAGAGTTATAAATACACAGAATACAACCATGAACACACAACGACAAGACAGACACATCATGACGTCTGAACTCCACACCAGAACACAGACAAACCTAAACTGGAAACCAGGACCAGGGACAGGGATTATAGGAAACACGGTTGACGGGAAACGGGGAAACCATGAAATGGGAACTGAAAAAGACAAACATAAAACACAGCACATACACCAGAAAACACGGAACATAAACTCGCACAAGAGAACATGAACCAAGACACATAACAGACAGGTACAGGAACGGGAACAGACACAGACACCAGCTCTCATCTAGGCCAACGTGCTCCTTGAATAAAACAAAGGACAAGCTGGCCTCAGAACAGCCGAGAACATACAGGGAGGACTTACACCACACACCAGACAGGACAGAAACTAACCGGGAGATCCGTGCCTCTATCATTACCAAGGGGCCAGGAACACAGGAAGGCTACCCTCCTGTACTGTCCCAACTTGGCCACCAGCTACCCGGACGCCAACAGGAAGCGAACCCCCATCGTATGGGGTTCTACCGTCCCGGATTCCTCCGTCCGACGCAGAGACCTTGTAAACCAAAAATAAGTATCATAAGCTCAAATATATAAGTACACAATTATAGAGTGGTAGAATCCCGCTTGTTGCTACATTTTCTTAATGTATAAAGGATATAGAAAAACTGCTTACATTATTTTGCTTTTTTCTCTTGTTGTCACGAGTGTAGGCACAACTTTCTCTACATTAGAGTCTCACATACCATCTGTGCAGCTTATTCTCTGGCTCATAGCTGAAATGTGAAACAGAGAACAGGTATGACCTCCACTCTTCCGTTCAGTCTGCAGTGATTAAAGTGTATTTGCTGCAAATGAACTGGGACAAATAACTAACCTAATGGAAAGATGGAATTCATTCAGTGTGTCACCTTCAGTGTGCTTACAATGGATGTACACTGGATCTAGATTTTGAGCTCTCCATTTCAGCTCAACTTCTTACACTCTACCAGAAATACCTTCTTTTTTTAATTTGCTGAGAGATTGAAGAGAGATTGTTCTTTTAAGATCAATTACAGCCCAAACTGATGGAACATTGTCAGTCCACTGGTCTCGCCGAAGATGAGAAAAGAGAAATCTTCAAAAAGGAAGGTGAAGGTGACAGATAACAGTAGACAGGTGTGTCTTTAAAGAACATTTCCACTTTTTCTTTTTCGTTTCTGCTTAAGTCTGTCATGGAGATGTAAACAAAGACATTCAGAGTGGTTTGATATGAAAAAGGCTCATTGTAGAAATGTCATTACAATGTTGGTGACAAGAAACATGGAGGTCTACAGCACAAATACAGACATTTTATTTACCATCTGAAATGACTGGTAAACCTACATGTGGAATCTGACTTTTTATGTGTGTTGTTGATAATTATCTTCTTTGTAGACTACAAAGCACCCAGCATCGCTCTGGAGTTCCTCCTTAATGGCATTTGCTGCATACCACTCTGCTTCTACCTCTATGCCCTGGATGACATTAAGTATATTTTAGGCCAAAACATATACTAAAACACTTGTAAAACAATGACTCAAGCATCTGAAGGTCTATTAATACATTTTTAATGAACTACTAGTGAAGTAGCTCCAAGAGATATTAAACATGTCTTTTTTTATCCCCACCAATCTGATTAAAGGGGACAGACTATACCTCTTTTTAGACAAGTTACAATAAATCTATGGGCTCAATTCTTGACAGTTTCAGTCCCTTTCAAATTGAGTCATTTAAGGGCTCTGTCACTTTTAAGCAAATAAGCTGTTGCTGGCATGCCACACCCATCCCACGCTTATGCTGTGCGTTTACCACACGTGAAAATGGCAGAAAAAGGCATTATCCGGCCCTATATGTTTGATCCCGAGTCGGACCTGGAGCAGGATGATCACAACCTTTACCTGTAGCCGTAGGGCTCGGCGTCTTATGTGTGCTCATAAAACCAGCAAACAAAAATGGTGGACCTTCAGCGAATCTACTGAGTGGGGCTGGACAGGGGTGGTTCTGTGCAAATGTCCGTATCCTGACATCAGAATAAGGGAGCCATCAAAATGGCTCATAGAAGCATATGATTCCTGACACCAAAATCTTTCAACAGACTAACAGAACATGCATGGATGTTTCATGCATGGAGTGTTTGTAAGAGCAGTAGAGACACAAATAGAAACACAAAAGGATACTACTTTCTCTACAACATTGTATTCCTTCATCAAACCACACTGAATAACTTTGTTTAGTCAGTTGTTTGGCCAAAAATACAATTCATCCAATTTCTCCCCTTAGCCCGAATGAAATCAGTAAACCAAGACATTAGGTGTCTGAAATTGTGCACTAGAGTGTGAGGTAAAACCAGTTAACAAGCACCTCCTCAGCTGCAATCTTAAATGACTTCACAGCCTCAAGCCACATCAACTTGTTAAACAATCTCAAATAGAAATATTTATATCATACCTGGTGCCATATAACAACATGTCAACTCAGGCTTTAATATGGCCAATACTATTTTAGCCATGCAATGCATTTTTCTTCATTTTTCGGAATAGTGTGTCATGGAGCATTAGGTTTCAGAGAAGTGTGAAGAACTGAGACATGGAGTCTACCTATTGCTAAGTGGCTACAAACTCCCAGTTAATCCATCTAAATGCAAAACTAAAGACGAAGAACTGGCGCTTAAATATAATTGTATTTAATGGGGTTTATATTAGTTCAGTTATATCTATAAAATGTACATACATTCAGTAATTTATCCAATTTAAGTCATGTATTTTCATCTGTGACTGCCTGTTCACAGTATAAATGGCCCTCTGTTTAGAAACTTGGAAATGGAGCATAATCAATGCATAGTAATGATAATGGATTACAGGATGAGGAATAGACATTAATTATCACCCTTTATAATGACCATATGCAACAAAGCTTAGAGCAACACAGATATAATCATGAGAACCTGATTTACAAAAAATCTTTTGAATAATTTTTCTCAAAATTTAGACAAAGTAGTCCCTGCTCCATATTTAGAGGTATCTTCATAGACTGATTTCCAAAGAAGCTTTGTATGTATATATATATCTATATATATATATATATATATCTATATATCTATATATATATATATATATATCTATATATCTATATCTATATA
>JBBMFX010000101.1:16064456-16075233 GCA_037832545.1 Rhabdalestes septentrionalis
ACACACACACACACACACACACACACACACACACACACACACACACACACACACACACACACAGACACACACACATATATATATAGTTAATACATACATCCATATATTAGACAAATATATATTATATACACAGAGTATATGTACATGACACTGCCATTAATTGCTCAAAAATATTTTTCACCTTAAAATTTCCAGTATATTTTCCTGTTCCAATTTTTTCCAGTAAAATGTATTTAATCTGTGAATCCGGAAACACGCTGTCTGCCCTAAAGCGTTTCAGTAGGTCAAAGTTCGTGGTGATTGGTACCAATAGGGCAGCAACATGGCGGCTTTTTGAGAGCGCATGCGCCGGCATGGATAGGGTACTCACAGATTGAAGACTTTTGATGAGTTAATAAAAGACGTAATTTGGGTAAATTCTCTTGGTGTTTATAATCTTAACATTCAACCAGCCCCTGGAAAAGAAGGATCCATTTTTAAAATTATTTTATTTTTTCTGTTCTTAGCATTACAAGTATTAGCCAGCTACCTTAACTAGCTAACTTCCAAGTAAAAAAGTTGGCCATTTAACTTGAGATGCCAAAAGTAGTTTCTAGTTATTTCCATGTGATGATAAAAAGGGAAACTACAGTTTATGTAAATTCCTGCAAAATGTTTCAATTTTTCCTCAATAATATTAAATAAGAAATAATGCCACTCCATATAAAAATAACGTCCCATTACATCCCAGTGCATGACATATAATCATACCTTTTATTATTAAATTGTATGATGAAATGCTCACATTTATGCCATTGCACAATAAGACACTAGGATTTTTTATTTTCTAAATGATCCAACACACAGGACTTTTGGTGTGTTTTTTTACTGAGGGGTTTTTTTTCTCTGTGATATGTAGCTTTATCCACAGCCTCTGAAACTTGTGGACACCTTTTGGATGCTAGTTAAAGTTAGCAAGAACTATTACACTGTTCAGTTAATATTTGGTATTTAACAAATAACAAATAACAAATAAATAAACAATCTGACTACACTTGGGAGAAATCTATAACAGATGGTATGTTTAGAACGTATATTCTATTCTATTCTATTCTATTATACTATATTATAATACATGTCTAAAGCTTGAGTTAAAAGTTGATGAAGCCGTGTTTACATTTGATGCTGTAGCAATAATGAAAAGTTATACTGTTTTATCTTTCATATCTGACAAGCTGACAACTCTCGGGCAGACATTCGGGCAGCAGTAAATGTCTGCTGGACTGTGAGTTGCACAGAGCTTGTGATACTGGGAAAGTGGTTCCTTTTGACTGCTAAAAGTTTGTTATTCACGGAATCTTGCTAATAGTCTTAGCTGTGACTTTTTTGGTGTCAACCCACACAAAGCACAGAATTCACCCAGCAGTCCAGACCATTTGCCCAGTGTCACCAACATTACCCAAAAAGGGCCAGTTGTGGTTGCAGGTTTCCTCTAAAATCAAGCAGAACTTTCCCCTTGTTTAACTAGTCAACAACTGATTAGTTAGGTGAGCCAAGGTCCTGTCTGGTTGCAAAGGAAACCTGAAGCCACACCAACCCTTTGCAGGTACGATTTATGACCCTCATTAAGAGCCGCATTGCACATTGCAGGTAATGGTCTGTGATGTTTATTGTTTTTTTAATTCATTATTTCCTATTCCTTTTACAAAATGTTTGTGCATCTGTGGGAATTTAAAGTTTCACTATATAAGTATGTGTTAGGGATGGTTATTCAAATGGCAGTTTTCTAGAATATTTTAGCCTGGTTGTTTTCATATCATTACTGTTCAGTAGTGCATCTGTGATAAAATCCAAGCCTATTAAAGGGTACTAATATTTTGTAACTAAATGGAAATCTGGCTAGCATGATCTTACCGTATGATAGAGCTGTTTTGTTGAAATAGTTTAGTTTATGTAAGCCAGTTTTTACACATTTGATTACATATTCAACTTTAAGATTCAGTCTTCGTTTGGGTATTTTCTTCTTCATCCTTTGTGGGTTTTTTTAATATTAAGAAATGTATTAAGGCTTTTTAAAATAGTTTACTTTTATGTAAGGATTCATACTTGAGACCCATTGCTGTCTGTCATTCCCAGGGTTTAGGCAGGGAGTGATACTTAAAAGGAAAGAATGTGTAAGCTCAGAAACACCAATAAGCCTGGAATACCATGGGAAACAGTGGTGTAGAATTACAAAACAATTCTTTCCCTGGTGAAAAATATACTTTACAATAGTTGGACGGATCAAAAACATTCTCCAGGAGGTACACATATCTATTTCAAAGTCAACAATCAAGACTAGATCTCACTAGAAAAATGCAGAGGATTTACCACAAGTTCATAAATCATTCATAAACTCCAAAAACAGGCCAAAAAACACAAGCAGACCCCCACCCCCCAAAAAACACCACATTTCTTGAGAATTATGTGAACATACGAGGCAAAGATCAAATCATACTTTAATGAGAGAAAAACAAATTTTGCTATCAAGCATGGTGGTTGTAGTGTCATGTATGGCTGCTTCTCTCATGTCAACTAATGATGATGTTGATAAAAGCAGAAAAATGAATTATGTTGTATACAGGGCTATGTTGTTTGCACAGATTCAGACAAATTCTTCAAGAGCCATTAGATGACACTTCACTGTGCAGATAGCCAAAGAACCAAGAAAAACTGAAATGGACAAGCCTTCAGGGTCTTTTGGCAGTTTTTGACTCCAAAGTATTGGCAACCATGTCCTCAAAATTAAAAATTTGATGTTATGTGTGTCCTTTTACATTTGAGCCTTGGAAATGAGGAGAATGCTATGATATCAGACTATCTGTTTCAGTTTATGGTCTCATTGAGAATGAAAAGAATGTATATGTGGTCATCAATCGGTTCTGATCTTGGGAAACCGTGGATACGTTTGAAATGGATGGAGAAAGAGAGGGCATTTCTCCCGCGAGATGCTATGAAATAAATTTAAACAGAAAATAGGAGAAAATGCAGCAGCACTCTGACCAATCCAGACATGCCTTCCACTCCTCACTCCCTTTGTGACTCATACCTTTTCATCATTCTGTTTTCCAGGAAATCACTGAGGTGGGCAAAAAGCTGTGGCCTTACGGACTGACCTCTAGCCTACCTCCCAGAGTGGGAGAGATTGAACAAACCTGAAGGAGAGAAATACTTTGATTAACTCGAATGAATCATCCTCCGAAGAATATTCATGGACTGGACAATGGAATGAGACTAAAAACCAAATGTCGACAGCTATTTCAATAAACTTTAAGATGACTCTAAACTCCTGAAACTGTCTCTGACAATCACTGTCTTAATCAAGGAAAAGTTTGCTGAATTAAGCAAAAATGGATAAGATCCGAACTGTTGTGATATTCCCACCCTGGTTAAGTGGAGTTAGATGGACCAGGTGTTACGGTTTATGTTCTCTACTGATTCTTCTCTGCGTTTTTCTGGCCACACTTGCAGCAAAACCCAAAGGACCAGGCCATGTGTATCTAAACTCCATTCGCATTGATGGAGACATTTCCTTGGGAGGTCTTTTTCCAGTTCATGCGCGAGGCCATGGAGGGAAGCCCTGTGGAGAACTGAAGAAGGAGAAGGGAATCCATCGTTTGGAGGCCATGCTATTTGCTCTGGACCGCATCAACAATGACCATGAGCTGCTTCCCAATATCAGTCTGGGGGCTCGCATTCTGGACACCTGCTCACGGGACACTCATGCATTGGAGCAGTCTCTTACTTTTGTCCAGGCACTTATAGAGAAGGATGGGACAGATGTGAAATGTCCAGATGGTGGAACACCAATCATCACCAAGCCTGAGAGAGTTGTAGGCGTCATTGGTGCTTCCTCCAGCTCTGTGTCGATAATGGTGGCGAACATCCTCCGTTTGTTTAAGGTAAGTGCTATGCTCAGTTACCTTCTATGTGTAACCCTTGCTGGTAATTGATGGCATATGGTATATGTACACAAATCTTCCTCCTATTATTATGGCATGACTGTGTATTTATCCATATGATCTGATTATATTTGTAAAGCACTGTTGAGTACACACTTCATTACTCTGGTTTTGAATAAGAATTATATTCATTTTCAGATATTCAGAACTTTTCAAATGCATTGCAGGCGTACTTTGTTGTGACAGGTACTATGTCAGTTTGATGAATGTTAAACAACACGTTTTTAATAAAGGCTTGAGGGAAAATATGAATATGCTTATTTCTTAGATGATAAATGGCATATGTGCATGCTGATTTCACTTACTTTGATACAGTGCCAAAATACTTACAAAATGTCAAAATCTTTATGCTAGAAACTGATGGTAGATCTCTAAAGATTTGTATTAGCACAATATATGACATGTTTAAGATTTTATTTTCTCATATACAATAAAATCATCAGTGTTGAAGATGATTAGTTACAGGGGAATTCCACAATTTTTTCCAATTTTTTGCATAATTCATTGGTTTAGATGAAAAGGAATTGCATGAATGTTAAATCTACATGTTGCAATGTGTACAGTGCAAATTTAGCCATTTTATTTACTCTTTGCTACACATGCCTTCTAGGTTTTTCTATGTTACTTGGATCATGATAAAACAGTAGGAAACCTTTGGGTACTTTTTTGCCTCACAATGCCCTGTATGTATTACAACATTGATCTTAAACTTGTCATAAAATATTGTCTCAGACATTCTGTAAATTATTAAAGGGCTCTGTCACTTTTATGCAAATAAGCTGTTGCTGACCATGCCCAACCCATCCCAGCAAGATGAACACAACACTTCATGTGTGACTTGCCTTTGCCTGTAGCCATATAGCTCAGTGTCTTATGCGTGCTCATAAAACCATCAGACTAAAATTGCGGATCTTCAACTAATCTAGTGGGGGTGGGGGCTCAAAAGGTGAGGGGTGGCTCTATTTACATTTTCTTATACTGATGTCAGGATAAGGGAGCTGTCGAAATGGCTAATAGAAACATCTGCGTCCTGAGACAAACTGATTCACAGAAATAGATGTATTTGTTTTTTTGGCAGTGTTTCTTGCAGTGTGTATAGGAGCAGTAGAGATCCAAATGGAAATACAAAAGTATGCAAAAATTTAGTTTATTATTATATGTCCTCTTTAAAATTGTTGATTTTTTTTCCAAATACAGCCGACCAAGACCTAACAAAAGGATTTTCAGTGGAGAATGCTCACGTTCTCCACCGATGGCTTAATCTGTGTCCAGAAAATGGCCCTCTGATCCGCTAATGTGCAGTGAGAGCAAGTTATTATTGGCGTTCCTGTTTGCTAAATGATTTCTGAATCATTCTGAAACATCAAAGATGGCTCTCATGCTTTCATGGGATCTGTGCAGTAATGAGGCCAAAATTTGTTTGCATTCAGGATTAGATTTGCACCTGCTGCATATGAATAATGTACAAACCTCTGGTTGGCCCTGATTGTTCATCCTCTTCTGGTTTCAGTCAGTGAGATTGAGCCCTACTTGTCGGTCAGGTGGACCTGAAACAACTACTCATTGCCTTTACCCTATCCAAACAAACAAACAAAAAAATACATGAATCATTAAACCAAAACAACAGCTATCGCTTTGCAGTTGTCATTCATCAGCGAGGGAGGTGTGATTAAGTACAGATCAGAAGCGGGGCGTGGGGGGGATATGGAGGCATTTTGACAGTGATAACTGGCCTAAGGGCACAAATGCTGTGATAAGCACATTTTAAGCATGCAGCTAAAACACTGCCGTTTCTGAGGTACAGGCGGTCTGGTCTGCATCATTGCTTTTTCTGTTGTGGCTCAAACATAGGCTGGACTTTTATACATATATTAACCACTAACAATCAGGTCTGAGATCATCCCCTGATTAAACTATTCAGTCCCTAACCTTCTACACACCCTACTTCATCAGCAATTGTGCTCCACACCTTTTATCCCTGCTCTTCAACCTTCCCCAATCAGTCTCTCTTAAGCCTTGCTCTTTTTTCTCCTCAAACTAAAGTGGTGTTTAGTCAAACACTTACTTCAGTGCTCTTCCAGAGCATGCAATTCCCCCTGTATTCAGCCATAAATGACACTTGTTCTTCCTCATCAATCATATTCTTTTAGATATGGACTGCTCCCTCATGCTGATCTTTCAGTCCATTCAGAATTGCTGAAGCAATGAACAGAAATACTGGTGACAAATTATTTCAACTCGGGTAGCAAATTCTGGTTGAAACAATGTTGAGGGATATGTTGGGTGATAACATTCAGTAATATTGAATTTGTGTTAGTCTTGCTTGTTGCTTTGATCATTGACTTAATGCTGGAGAATCAGCCATGCTGAATGATGTCTTAACACTGATTCATCACTCTCTGATGCTGTTGATTTAATATCTGCACCAATGTAGATTTAATGGTGCTGATTTAATTAACAGTGTTTACTATATTGTTAATTCAGCCCCCCAAAAATTAGTGTTTAGCAGTGGTTGACGTTTTAGTGTTGAAAGCAAGATCAATACAAATTCAGCATCAGAGATCTACATTTTTCCCCAAATCATCATTGTTTCAGTCAGCGTTTCATGGTCAGTACCCTTATCCTATATTTTTATGACATGTGTAGAATGCAACTACATCTTTCAAATGGAATGATGTGTCATTATCATTGTGTCTATATCTTTGATTTATATAATTGTTATCTGCTTTGACAGGCTTTATTGTATTGTACCTCATTCCAAAAGCAGTCTATGCTGAAATATCCCTAACATAAATGGACATACTGATGTGGCCTTAATAGGAAAATGCATTTTTGTGACATAACAAAAGCAGTAAATGAGCCATGTTTTCCCTTTAGTTTCCAGATATAAACTTATGAAAAGCTAAACTTATCAAAATCTTTAAATTTAGAAAAGTGAAGAATCACTACTTCTACAAGTTATGGGCCCTTTAAACCAAGATTTGAATAATCCCCAAGCTCCAGTGTGTTCCATCCTGACACATCAGAGAATGAACAGGAAACAGTCTTGTACTAAATCTTGCAGTCTTTGGGCTGAAAAAAATCTTTCCAGACTATTAGACTAAACACCTTTTATGAGGGGTTTGAACAGGCTTGGATATAGATTAAACTCTAAAGCCGCAAATGAGCTGGTGTCTCGTCTCATTCATTTAAGGAGCTGGACTGAAGTATTCAGGGAGAGCAGGCACATGATTTTGCATCGAGACAGAGAGTGCACTTCAGCTCCAGACAGTTCCCCACTGAGGTTTAAGCTCCCTCATACAGTGCTGCTATCATTCTACTTCCGTTTATCACATTCATTTATCTAATGTGGACTCGAAAGCACCAAAGAGAATTAAAAGGTTTGCAGACTGCTGCAGCACCTTGACATTTTCACATACGCAAATCTTTCACTTGGTCTGTCTGATATGTTGTTGAGTTAAAGAAAATCTGTCTCCTCAGAACCGGGTGTGATAGGTACCCTGTGCTCGGCCTGTTTAATATTTGAAATAATCATTGCATAACAGCTCAGTTCTGTGTGAGCCCATCTGAATGCATACTTAATTTTGGGGTTATCCCTTGAAGGCTGTGCTCTTTCTAGCACCCTTATGATGCATGATGCTTGATCTGCTGTAAGTTGCATTTTAAAATGGCCCTGTTCCCCTCATTAATTAGCTTTGACAATGAAAATATATCAAATATATATTTGTTCTTTAATATGTTATTTGCAGCCAGTTGAACATTTAGTGGTTAGACATAAGCTACTTCGTTTATGTGACAAGCCATTTTGGAGAGGATCCCATTGCAGAGATGTGAAATAAATACTAATCCTTCCAGGGATTAAAATTTTTTTTAGTAGTTCTTATTGCTTTTCATTCTTTATATTCAGTTAATCATTAGAATAAACATACTGTTATAAATGGACTATTCATGGTTGTACTCAATATCTTATTTCCCTCTCACAGTTAGCTGAAGCTATCAGCATTCAAAATAATAGTGAGTAAACTTATCAAAAATGGAAAGACAGAATACCATGAATGCCTGAGCCAAAATATAGAGCCATATTGCCCTCAGAAATGCGGCCTCAAAATAGTAAAGAAGTAGTTTTCCCTGGACAGGGAGATCTATTATGCCAATTAAAATACATTTTGAATACACCCCCACCCCTTTTTGGCATGATTTGAAAGCTCCATTGGAAACGGCGAAAATGACTTATTTTTACTTCTCTTGAAAAGATACCATTTTAGAGATGCAAGGTTCCCAACAGCAGTGATAGAATTAAGATGAAATATGATATAATTAAGTCTCCTTATTTGCAAACTTCCTCATGAAAAGGAAAAACTTCTTCTGTCACCTATTTAGAGGGGGCTTTCACATTTGATTAAATAATGCAATTAATAGAATTTAAGTTGCAACACATTTAACAATGTAGAATTTAAAATGAAAAGGTCATTGACCATTTGGTTTCAACATCTTTATAGGATTGATTCTGGTAAATTAAAAAGCAATAGCACTACCTCCATTAGTGACTGCACTTTCTCATCATCATGCTCCAGTTCTTACTATACTGACACAATTTTGCGGTCATTTTTTCAGTTCTATATTCACTGTCAACAGGCTACACCTGTCAGTTAAACACTCCGTATGACTTTGAAATACTAAAAAATTCAGTATGTCAGCGACTGATGATGGAGCCCAAAAGTTTTGACAGTGTGATTGCGGGAACCTGTTAGATCTGGGAACTAACTAACTAACTAACTAATTAACAAAACGAACTACCTAAAAAAACTGGATCAAACTATATCATTTAAATGTTAAAAATTGTCCTCAACAAGGCATAGTCACATCTGAATATCTTCTAAAGCTGAGAGTGTTTTTGCAAATGGACTGTCACTCCACAAAAAATGTATCATTTAATAGTTTGGTTATTTCTGTACTGGAAAAACAAAACCAACAATTACATTGCACTTTGTGACTGGGTTAAAAAAATAGTGTCCGAGCATTTGAAAAAAATTGTGCAGATCAAATAACAGTTATGACAGATGCTGAAATTAAAAAAGCCAGCTAAGAGCAGCATTTACTTAAACATCAAAAAAACAAAGACATTTCAATGATTAATGGCTGAAAGTACCCTGTGAGTTGTCACTACCAAAAATTGCAAACAGCTAAGTGCTAAGGGTGAATTACATAGTTTCTGCTTTATATGAAATACAAGGAATTGAAAACTATAAAATATACATTTAGAAAATGGCTTCAAAGTTTGCATTTGGATTCATCCATATTTAATGAAATTGATAGCCTTTTCCAAACATACACACATCTGGTAATGAACAAAAGTCTATTACAGAGATCAGAAACAAAGCCTTTCTTATTTTTTCTTTGCTCCGATAAACACATCTTGTGAACCATATCTGACATAGAATCTTTACTCTCTTTTCTAACTCAAACAATGTTCATTACTCCTTAAGACCTTAATTTACAAAAGTATACATTTAAATAACCGTCAATTAACAGTAAAATTAGGGACCAAATATAATTGTTTCTCTTCAGTGTCTTTCCAAATAACCTGTTTTGGCACTTATTTTTATTAGTGTGAAAGTTGTAGGACTGCAAATTAATGAAAGCCTCAATTCCCCAGCTGGTCATGTCCTTTGTGACTTGTGCTTTGGCTGGAGGATTGGGTCAATGTTCTTTCTCAGAGCTCTGACTTTCCCCAATTGTCTGAGGATGAAAGTATTGAAGGGCAACCTCTCCCTTTTAAGGGCTTGCAGGGATACATTTTTAGTGGAGAAGAGAGCTTTGTGTTGGGTATGGATAAAATCTGGCAAGTTGAAAGAAAGTTATACAAAATAGACGGCTCATCACTCTGTACCAGAGGGCCTGCTGACTTCATGAAGGCTGCTGCATAAAGACCCAAAAGAACCCTGTAGTTGGTCATGGCTGCTGAAGATTTTGTTCAATTATTCAGTTTTTCCCACTTAGCATTTTCTGTCACAAACAGGATAATGTATAATTCTTTGTTTGATTCTGACAGGTTTCGCTTGTTGGATTCCTGTTTAGGAGCAAATTTTCTGCTGGGGTGGTGGAGGATTGGGGGACAAATTTTTGGGGGGAGGGTCCTTTGTGGTCATTTTGCTAATAAAGAGGCAACATCCCTCCTCATGTAGAACACTGTCTGGCTCTGAGGCCGAGTACTTATTTTACCAAGAGATTCTACGCTACATGCCTCTGGAAATGTTTTAGTGAAAATCCTTAAGGTTGGAGTATGAAGTTTTGAACATGTTCCATGCCTCTGAATTAAATGTAAGACTTTGGTCTACTTGGTTTTCTATGTAAAGTCTTGGCACAATCTAGACATATGGTATTTTTTATATGTGATCCTCTGAATGTATGTGATGCTCAGATACAGTATATTTGATTAATTTATATAATTAGGAAAATACAAAAGGAGGGAAGCAATAAAATTCTGTAAAAGTTTAAGTTTCGTTAACAACTTTTTCCCATTTTCACTTAGAAATTTAACAAGACATAAAATTTGAGTTCAGCATTCAAAATATGAATATAGTATTTACAAAGATTTTAGCATTGAGGTGTCATGTACTGTCTGCCATGAATAGACTTCCCTAATCAATTCTTTAAAAATGCTTAAAATAGTATATTTTTTAAATTCATGTAATCTAACTTGAGGGCAGCCAGGCCCAGGAACAGGGGCGGACTGGGACAAAAATTCAGCCCTGGCACTGTAGCCACACCAGCCCACATTACCACACTGACACAGC
>JBBMFX010000101.1:16099132-16120129 GCA_037832545.1 Rhabdalestes septentrionalis
TCGTTTTCGTTGACGAAGATATTTCGTCATAATTTTCGTTGACGAAAGCAACACTAGTGCTGGGTGACCACATGCACAGCAAAGTGTGCAGTGAGGTAATTTCACTTAATAAGACAATTTCAAATGAAAGAATCATGTCTTCTTAAAACAATCTCATCTAATTATCTCATATAGGATATTTGTGCAGAGCATTCATCCATAGTTAATAAGTTTGCATTTTGTAAGTTGTTTTGAGTGATCAGGTTAAGTTATTCTCCTGTGCTGACAGATAATTTGTTATCTTTATGCATTTCCTTTTCAGATATTCCTTTTCACCCACAGGTGTAGTGTATGGGCAATTAGACTAATACATATGCAACAGCTTGCAGCTCAGGATGGCAAGTCATCTTGAACTGTAATGCGGATGTTGAGAAGCTGATCTTATGACTAAGTGAAGCTCATTTTCTAAAGTCACTGTACTGCAGCATTTCTCATTAGCAGGACATGTGTGGTGAATGTTCTGAAACACTGGTTCATCAATTGATGAGGTGGAATTATTTCATTTGATATTTTATGTGTCACACAAGTCACATTTGCAGTGAGGAATGATTGAGTTAAAGGAGGGAATGACATTTGAGTACAGCTTCTAGAAGCTGGGTGTGTCACTGCTGAAGTCTATGTCTCTGTTTGCGGGGGTGAAACCAGGTCACAATAACTTTCCTGCCCACTGAAAAAATAGCTAGGGACTCCCCTGAAGGAGAGTAGAAAATGGAGGGAGGAGTGAACAAAAACACTTCTTATTGAGATTCACCACATGTCATCTCTGACTAGAAAACAAGCTAGAGGGTGAATAAGCACTTGTGTGACTCAGTGGTCTGGAAATTAAAATGTCAGTATGAAATCTCAGGCTATAAAACATGCTCACTGCTTGTGTTTAAATAGTAAAATCAGGCAAATAAGTGATATCTCAAGTTTCATTAAAAGCAGCTCGGATTCAGGGACAGCAGCTCCTCAAGGTATAATTCATGTGGTTTATTATAAAACTTTTTTCAAACCTCATACACAGATGTGAAATTCAGGGAAAGTACATGAAGATTTGCGTTTTTTTTTTTTTCCTTCCACACTTGCTTTATTATTTAAAGGACTCATATCCCAAGAAACTGGGTCAAAAAGAGTTTCCTCGGCTCTTTGTACCCTTCGAATCCCAGAAAATACTGTTCAAATATGAACAACACCGTTTCCCTGTGGTTACTTGTGAAAAAATGTGACCTCCTTTTTCAGACGCTTTAGAAATGATTCCATTTAGACAAAGATCATTCGTTTCACTAGAATAGGCCAATTATCTATTAGCTGCCTCAGATAAATGTTTAAAACTGAAACTGCCCCCATGTTCCATGTTTTGCAAGCAAAGGATACAGTACAAAAATACAAAATATGAAAAAGAAAGTTCATATAAAAATTAGCTGTTATTGGCTGTCAGCTGCACTTTGAACCAAACGACCCAAAGATGTGGCTGTGAGCCTCTAAAACAAGACCAATAGAGCTGTATGCTGAAAATGTTTATTTTTATTTTTAAAATAAATATAAATTACCTTGATCACTTGAAAGCCAATGAAAATCTCACAATGACTGTAGATTTAATCAGAGCTAACTGTATAGAGCTAACTGTATAATGTTAGGTGAAGGAAGGTTGTCTTCTACACAAACATATTTCCTCCTGACTGGATGATGTGCCAACATCATGCTGTACACTTGGTAGAATGTTTTTAAATGTCATTCATGATTTTGCACAAAAGAGTCTCAGAGTCCCTGCGGCACTATTCAGTGTATCTTTCACTCTAGCAGAGCTGAATCAAAATATTTGCTAATTTTTGGATCCTGTTGAGTTGAATCAGGTATAGCACAGCAGGGAAAACATGATGCTAGTGGCTACATTAAATTCATTCTTATATCAAAATTAATGGTGATGTCAAGCTTCGTGAAACTTGCACATTTTCTGGAAATAAATCTGCTTTGGGAATACTAATAATGTAATATTATTGATACTATTATTAGTAGGTAAACACGCGAATTTGAAAATGCATTAAATGAAAGTTGTGCATAAGGACCTCATTGTTACAGATATTTGTTCTCAGATGTCCTTCAGACATTGGTCTGTTATGTCTTATAAGGACAGTTAAGGAAAGGGTGCACACAGGACAGAAAGCGGTGTGTTTATTTCACTTTTTTGCAGTGAGGGACTGTGGCACCTCTGGTTTATTATATTATATTATTATAGCACCTTTAATTTGCATAGAAGTGGTGTTTTGGTTTGCAGTGTAAACAGTAAATGCCCTTGAAAACCAGGTCTGCGGCCTCTCTGTAATTTCAGCTGTGGTTTTCCTTCATTTCTTTTGTTAAATTCTGAGAATTTCTTCTGATGTGAATATGCTTGATTGCAAAGTTGAATGCAGCAATGTGAAAATATATATATAACGCTGTCTGTGAGATGCACAGCCTGCTGGGACAGGCAGGCTGTGTTCGGATTTGGTTGTTGTACTGTTTATTTGCATGCGAACAAATTGCACTGAACTCACACTACAAATTAATGCATTACAAATATCACAAAGTTTTTACCTTAGTTAACCTCGTTCCTTTCCTACCATATGCTTTATCTGTCAGTGTGGCTCATAAGGGTGAAGGAAGGAACATTACAGGTGTGTTATGGGGAGGTGCTTTAAATACCCCCTTTGATTAACTGAGTACACAGACTGATGAAGAGTTGGAGCAAATAGCTAACATGTCCCTCGTTAATGCCAGGGCTTTCTTTTGCTGCACATTGCATAGAATTAAAGAGCGGGCCCGGGGAGCTATATCTGTCATGATTAAACACCTCATTGGGGAAAGGACAGCTGAATCAAGATTAACGTTCTTGTTCAGCATCTACTTGGAGCATCCATTTCTCTTCAACCCCATTAGTTGAGTTGTGAAAGCCAAGCTCACTGTGTCCTGTTTACACTGACAAGCATCAGTAGCATGCACTTGATGCATAATGAAGGCTTGTTTTTCTTCCTGGATTTGTCATTGATGAATATTGTTTTCAAGGAATGTGTTCACCATCCATATTTTCTACATAACCGTAAATCATTAGTTACACATCAGGTCGCCTACTACTCGTCATCTTTATTTTTTAAAGGGGACAGTTTCATCCATGGAGACTAAATAATGGGGACTAGTCACGAAAGGACTGTAATGCTACTCATTTCATGGAGTTACTGAAGCCTTTTCCCTGTTCTCATTTAATTTCTAGCCTTAGAGAATCTCATCTAAGTTTTCTTTCTTTGAATCTAATCCCATCAGAGCCTTCCTCACAAAGGTAGCATGTTCTTCATACATTTCTCCCCGGTCACCAAATGGAACAGCATTATATCAAAGTGTACAGACTGACCTGAGAAACACTTTACTGCATAATTTTCTCCAACAAAGCTTTTCAAGGAAGGTCTTCCCCCTCATACTCTTTCTCTCTCTTAGATCTCTGTGGAGACAAATGATCCAGGGTAGAGTTTTGAGTCTATCTAAAAACTATACCCGCGCCTGCAGCTCAACAAATAAAGACAGCCCTGTTGTACGGAGCATTCCCAATGGTACTAAAAGCATGCATGCATTTGTTTGGGGAAAACTAAGATGGACGACTCTATAACTTCACCAGATAAGGGTGTTTATCTGTGGTCATATCATGTGAGCCAATATAGCAGAAGCAATTCTGAAAACATCCAACATGCTGATGTTTGCTTGTTTGGGGAAAAATCTGAACTCTCAAACTGCAGACTCAGACAGTTAGAGCGTAGAACTGTTTGTTAAGCTTTTACTTAGAATGCCCGTTAAAAGGAGCTCCCTGAGTTGGAAGTGTTTATTAACTTGATAGATCTCGACAGGCCATGCCTTTTTTGTGCTGTTTTTTAGTATTATTGTGCACCACTGCAAAACAGTAGTGGCCTTATAATACCTACAGAGGGACTCCAGAATGGGCTCAGTAAGGGCATCACCTGGATTGTAATGTTCCACACTGGGATTACTGACTGCCAGGTAGGACACCAAAGAACAGGAGCAGCATTTAAAAAAATATAGCCTGGGCTGTGTTTCCCTAAAGCATCATTTTAAACCTAAGCTCCTCTTAAGTCTAACAGAGAGCACTGAAATTTCACTCCCCAAATCCTGAACATGGGCCATGATTTCAGCACTATGGTGTTTCTGTCCAGCTCAGCTTTGAAAAGCCATAGATCCTTAGATTTGATTTACACTGTTATGTCCTGTTTAAAGATAAACATAACAAAACATTTATCTGACAGAATTTTTCTGTGACTTGTCTCAGACTTGTCTCTTTTTTTTTAGTAAAGAAATTATTTAATTTTGTATAATCAGCATATTTGAAGCTATCAAAAACAGTGGTAACAGTGTTTGCTATAAACCATGTTTCAAAGATTTAAATCTATGTATCAAGCATTCAGGCAATAATGTTGATTTTCCCTTTACTAAACATTTTATATAGACATCTATTTTTAGTCAAAGTATTTCATTTTTTTGTTTGGTGCTTGTTTTAGGACACAGACGAAGCTGGTTAGCAATTGCGATACTATCATTTATCTTGTAATTTTACTGCAAAATAATAAGAACAAAGATGATTATCATTGAATGAAATCCTTCAGAGAGTTAAAGTACCTGCTGAAGTAAACTGTAACCCATGTGTTTGTATGTTTGTGTGTGTATGTGGATGGGGGTTGCTTCATCACCAACTGATGTGCCAGAGCACAGTAGTAAAAACCAAATAAAAACATCAAAACCATCATAAATACATTCAAATATCTGACTGGTCACATTTGTTTTTAGGATGAACAAAGTTCAAAAACAAATTGAAATACCTGATAGGAGTGAACATCAGTCATGGCCTCAAAGTAGTTGTATCATCTAAATTTTCCATTTTGAAAGGTTTCTGCAGGCTGCCACACATATCATTTATATAACAGTAACATGTACTTAAATTGATTACATACTGTGAATAAATCTACCTGTGTTTCCTTAAACACTTGAGAACATCATTAAGAGTATAATGTCACACAGACTGTAAATTCCCTTCCACTTTTGTGTTAACACTTTTTCATTCCTTATTTACAGTCAAGCCTATATGAGATCATAACCCAAAGCACCATATTACTAGTATGAAGGAGCAGTACAAAGCTGAGGACAGAGGCTGAATTGGGGCTGTAGAGATTGAAATGATTCGACCAATAGCCACTAACCTGAAAATGATAATAATAAAACTGAAATTGCTTTGTGTATGCTGACATTATTTGTAACCAGTGGAATCGTATAGCATTCCTCAGGCCTTGCAGTAAACAAGCTACTGACAGAACATCCTCTAAGCCCGGTGAGTAAAGCCCTCTTGTGTCTGTCATTGTGCAGATGCAATGAAAAGAAGTCTATTATATAATAAATACAAATAAACCTATTTACTCTGGCTGTATACCCCATGCTTACACTTTTCAGTTCAGAATAGCTGGTATTTTGAGTTTGAATCTCCATTCCTTTAGATTTTTATATTTACATTAAAGGTTATTTGAGGCCAAGGTAAACATATGGTAATCACTAAACCTTTATCAAAGTTATGCCTATAAATGTTTTATTCTATGCATCAAGTTGAGATATTTCTGCATACAACAGCCAAATGTTGTGTTAATGTACTTACTCCAGTTTCTCTGCATTGATTAAACCAAAGCTGGCTGCAGTATTTCACGCACAATGGTTATAGCCTCATGAATCATCCATTGTGTTCCTGGTAGTAAGAGAAGTGGTCTGTGCCGCACACTCCCTAACAACACATCCAAAAGACATCTTCCCAATGGGTAGATTTTGGTTCTCGTTTTCTGCTTATGTTCAGCAGATTTAACACCCTGTCAAGCAAGAGAACAAGAACACTTTGGTTCTGACACAATAGATCAATTCACTTTTCACTTTTCAAATGTGTAAATCCCTTAAGCCATATGGAGGTTTGTGATCATCATAAGACATATTATCCTGTTACTGCATAGGAAAGCAATACAAACTGATTGAGGTATTATTAAATATGGCAGTCTGGACCCACTGGAATGTGTGTGACATTTTAGTAGTTAAATTTAAGTTTGTTGCCTCAGTATAAGCAAAAGGCCCAAATACCATAACCCGGACTATTCAGAAGTCATAGCCCTTAACCACAATGCCACACCTTGACACTTTATATTGCTATACAGGACAATAACCCGAGCCTAAATAGGAATAACATTCATACAATGAATTGGGGTATGTCTGTATTAACTGTTTCTAACGCTCTTCTTAAGGCAGGAATCAGTTCAACTAATCAGTGCTTCATTAAATGCAATCAGTTGTTGATGGAAATGAAGAAATCGATTCAGTGGCTAATGGTCCAGGAGGCAAACTTGTTATTTTTTATGTGTGTTGCGATGAAAGCAGGAAAAATGCTAAAATGCCAAATTGCCAAAATCCTATTGAGAAACCTGACCAAAACTAGTTAGTAATCTTTTTATTAACTGCTCTAACTTGTGATTTATTTGCGATGTTGTGAATTATTTGAGAAATATGGCTGAATTCCAAATATCTTACGCCTGACCACCTGTCTAAAAGTCGCGCCTGGCAGACATTACAAATGCAAGGAGAATGAGGCACTTAAGCAGGTGAATTGATCATCCAGAATGCCCCATGCCTGGCTGCTTTTTGTCCAGCCAAATGACCGTCGGGGGATGGATGAGGCTGTCTTCTGTTACAGCTCATTATCCAGAGACGCTGATTCCATGGTGCTTCTGTAACCAGACACTGGGACTGAGAGCGAGAGAGGGCATGATTTGTATTAAAAGAATCATCCACACAAGATGGTCTATTATGGTCTTTTTCTTGCTTTTCTTTCCTTCTTTCTTTGTCCTCAGACGATGTTGTTAAATCGAGTATATTGTCTCCTTGATTCACTCTAACCTAAAGTTTCATTTCACCAATGGTCCCTGTTTGCAGCACTGATAAACAAACCTGGTTATATAATAAAATGTGCCCATGAGTCCTTTGGGAAATCGCAGTAAATAGATAGCTGTCTATCACTGAGGGCCATTGAGCCTGAGGTGTCTGCTCACTCCCTTCAGATGCTGTCTAATTTGGTGTGGAGTAATCCCAGCGCTGATGCCTGGGCAGCGGGCCGAAGGAGAGCCGATTACACATGAATCTGGAGCATTGTAAATGATGAGGAGCTCGTAAATAATCCTCCTGAGTCTCGTTTCCACAGCCAGAATCTGCTCATGGTCTTCCACATAGCTGCTCCTGTGCACCGGCCAGTCCCGCACCTCTCTCTGTGTCTTTGCATGGCCACATCGAGTGTAATTGCTGATTCAGTCAAAGGTAAATGTTCCAAATCAAACTCTGGAAAAGCAAATCCTGCAGAAACACTGAAACATCAACATGTATTATGTGTAAACCTTTTCTTGCCACTGATAAAAAATTTAAGGCTTAATTGCTTTATAGTGTTTGTGAACAGAGTAATAATACATACATACACAATAAGACCATATATCATATATGAGATGATTTAGTAAACACCTAAAACAATTTTCTAAAATGCTCAGCTGTGCAGTTTTATGATGAATGTGAGCTTAGCTCGGGCTGGGTAATAATGTATAATTTTCTATCATGGATGAGAGGAGAAGAAGCGTGCTAATGGCTCTGTGCAAATCCCACCTCATTTCACTACCACAATAATGTTGGATTAATGCATAAATAGCCAGTTAGATACTGGGCGGGTTGCTGCATGCTTCCCAACACTAAAGGCTGAATGTTGTGAGAGATTGTATTGATTCCATCTGGAGTCAATCAAGCCAGATTCAATGCAATGCTGTTAGGCATATAGACCAATGAACTCTGTAATAGCTCTGTTCCAAGTGACCACTTTAAAGCGCCCCCAAAGGAGAACATTTATCACCTCCACGAGCCATAAATAAGAATGTCACCTCTTTGGCAACTTAGTTATCATTTTATAATATCCAAAAACATACAGTACAGGCCAAAAGTTTGGACACACCACCTTCTCTTTCAATGTGTTTTCTTTATTTTCATGACCTTTTACATTGGTAGATTCTCAATGAAGGCATCAAAACTATAAATGAACACACGTGGAGTTCTGTACTTAACAAAAAAAGGTGAAATAACTCGAAACATGTTTTATATTCTAGTTTCCTCAAAATAGCCACCCTTTGCTCTGATTACTGCTTTGCACACTCTTGGCATTCTCTCGATGAGCTTCAAGAGGTAGTCACCTGAAAAGGTTTTCCAACAGTCTTGAAGGAGTTCCCAGAGGTGTTTAGCAGTAAACACCTGTGTGCAAAACAGCAATCAAAGCAAAGGGTGGCTATTTTGAAGAAACTAGAATTGAATTGAATGAGAAGGTGTGTCCAAACCTTTGGCCTCTACTGGATGTGTTGCATTTCCTTGGATTCTTTGCAAAGAAGATCTATGAAAAGAGTTCAGTTTGGTCATTCTCTGCAATTAATTTTTCCACATTTTCCTTCCAGATGATTTTCCAGGTGAAACACCGTATCAGGGATGGTTCTGTTAAGGACTGGTAATGCATTTCAGCACAGGAATGCTATAGGTTTTATATGAATTCTGAATATATTAACAGAAGCAATCCCACATGGTGTATGTGTTTCCTTTAGGCTACCAAGTTCAATTTGCTCCCATTATTTGTAAGTGCTGAAGTACCTCCAAGCTGTAATTTCTTCGTTTATGTCGTCTCTGGAATAACACAGCCTTAATAGGTAAACATGACAGTATTTCAAGAAACCACAATCCTATTACATGTACTCGACTAAAGATGACAGGCTGTCACTCGGCATAGGGAGATAATATGTAGCATGTGGTGCTGTGTGTAAAATATTTTTGAAGGGGAAAACAATGAGTAAAGATAAATAGACACTGAAAGTTTCTGACTTTTACTTCAAGATAGTTGATATTCACACTATATTCCTACCAGAAATAGAGGGCATATACCTGTGGGATAAAAAGAGACAATATCAGTGAAAAGCAAAACAAAAGCAAGTTACCGTGTGCTGAGTGTTTTTGAGCTAAAACCCAAAAAGAAAACAACGAAACAACGAAACAACAAAACAAAACGTAATATCTTTGACCAGCTTCTCTGTCTGGCGCAGAGGTGCCCAAATCCAGTCCAGCCCAGCACAGATTGGTTGTTCCGCTCCTCAAACACATTCACTAAACATAGAAATAAAGAGATTATATTAATCAGGTGTGTTTGAGCAGGGGAATTAGGAAACTGCACTGAACCTCGACCCTCTAAGACCAGATACAGGCACTCCTGCTCTAAATCCTGCCCTATAGCCCAGTGTGTATATACATAATGGGATTTCTGTAAGACATGTGAGTGCACAGATCTGCTCTTACTCCCTGCCTGAAAGGTACAAAAGCAGTCAAAGCTTCATCGGTCAAGTGAGCAGTGGCACCACATAAGTGTATTGTGTGCCCCAACCATGTCCTTATGTCCTCTCTATGGCAAGTGGGCTGTGACTCAACATAAGTGTAATATATGCCCCTGCCATGCTCTTATGTCCTCTCTGTGTTTGTTATTGTTAACCTCTGCCATATGTTCCCGGTCCATGTGGGTCTGTGCCCTGCCCTGTCGTTCTCCCCTGCCCTCATGTTCTCCTGCGCCTTGTTCTTTTCTCCATACTTGCCCAGGTGTTGCCATCCATTATTCATTATATATATTTGCCCATATGTTTGTGTCAGTCTTTCTCGGTGTGCTGTAAGGCCTGTTGTTTGTTTGCCCTATTAATATTGCAGCTTTGTTGTTTGGATGTTTATGCATATTCTACATTTTCTTTTGATTTCTTTGTGTTTATTGTTTTAAAAATGCAAGATTGAACACTTACAACCCTTAGAAGTAAATCCAACCAAAGCACCACAATATGACTAAAACATGACTTGATTTGAAAACTAAACCATAGAAAAGCCGCATTTCCATTCTCATGATTCTTTCCCATTCCCTAGTCTTTCCTGCATTGATCTTCCAGCAGCTATTTTAGCTCCGGGCTCCTCCTTCCATGCCAGTGATCAAAGTTTCTATTGGAGTACAGCCTGACATCCAAGAAACCTGAAGGAAGACAGCAGGCATCAGCCCAGCCAACAGCAAGGAAAGATACAAAAATGAAAACACAGGAGAAACACCTGGTACTTTTTCCGTTCTGGTATCTTAAATTCAGTGTAAGATTACAAACTACATGCTACTTGCTCTGAACTATTCTAGCTTCTAATAGTGGACAACTGGTCATTGAGGAGAGAATTCAAAATCATCAGTCCAGTGTTGCAGATAATGGTACTTAATTCTTATGATTTCCTTAATGCCCGGACTGTTCCACTTCTTCTTTATGCAACATGTTGATTCTACCAATGGAAATAATTAAATGCCAGGAAGGTGTGCAGATTTGCTTCAGCATGTTTTGTCTGTGTTGGGCTTATTGTCATACATGACATAACCTGTCTACAGTATGTTCACTCTCACTTTTTATATTCTGTCACGAAAAGAGCTCCACTGACCATTTTTCTCTGGAGGAAATCGCATGATACTGTTGTATGCAGCTTTCTTGCTGTGTCCTGGGTGTTTGAATAAAGAAATGGTTATTGCAGTTGTAGGGTAATTATTTTCAGATTTGTAGAGGAATATGCTAATTTTTTCTATTCAAGCTCATTTTTTAGAATTTATCAGCTCTCTAGGCTGTGTCTGCGTGAGCTGGTGCAGGTAATGTTTGTGCCTCGTTAATTCATTTGGCCCACTTTATCAGACCGAGCTGCTCAACCTGGGACTGTTACCCGGCAGCAGAATGCTTTACCTGTTTGAGGACGGGGAAACAGGAGATAGTGGAATCCAGCTAATCGCAGCCCTCCTCAAACTGAGATTGGCATTAGTTCAGCACAATTTATGTGCCAGAGAATCACTGATGCTCTAACTGCTTTCGTCTCTGACTGTGGGAGTGTAACCCTTCTCATGAACGGAAAGGAATTGATTTTACAGCTCCTCAAAGCCTAACTTCTGTTGTGATGGGCTCTGTGCTACAGATTTTTTTAATTTTCTATATGTTCAGTTGACTCCGCCTTCTTTCTATTAAGGAGGACAGTGTGGATGCCTGTAGATGTTCCTTTATGTCTGAAGCCTCATATCCAGCATATATACACTACCAGTCAAAAGTTAGACACACCTTCTCATTCAACCATTGTTTTTATTATTAGTTTTTATTATTAGCTTTGCACGCATTTTTTCATTCGGATTCATGAGGTAACAACCTGGAATGCTATTTACTTAACAGGCGTTCATTTGTGGAATTACTGGGTTTTGTTATGTGATTGGGACCATCAGTTGTGATGGTCTTGTTGGTACACAGTTGGTATACAGTACACAGTGAGTAATCCTATTCCACTATGGTTCTACTACACATTATGTCAAGGACCACTTACTAAGTAAAAATAAACCTTATTTCAAAACTCTTTTTTTGTTTACTGCATAATTCCATGTGTTCCTTTATCCTTCTGTTTGTTTTTAATATTGTAGAAAATTATAACAAATAAATAAAAATAACAAATAACAAATAATAAATAAATAAATTAAAATGTGAGAATTGTAAATGTAAATTTGTCATTTGTACTCAGTACATGAAACACATAAGTGATATATGATATATGTAAATCATTTCTGATTGGCTACCCAGTATTGTGGCCTGTTTGAAAAGACATCCAGCTGTTAGCTGATGTGGACTGAATATATGAATTATACATGAAAATATACATGGTTTTATGAGCTCTAAATTACATGTTGGCCCCATCTGTACCTTAGTTTCTATATACAGACTATAGGAACCAGGCAGTAAATGGTGCATTTTGTAAATCCATGGTATTTCATTTTTAATTCTTAGACTTATTTACATACAAAATATTTACATACAACATTAAACTAAAAGTAATGGTCCTGTAATACAATATGAATACTTTATATCAAATATTATACATTCAGATATATTTAATATAATATATAACATATCTTTAATATGATCAAGTTTTATCAAAGTTAAAGAAAGACTGATCATTTATCATTTCTGCAGCTAAGGGATTTTAGTACTACTGGTCATCTTGAAAACATTCATAAATTATTTTAAAAAGCTTCCACCGACACCTTTCAAACGAGCCATTATAGTCAGATCTCTATGACTCTCTGTAACATCGATTATGAAAGACAGTAATAGAGCTGTGTTAAATAAAAGATAAAAGGCACATGTTCCCTTAAATTGGACTTGGGGCTGTTAATCAGTGTAAGGACTAGCAGAGGACGTGACTAGGGCTGACAGAGTTCATTTCACCTGACCAACCCCAGTGGTCACTGTGATAATGTTCCCTATCAGGGAGAGCAGGCCTGATACTGAAATCAGCCGCAGTCCCATTCCCACTGTGCCAGACTGCTGCCTAATTCTCCCGCCTATCAAACTTACTTATAGACTGTATCTTCCCTGCTGCTGGAAAAGGCAACTCCTGTTTTCTCCTCTTCTGTGTATACCTGGAGGAAGTTTTGATTGGTTTTGGAATATTTGAATATGTATGAACAGACTAATAACCACAAAGGATACTTCTCAGGAAGGCTTCACCAAAGATACAGTATCTAGCAAGAAATTGCTTTGGTTTGTTCAAAGTAGAATGCTGATAGGTTCCTGAACCCTCCCTAAATCGCTGAAGCGAGTCTTTCTGAACATTTTTCAGAACTTTCCACACAAATTCAAATTCACTGTAACTCACAGCAGCCAGTCTTAACATATATGGATGTAATATTGCAAATTGTGATCACATTTAAATATTCCAGGCTAATATAAAAAATAAGGCCGGCTGAGGGGAATGAATCGATTACTCTTGTATACTGTGGGACAGTGCCAGGAAGCCTATTACATTTAGCAAACCACCAGAGGCTCTGAGATAATGAAATCTTAGTTGCCAACTTGTGACTCATGCTGTCTGAATAAAACCATTAGAGAACCAGATTTCAAATACAAGCATTCTCAACTTTCAAGATAATCCTTAAAGAGATGCTATTGCTTTAGGCTCTTTACAAATAGCAGTCACTACAGCAGTGTTCTATGAGAGTGAGAAAGTGTGTTTGTCTGTCCTAAACAGAGGGAGAAAAGCAAGATGCAGCAATCTCATTAACACAATGTGCAGATACACGTGAATGAAATGGAGGTGTGGGGGTTTCATCTTGACTGAAACAGTAGGGGTGTGGCTCAGTTATCTCTGAGCTACATCCTGAATGTTAAAGTCAGATCAAGGATATAGATGAAGGATGAGGGGTGTTAAGCATCCTAAGTCATAGATAGTTCATTCTTAGTTCTTCTCTTATATACCCTAAATTGGAAACATCACTTTAAACGCAGGTCTTTGTATAATGAAAAGAGAAGCATGCTGAATCCATTTTGTACTGCTAAAGCTGGCTCACACAAGGCATAGAACTACAGCTAATGATAATCACACACCTATTCACCCCACATTAGATTTTTAGCGAAAATAAGACATCTGCTATTTTGGCATATACAATTTGATTTTCATAGAATGCTATGATCCATTTATATACAGCAAGAAGTGAGAGATTTCTTATTACTATATTTTATGAGATCTTAAACCCTCGTCTCACCATCCATTTTATGTGACACATCACATATCACATATGATGCACGTACACTCACTGTCCACATGTACACATGTCCACTGCCCATGTGCCCTATACAGTGGCTCTCAAAAACTGTAAATATTTGGGCAATGCTAAAAAATGTATTTTGATCTGAACATTCCAAGGCAGCCATTTTCTTATTGAGAAAGCATCCTTTCAAAATGCAGCCAGTGTTTCGAATCATCGTCATTTGAGCAGTTTCCTTTATAGATTTCTGCATGTTTGCTGTTTGCATCTAAACAGCCTTTGTATGCTGCTGAGATCCGATCAATGAAAGCAAGCTCACCAACACACTGTTGTCATGCTCAACACATCTGTCACCTTCTAACATATATATAATTGGACATTTCTGCAGTTGACAGGATATTATTTGGGTCATGGACCTTTTTCAGCACAGTGGCTGAACTAATTTTGCAGTGGTATGATATTGGATGGTGCATTTGTACAAGTGCATCAGGTCCAGTAGTGTTTTTACACCCCTCAGTGTGACAAAACAGCCAGTGGCGGTTCTAGACTAAAATGACCAGGGTGGCTGAAGGGGGACCAGTGAGTTTTTGGTGGGGCACATATAACCAGTGTGTGCGAACCACAGTGTACCACTGTACCACGGGGGGCCACGTGTAGAACCACTTATGGTTACAACAAACAGTGCTAAACAGACAATGTGAGAGTAAAAAAACATGATTTAAAATAGCAAAATGCAACATGCAAACGTGTGTGTCAAGTTTGAGCAGACGCCTCCCATCAAAAACACTACAGCCCAAACTCCCAACCCTGGTGCTGGGGATCCTTTGATTTTCATTAACTATATCATACAATGCCTATTAGAAGTGTTCTATTTTATAAAATGGCTGGTGGGCCTAATATATATGCCTAGTTGCTGTCCAAAAATAAATCGGCGAACTACTGAGTTCAAGGATTTTATTGAACAATTAAATTAAAGTGATCAATTAAATTAAAACTAACATGATGCTAACATTTAAGCATAAATAAGCAGGAATAATGACAACATATCAATTTCAATTTAGAAAAAACATATTTTCTGTAATAAAACATTCTGCTTTTAACTCTACATGCCCAGCTTAGGTCCATCTAGGCTTTATAGGTAAAGCATTGCTCTCAGTGAAGGAGGGAGCTAATTAATGGCTTCATGTATGTGAAAAAGGGAATGGCATGCTGGGTCATCATCCTTGTCACAGTAGACTGTAAACAAACCACCCACATCGTCCAGTAATTTAGCAGCTCTATTATGTTCCTGTTTTGCTGTAAATTGGTAAAAGATGACTCGACAAAAAGAAAGCTTCATCAATGTTATGATTATGATGAGACTCTTGATATTGTTTTTGCAGAATATGTACTTCATGAAGTCTTAATGGCTTCAAAGCTTTCCTTATGCTTGTACAGCAAAAAAAGGGGCCTCTGATGTACAACATCGAAGCTCATGTCTGACCAAGCAAGAGGGGGTGGAGTGGTGGTGTGTGTGTGTGTGTGTGGGGATGGGGGCTGTTGTAGAGGCCCAACAAATATATTGTCTCTAGCAGACAAACCTGAGATTACAGCCAGTGCCATGACAACAGCAATACTAAAGCATGATGATCCACCACCAACTGGGATTTTTGAGCTGATGCGTGTTAAAGAATTCTTTCTGTTTTTGCTTCAGTATCATCAAAAAAGGGATTGTATCTCAGATCAAAAGTAAAGTGGTCCCTTATAGTCATGCGTGAATACACCTCAGACAGTTTGAAACAGTGTGAAATTCTTTCTCTGCGTTTAACTCCTTCACCACATGAAGCAGCAGGCAGCATGGAACACAGCGCCCAGGGGGCAGCGTGTGTGGAGACGGTACCTCGCTCGAGGGAAACCCAGTGGTGCCCCTAACAGTCCTGGAATTCAGATCTATCACCTTCTGATAACAGGGGCAAATCCCTAACCACCAGGCTACTAGCTTCCCCAGATTAATCAGGTTTTGGACCTCCACCCTCCACCAGAACAGCAAATACTTATAAGCTTACATACACTGGCAGATTTTGTGATTTCTTAACCATTTTCCAAAGAATATGAATGATAAGACAAAAAACTTTTCTTTCACTCTTGGTTAGTGGCTGGCTGAAACCACTATTTTACTCTTTTTTGATCATAAACACAACACAAATTACCCAAATGACAAAGATCAAACGTTTGCATACCCCAGTTCTTAATACCGTGTATTGCCCCCTTTAACATCAATGACAGCTTGCAGTCTTTTGTGGTGGTTGTGGGTGATGCTGTCTATCTTCTCAGGTGGTATATATTAGTACATGAGGGATTTTAGTACACACAGATATATGACAGAAGAAATGACATACGCTTGTTTGATATGCAACAAAGACAATTCAAGCTTTGAGTAACTGTCCAAATGCCAAAATCTTTTGTCATGCCTAACATTTATATCCAAAGTCCCACAAAGCACCCGTTAAGAACAGCCTTTTATTTAAAGAGGTGATTCTCAAGTAATGTCCTCAATGAGTGCCTCGGAACAAAACCACAAATTAGCCTGAAGACTTACTATCTACTGTCAACATGTTTTGTCTCGTACTCTACAATTCATCAGCATTTTACAGTACAATTAGCTATATTTTAAATTGCATTATTAATCAAAACCATTTCCTGCATTGTGAGAACAGGCCTACATCCTACTCTTACAAATTAAAATGCACGTGTACACACACTAGTTATCAGCCAGGAAGAAAACCTTCAAATGAGGCAGCACAGTGTGCCAGCTTTCATATTCTTGTAGATGAAACAGGAGAAGTTTGCCCATGAGGCATTCTTGCAGTCTCCATTCTCTTTCAGCACATAACTAGATTTTTTTAGCATTAATTTGTGGTCAGAATATAAATGAGTTTGCATGCAAAGGCATTATTAATGAACATGTTCCTATTTAAAAGCACAGCTGTGTAAGATAATAATGACTAACCACGTCTGGTGTTCTGTGACTGTAACATGATAACGATGAGGCTATATCAAAATTCAGAACTGGAGAGAAAACTGCTTTCGCTTCTTAATAAATATACCCGCAGCTGAACTGAGTTAAATTTAAAATGTACAGCTACACTTTCCACCGCATTTGTACTAAATGCTCTGTTACGGCAGAAGCAGATTCTTGGCTCTGTTTCCATCTATCATGTGCTGGCACAAACCCATTGTCAACCCAAGTGTGAAAACTGACCTAAAGCGCTCAATTTACAGGTAGTAAAAATAATTTTGTAATTTTGTATGTGACTATAATGATAATGCACTACTTTTACAAATGAGATTTGTTAATGATGCACTACATGGTTTATTTTACTGTACCCTTGACGGATCTGAATGCTGAAAACTGCAAATTGTTTTAATGCCTATAAATAGTGTACTTGGGACAGAGCAAATTGAAAGGCGGTTTATCTCACTTTCAACTAGCAGTCATGCATCATGAAATCTGTTTGTGCATGCAGTTGTATGTGTGTGCGTGTAAGAAAGAGAGGTGGAGGGTGGGAGGGGAAGAGAGGGAGAGAGAGGGAGAGAGAGAGAGAGAGAGAGAGAGAGAGAGAGAGAGAAAGAGAGAAAATGAATCATGGGCAATTGCATGAGGGAGAATGACTAAGGGCACTGTGTGACACTGTGTTAAAGCCTGTCAGGCGGACTCTTAAGTAGAGGCCTCCAGCCCCTCAGGGAAGTTGTGAACTGTCACTCTCTGGATGCTACTGATGCCCTCTCTGGTGATGAAGGAAGTAGTGGCAGGGATCTGACGGCTCAGGAAATCCTCAATCTGCACCCTTAACACTGATGTGGCCTTTCGGACAGGCTTTGAAAACAACAGTACAGCAGTGCCTTGTGGGCAATAAATCAAATGGAGTGCAATTTTGTTTGCAAATGTAGAGCCCTTGTGATGTGCTTGACATTTAAAGGCCCCTCGTCATGAAAATTGACGCTGACTTTGACGACAAACCTAATATGCATGTTTGATTGCTCGTTTATGCAACAAAAAAGCAGATTTATAACAAAGCAACTAAAAATACACGTGTATTAGACAAAACATCTTAGTTGGGGGCCAATCAGTCATACAGATGTAGAGACAGGCTTTCCTTCATTTGCAGAAGAAATTTGCATTTTGTCAAGACCCATTATGATTTTGAAGTAATTAGCAGTTTTCTTTTTATTCTAAAAACAGAACTGGGAAAACAATGTTTTTACGAGGAACTGAAGTGCAATAGTATGCAAGAGATATTGCATCTAGACAGAAGAAGAAAATAAATGTTAACATCTTTTACTGGTCCCTAAACCAAATGTGTTTGTTTGGCTAACAGATTTATGTGCATTACTACTACATTCCAACTGCAGTAACATGCTACTACAAGGCATCAGTCTTCTCTCACAGTTATCACAGCTAAACTATTTTATCTTCAGCCTGGATCTGTCCATAGACAAATACAGATTTATGGTAGTTAAGACCCCACGATAATCATCGCAATTATGCAGGTGGTATTTCCTTTGCCAATATTTTACCCACAGCAGTCACAGAGAGCTCTAGACCGCAAAGACAACTATGAATAATTAATGTTCGTCTTAAGCATCTATAATTCAGGCCTCTGTTCATTAAATATTTGAGGAAGCAACAAGCCAAGTCCCATTGAGGAATTCTTTAGCACTGAATATATTCTACATATTATGTGATCGCGATCTGCTATCCTTTCCATAGGTGTTGCATTTTTCAGAAACTCTTTATGAATGCCATGCAATAAAGAAACTATAAAAACATTCAAAATACATTGTAAACTTGGCTCTAAATGTTTATAAAACACATAACATGTTCATAGTACATCCATATTGCATTTATTAGGTATTATACAGCATACATAACATCTTATAATACTTGGCGGAAGTTTATATAATTACATGCATAACATTTCCTGAAGTAAGAGTGTTGTCAGTTTTCATTATACATGTTTATAATATCTGTTTGTAAGAACATTATAGACAATAATCTACAATGCACTATAGAATATTATGATAATTTACATGATTAAAATTAAGTGTTCTCTTTTCATTTTGCTTAGAAAGTATTATACAGAGCACGAGTGTTCTGTATGTTCTTACTGGCGTTAAGTAAAGTGCGAAAAAGATGAGAAGGGAAGTTTCATTCAGCTTTGTAGACGCATCCATTACATTCAAGATCAAGCTTATATTTTACAGAAATAAACTTTAATTAAATAAACCTTTCAAAAAATTTTGGTGAATTTATAATGTTTTTTTATCAGCTAATTGTAAACTCATGCTGTTCCAAGACATTAAATGAGGTTAAAAATGTCACTCGAATAGTTACATTATCTAATGTGAAAACAGATCCAGAATTGAAAGGAACGGAAAAGCAGAGATGAAATTTCAGCTTTGTAGATTTTTATTAGCTGAGATAAATGTGCCACTGTCAGAGTGAAATGTTCTAGTAAATGAGATAAATAAGCCATTGTCTGAGTGCAATATGCTAGAAAATAATGTAAACATGTCAGTGGCTGAGATAAATGTGTCAATGTCTGATTGAAGTGTGCAAGTGACTTGAATCTTTTAAATGAACGTAAAATAATGGGCAATTAAGACACACATCAGCTTGGAAAGAAGGGAATTAAGTTGGGATGTTCAAGAGGAGAGGATTGGTGGTGGTATATTTATTGTCCATTATGTGTTTTTCACTGGTTGTAAACTAGGTTCAGTTTACGTTGGATAAAGGCACTGGATACTTGCACAAATTTGATCTTTATTTGTATAACATTCAGGTAACATTCCATCTGCTCTTGCTATAGTGTGTTCCAGTGCATTTATGTTAAAAATGTTATTATACATTTATATTATAATGTGTCATAAAATCTGACCTCATGAAGTCTCATGTCCTTGCTTAATCCATACAAACCTATGTAGACCTCACAAATACAGCATTTTATTACAATATCATGAGTCAATTAATAACAATCTACACACAATGACAGAGATATAAATTCTGCCACTTGAAGCTTGTAAAGGCAAGCCTCAATACATTAAAAACAACTATTATAACCTGGCTCAGCTTGTGTTTATGTCTGAGGGGCATTATGTTAATAATTCATCATTCATAAAAACAACAAGTCTATTACATGTAATGTGTTCAAATATGTATATATGTTGTTTTGTTTAGTATCATGAATGCATTCGCATTGAAGTCACATCTTCAATGTTTCATAGAACCCTGACACCTTTTACCTATTTCTACCCTACATATGCTTCCAGTGCTTGAATTCTGTCTACATTACAAGTTTAACATTTCTGGACAAAGACTGGTTTGGCATTTTGTGTTCAATGTTTTTATTGCTGTGTTAAATTAAGATGAATCGTTCTGTTTAAATCCTGTCATCCACACATATCTTGAAAAAGGATTTTGCCACTAGTGCTCTTCCACCATGAGAGTGCCAGCCAGTATTCCACTGGGATCCTATTAAAGTGTCACATGAAACAAAGCTTTCACGTCATCCAACACAAGGCTCTCAATTTAGTCTTAGTCGACTCAGGAACCATTCTGAAACTGCTCTTAACACATTGGTGATGAGCACAGATTTGTGATTAGAAAACCAAACATCACAGGATAAACTGATGTTATATAGAATCAATTTCCAGATCAGAATATTAGTGCAGGACTGGTATGAAAACACCTAACATATTCAAAAGAGAGAAATATGTATTATCTTTATTTTTGACCATTGTAGATTTAAGGGTCAATTCCATATGCAATAAGATGATTACAAATATACAATATAATATTAGAGCTTATTCTATGACACAATGAACAAAACAGCTCATGTAACTAATAAATATTATGTGTTCATTCCAAGAATTACTTCATTCATATTTATATTACAAGTAACAGTCCCTCAGTAACAGCTGCTCCAAGACTCATCAAGCTATCAAATGCTTCTTCTGCCAAGTACAGACTGTTAGCTGTCTTACACAGGAGGGTGAGAAATAAATCAATAACTGAAGCCAATAGCAGACTGGCCATCTGGAGCACCAGGAACATTCCCGATAGGCTGTTTGCAGGCCGGTGGTGGCAGGTCGGCCCCACAGAGAGAGAGAGAGCGAGAGAGATATACAGAGAAAGAGAGAGAGAGAGAGAGAGAGAGAGAGAGAGAGAGAGAGAGAGAGAGAGAGAGAGAAACAGAGAAAGAAAGAGAGAGAGAGAGACAGAGAGAGAGAGA
>JBBMFX010000101.1:16204422-16236476 GCA_037832545.1 Rhabdalestes septentrionalis
CACACACACACACACACACACACACAATTTGCTATTTGACTTTCGCTACCTTTTTATTGTCCACACTCATGTGCGCTAATAGAGCTGTCAGATGGACAGCGTGTTTTACAGCCTTGGGCTAGCTCTCAGTGCAAACAGAGGGAGATAAATGACCGTGTCTAATTCTGGGGTGTTTTATTGCTGGCCTGTAAAAGCAGCTCATTTACGTAAGAAAGAACAGACACTGGCCACACACCCATTTCAAACAGAGAGAGTCCTGCAGGCCTGAAATAACTCACTTAGATACACACTAATAATGACTATTGCTATTCATCAAGTAGGACATCTCTTACCCAAGAGTAATGCTCCCTGCAAAATCCCTGCTTAAGAGCCATGTGGTTTGGCCTACCTCAGCGACTCAGGTTTCAATAGGAGCTGTGCACGTCCAGGTTATGCCATATGCTATTAATGGCTTGGGATCAATGAGAATGCATATTCACCATTAATGTGGAAAAAATGACAAGTCAGTGAGAACTATTTGTTTTCTATTTAATTGGGGTAGTACCGCAACAGTCATCATACGATTCCAAAATGGCTTGTAGTGTATAATTTGTAGATTTATGGTGTATTTTAGGCACAAGGATCTGCAAGGATTGACATATTTATTTGTTACTTTATTCATTATACAGTTTTGTCCAAGAAAAATGTACTTCTGTAATTCTCAAACCTTATTTTTCAACCTCTGTCACTCTCTCACCTTCTCTCTCATTCTAGCATTGCCCCTTTGTCAACCTCCCCCCCACCCCCACCCCAACACACCCACACTCCATCCAGTCTGACAGTGAAGCTTTATTATGTCCTGAAGGTTTGATAAAAGCTTTGTGGTGATCAGGGAGAATCCCTCGTCTATCCCTCTACACTGCTAACAGCTCTGTGCGCTCTAATGCCAGCATCAGGCTGATTTTTGTCAGATATTCATTCATTTTGCCACATGTTGTCTGCGTTACAGCACGATTGTGTGCTCTGCAAAGCAATTTAGTGTGTACCGTGGCATGCCAACACATCATAACTGGCGAAAGGCGTCAGTTTAGGTAGTGGAGGCAGATCTACCTCCCAGCAATATTTCACACTCTGTTTTGATAGTGCTGGCAGTGTGTGGTGAGCTATCTTTTTACTTATAGCACATCCAAGTGAGGAAATCCCAAACACTCTAAGCTCAGCATTTTTGACTCTAAAGGGGAGGAGGGTTTTACCCCCCTATTCCACCACTTTGTATCCTGCCTCTTCCTTTTTTATCCCTCTGCTTTTTATAGGCAGGAAATGCTGAGGTGTCGGTGTATTAACCTGATGTGACAGGCTGAGGGAACCGGCTGGCAGAGTGCATGAGGAACAGGGACGATAAAAGAAACCAGGGGGAAGGGGGGCGAGGGATGGCGGGAGTGAACATATTGCAAATGCAGAATAGGAGTCTTAGAAAATCTCCTATTTTTATTGAATCTTCATTTAGATTCATAGACAGCAATGCGTGTTTGAGTGTGTGTGTGTGTGTGTGTGTGTGTGTGTGTGTGTGTGTGTGTTTCTGCAAATGAGTGAGAGAGGGAGAAATAGAAGAGGATAAAAGAGAGAGAGAGGGAGAGAGAAAGTTTAAATTGGTGTATTTACACATCAAAAGTAATTACAGCTTAAAATCACATAAGTGATCAATATTTCATGTCAGATCACTGTCTTAAACAAACGACTACTACTGTCTGCTCAATATACCTGCTTACACAAAACAGGCTACATTAACTCTCCTACTTTATTGCAAAAACTCAGCTGTTCATTGCACTTCATGAATTCTGAATCAAAGAACATCAACTAATGCCCTATTCTATAGGAAACAAACAACTGACTTCAACATGATCCAAACCATCCATTTCAGAAAATCCACTGGTTATGTGTATTAGTGCCAGTCTGAGAGGATGCCAGCGAGAGTCTGACCACCACTAGCTGCTTTCCTCTATAATGGCAACACAGGCTGAACTGATAAAACACAGAACACAAATATTATTAGAATAATAAATATGAAATGGGCATACTGGCTTGTATAACACGGTATTTCTGTGATCTCCATGCAAATAAAATCTACAAAGGAACACAAGCAGCATGTTTGCGTCTCCCTGCAGAACTGAGATATTTAGAGGCTTTTTTCTGATTGTGTTTGTTTATTTATTGGACATGTTTTCTACACTAATTAGAATAAAGTGCTCCCCATTTTCATTGCTTTTTCTGCCTGTGTTTTTGGATGCAGTCATTTGTTTCTATTAGGCTTGTCAGATGCACAATGAAGCCGCAGTTTCCACTCTTGCTGGTGGTTCCCCCTAATTTTTACAGCCTTATTACAGCACACATGGTTTCTGTCCTTGAGAAAGGGTAAATGAATGTCTTTTCACTATGTATGAAGTCTCTCTCTCTCTCTCTCTCTCTCTCTCTCTCTCTCTCTCTCTCTCTCTCTCTCTCTCTCTCTCTCAGCAGGTGTATACCCATGTGTCTGTGTGTCTGTGAGACAGAGAAGGAAAAGGAGAGAAAGATAATATTAGGGGGGAGAGAGAGAGAATAGTGGGAGAGAGAGAAAGAGAATGATCCTAAAAATACAAAGGGGGTTCTATCCTGTGCCTCATGAGAGACAATTACCTTGTGACAAAAATACTACTTGTCATGTTCCTCTCAGCTACGAAGGCCTGATGTGGACACACACCGAGTCAGCAGGGTAGAGTGCTGGCTGTTAAAATGACTGCCCCTGCTGTCCGTGCATTCCAGCACCCACTGACAGGAAAGGTCAGTCAGCTCTGAATAAAGTGTAGGAGGAATGTTAGAGCACCTGGGGATTCAGCATTCAAAGCATAAAATACAGTGCAGTCCATTAGTAACTGGACACAAATGCAGTGTTTTCTTCCACTCCAGCACGGTGCTTTTTTAAAAGAAACAGTGGCTATAAATACAGAGCGCAAACAGACCACGTAGTACAGAATGCCTTTATTGAAGGGAAATCATCATAATTTAACACAAACAACTTTCCGTAATAATTTAATGCTTTGAAAAGTTGGAAAGCGTAAGTGATGGCAATCTGTAATATGTCACAAATTCTGATTATGATTCCAGAAAAAATATATTGTGCGAATCACTTTTGAATAGAAAAATGTTTGAGAGGAATACAATATGAATTAACTGTCATCATGTATCTCTTCTGCACTAAACTACAACCTTCAAAACAGTCTCGCACTAGTAATGTGGCTTACAGAGCACCAAAAAGCTTGCTTATTTCAATGTTAGGAGTGATAATAAGCTGACACATCATAACAAAATGACCCAATATTAATCCATATTCCATATTCAGTTTGTTTATTTCATCAGGTGACGATTAAAAGGTAAGGCACATAAACAAAAATAATAGTTCAACTAAAGAACCATCACCTGACTTCTCTAAGACTCTGGGTCTTCTACAGCATCATTTAAACAACACTTTTTGCCAGAATTTATTCAGAAGACATTTTTCTCACTTAAAGTGTAAATAGTGCATTTTCTGATGACTCACAGTCTCACAAACTGTAATGACTGTGAGACTTCAGTGACTCAAACATCACCAAAGGCTGGTCATCTTTCCTGGTCATGCCTTTTTCAGTGGCTATTTGCTCATACATGGTCAGAGGGGGCAAACCTTATACTAATATTTACTGGACTCAATTGTGTCCAATTTAACACACTTTTCATTTTACATTTCATTCTCTATCACTCTGGTACAAGTTTACCTTCATCTCATCTGTCCTGATGTTTGAGTTCCTGAGGATTTTCAGGAGTTTACAATTCGAGGTACCTTTCTGATGCTGGTGTAATCTTGATCTTTATTCTAGTCTCTCACACACATGCTTTAATAGTGTTTCTATCTGTTCTATCTGTTCGGTAGTGTTAATGGGTTCAACAGCTTCTCCTCATTATTCAAATTATTCTTCAGTTAATCACTACTGTGGTCTTCTGGGGTCTACCGAGTATTCTGCTGCTAGACTGTTTTTGTGAAAGGTGGGTTTTGAAATTCCTCTGTGTAGTTCCCGAGGCATGGATTGTTCTTTATAGTCTTAAGATCAGATCTGTTAAACTGGACTGTATTAGATCAATTTCTTTTCAGTTTTAAGATATTCTGGTTTTTTGAAATTCACACATCCTTGATCTTTATAATAATAACAAGAAATTCTGAGTATGCCATGTATAGAATCATCTTTAAACATGTGTTGTTTTGTGTCCATGAACCACTGATGCAGAAACTCTGTAACCAAGAAACAGATGTAATAAAATATTTAGTTATGTTTGGTTTCAGATGCACTGATTTGTTAATATCAAATATTTCCATTACTCGAATTTTGACACTATGTGAAGAGCAGCATGTATTTTCAAAAGCAACAAAAACTGAGGCACACATTTTTGCTCTGACAAAGATGCCAAGGTTTCCTAGCATTTCTCATCCTACATTATCAAGTCTTTCAGTTTCAGACGTCCTGTTTGTTTAATATCTCTCTTCTCTCACTTTCAGCTGTCCTCCATTCCCACACCTCTGAGCTGCACTCCTGTCTGTGCTTTGCCTTGGCATCATGTGGCTGGTACTTGTTTTATGAAAAGACACACATAGCCGCAGGGAGAAGAAGGAGAAAAGGAGCGTATGCCAGCTCACAGTGCCAGCCTGTAAAATCCAGCCTGGCATCCCTCAACATGAAACAGTGTAATGAAAACCCATCTGCTGCAGCTATGAAGGAGTGCCAACAGTAACTGTGTGTGTGTGTGTGTGTGTGTGTATGCATGAGTGTGTGTGTTTTGCACATGTCTGCAGTTTTCAGTATAAAGTCTGACCATTAAAGGGAGTCTGAAACAAGTTACATGGCTTCAGAGAAAAGAAAACAGTATAACAGCACATTCTTCAGGCTTTTTATACAGTGAGATTATGACTCAATATCTTTCACTCCTGCTGTGTCTCCTTTCACAGATGTCACTTCATCAAGTTCATCTACCTTCTTTGCAAAAAGCACAGATTTAATTATCCCTTTACTCTGAACAATCACAGAATAACACATTTTCTACACTTAGTTTCTGGAATTATATATACATATATCACATGATGGGGCCAATGCCGGAACATTTATATATCCTTATTAAAGCACATTTTACAGCACATTTCAGTTTGTCTATTGCTACATGTAGTTTAAATTATCTGGTTTAAAGAGAAATGTTTTGGCGTTCAAGAGAATGGGCCCTTTTCACATGTCCACTTCCATACTTGCCAGTTTCATTGGTTTCTGAAGCAGGATATTTAATTGCTTGTCTAAGAATAACAAAGCATACCATTGTTATCAAAGTTGTGGAATACCTCCTTGAATTTGTAATTAAAATAGAATTTGTTAATTATTAAAGGCTCCCGCTGTCATGATTGATCCATCAGCTCAGCACATTGGCACATAATTAACCAAGGAGAAAAGATGTATCCGAAAAGATCCCTTGAACATATTATGTATGTAGGAATGTACCAGTACCATGGATTAGATCCTGAAGTACTGATACTATGATATAAATTATAAAGACTCATTTTTGCAGCAGTTTCTCCATAAATCTGCACTTATCTCTGCCTCTGCCTCTTAATGCCAAAACTCATAAAACCCTCAGACAGCAATATTTAATATAGTTCAATTTAATATAATTTTTTAAATTGTCATAGGTCTGAACACTTTGAGTGTTATGTGTTTTCATTTTTACCAGTGAACCAAACCACTGACAAGCAAAGGGAATAACATTGATTGGAATCTTTCTCAAAAATGGTTTGAGAAAGATAACAAGGAGTTTAAGTTGTGGACTTTGCCAGTTTAAGTTGTGGACTTTTCCCAGAGTCGTCTGTGGGGATTTGCCGGACAATCTATGTCATTCTATGAAGGCCCCACCTCGCAATTTATAGTATTAAAAGGATTTGGTTTCCGGATACCACAACACATCTTCAGTGTTGTGATGAGCTGTTTTCATGAGGGGAACTTACAAAATATTAGGTGGACTTTGAAATTTATACTTACATATATATAGACCTTCGAATCACTATTTACGTAACTTTTACTATCATAGATATTTTATAATATTGTATAGAACACATTTTGCAAAGAGTGACACTAAAAGGTCAGCAGCAATGGCAGATGGAAATAAGAGAATCAGGGGAGAGAGAGAGAGAGAGAGAGAGAGAGAGAGAGAGAGAGAGAGAGGCGGAAAGAGAAAGAGAATTAGGAGCTCAGGGAGAGAGAAATTGCTGCAGAAATGAGGGGTAATCAGATCCCTAAACTGCTATAATGTGGCTCAGAGCAAGCTGTGAAAATGTTCCTGTTCTGTAAATTATATATTAAAAAACACCTTAATCAAAGTAATGTCAGGTAACTAACATCTGAAGAATGGGACAGTGCCGCACAGTTCAAAATATTTCATTTCAGGAGAGTAAAAATGAATCATTGCACATCATTGCAGTATTTTGACAAAATGAAAATTCTCTCAACCCCCTCCTGAATATTTGAAATGATCTTGCTTGAATATCTTAATTTAGGTAATGCTAATTTAACATTTATAAAGTAAAAATTTTAAAACAATGTCTCCCTTTTTAAGAACCAGTAATCTGTACACCTCCTGTAGTGAAGTACCTGTCTAATCCCTAATTACTGTTTAATCACTAACTCATTAAGACTGGGAAAATCAGCAAAGCTGTCTCAGTGGCCAATCAATTGCTTTAATTGATCAATTATAAGCTGAGGTGCAAAGAAAACTACGAAATGGTTTGCGGTTCAACCTTAAGGGACTAGGGCCATGAAGCCATGAAATAAATGTCCCTCTGTTAACACAATGCTATTGAACAGCCCACAGGGCTGTTTGCTGGAATAGAGTACACGGTGGAAAGACAAGTATGTGGAACATATGCATACATTCTAAGTTTATACGTTTATCAGTTTTGAAAATGTGACTTAGCCTATCATACCTTTTGTTTGTGTATGTGTGTGTTTTGGGGGGGGGTGTAATAATATGGAACCTAGAAAGAGAGAGTGAAGCTGCAGTCAAGCTAAATGTGTAATTTGTTTATTTCTTTACCTTTAGCACTAGCATTAACCACCCCAAAGAGGAGGGGGTAAGGGGGTTGCCAATCCCCTTGTTAAAAAAATGACATAAATGCATCCCACTTGTTGACCTGCTATGACATAATCTATGTGTTGGTTAGGGGGGTGGGTGCCATTGCAAAAAAACAAACCATCATTTGATTATACACAAATGCTTGTAAAGACCAATAATCCAGTTCCTCATCTTTGAAAGCAAGTCACACACACCCCTCATTGGAAAGAGCAAATACCTATAGCCTAATGCAGGCAATGCAGCATTTCATCCATCAGTAATTTTTCTAAAACTAAGAGTTGCATAAGGGTTAAAAGAACCAGCCCCTCACTAAGTCTCACTACTTTCGTTAAAGTTGCTACGTCTGACTGTCACATCGGGGAGTGCACGGGAGTTTTCATGTTGATATAGACTCTTTACAATAAAACAAAACTTAAACCAAAAAGGCACGCAGGCCTAACTGAAAACACCACACGGAGGATACAAAAGGATAAGATACCGTGCAGGCCACAAGAGGGATGCGTGAGGGTTGCTCAGCCATAAACACAGAAACATACAGAACTTAAATACTGAAACACACTTCAACAAGAACCAATTAAAACCCCTGATCACTTAAATGAAACACAAGACAGGTGAAGACAGTGACTACTGACACAGACATACACACTCAACTAGTCAAAATAAAAGTCTCATAACTAAACCTCATCCACAACACTGACAAGCTACTAATGGCAGTTTAAATAGCCAAAGAAGGACTATTTAAAACATCTTTCAAAAGAAGACAAGGATAGTACATGCAAAGGCATTTAAAAACATTTTCAACAAAGGTAAAATTATTCTCACACAAATATGTGATACTAAGGGTTTACACACTTACAGTTCTGAAGTTAACAAATCTAGACACCCTCCTTGGTGCGCCTATTCTGTGTGAAAGTTTAATTATCCATCTCCTTTTGTGTAAAATGTGTGAACATTTCATTTCCTTTTCCCAACTCCTATGGTATAATTTAAACACCAAAACACAACATTGCTACATACGTTTTAAAAGCAGCAGATTAGAAAAATGTGTGAGCCTATACAAACTACAGGTAATAGCACAATGTGTAGTTAAGGGTGTGGTTATTTAAAAGGGGCTCAGTGATTGGCTTGCTTTAATTTGAAAGCACCTCCTATATTTTAGCAGAGAAATAGAATGGAATGAAAGTACAAACATTTTAAAAATGAAATTTCAAAATAGGAATAAATGCTTAACTACTGTCCACGTCCAAGTTTTAAAACACATGGACAGCCATGGACAGTCTTAGAGAGAGGTGGGCAGTATGTCACCCACAAACAAATCTTGAAGGAATAGTCAAATCATTTTTTTTTCCCTTTTAGATCAGGTGAAAACAATCAGCCAAGGAATATTTTCCCACATTTTGCATATTTGTGATGTGTTTTGAGTTTGTTGAGAAGTTTTAGTGATGTAATTTTACAGAAATACTTTAAACTATTTGGGTGACTGTTGACTTTATTATTTTATTTATTTAGTAAAAGTTTATTATTTTAGTAGTAGTATTTACTTTTTTGCTAATTATTCTTTTAAGTCAGTATGCCTTTAATGACCTCTAGTTCTGCTAAACCCAAAGGCCCAAACAGCACTTAACCAGAGGCAGCTGAGACTTTACTGCCTGTTCTTTGGATCCCTGAGTGGACTGAATTCAAATACCACACAACAATCTTTCACTGTAACCAAAAAAAGGCCTAAACTTTTGTAGACTGAAAACACATTCAAAATGGGCTATATGATCATATTGAGACTTCCATATTACATCGGATTCTTTCATTTAAAATGAATCTTTCATTAATTATAAGTCCTTTGCTGCAGATTATTTCATTTGACTATTTGAGTGCAGGTACAGAGTGAGAGAGGAAGAGTGAAACTGCCCAACCAGCTTTCTTAGGCTGGGAGTTTCAAACTGAGAGGGTCGAGGTGACTCGACAGCAGGGGCTATCAAACAGGTAGGCTGAAATTGGGCTGGAAATGAGGGCTCCATCTATATGCCACAACCACTGACCCACAAAACACCAGCAGGAATTCCTATCACCATATTTCATTTCCTGCTCTGCTCCAGTGGGTGACAGGTGCAGAGAGAGAGGAAACGCACGTGAGAAGGCAGAGTAACCTCTATGTGTGTAATTGACAGTGCACCAGAGTTGCTGGAGTGGAAAGATGTGGTTTCTTCCCATGGCAAAATGCATGTTTGACTATTTTTGATTGATTTGCTGCTTTCAGACTGAGCATCAATATCATAGAGATATAAAAGGAATTTTTATGTGGGAGCTAAGCAGTTAAGAGTCAGTAAAGGAACAGTGTCAATGGTTAAGAAATGTTTCAAGGTGTGTGTAATATATCAAAATTATAGTGTGACAGGTCTAGGGAATTATTGCCCACTCACAGCCCCCACAATTTACAACAAAAGCTTCCACAGGCCAAAAGACATTTTAAACTGCTTACAAATACAATAAGAATTGATTTAGAAACTAAAATAAATACCAAAAATATGCAAAGGTTTTGGTGTAAATCCATTTACCCATAATAAATGGATTCTATTTGATCAGAAAGCAACATTTTACACTGAAAATATAGAAGATAAACCTATGATATTAAAATGTTTTGCTAACATTTATCACAGCAATAATAGGTGCAATTTTCAATTACATCTGATTAAAAGAGGTTTAAAAAAAAAAAAACATGTTTAACACAATGGCCCCCTAGCAGTACCACAATGGCCCATGGCCCACAAGCTGAACACTAAAAGGCTGCTCTCTTTTGCGGATCTTCTTAATGTGTTAGTGTGCTGCTTAGCTTTTATCTTTGCAACTTGGTTATCCCTCAACAAAAGTCCGGTGGCCTTATAATGTGTATATGGTATTATTTACTTGACTGAATATAAAATAGTTGAAAACGTCAAAGTTGCCCTTTTTATTAGGAACTGTGTGCACCTCGAAAGGTAAAATTCATGTTTTCTTATTCACTTATTATTTCCAAGTTTAGAATTAGCTATCTTTGCAAGAGGTGAAATGAAAGACGGTTTCTAGTGCCAGAATAAGGAATATATTGACTCTTTCAGATCTTCTCCTCCACAGCACAACAATTTAATCATAAGTCACCCATGCGGGTGACATTTTACTTTTATGATTTACATTCCAAACAGCCCCCCCGACTGTGGCGGAAAATGGAAAATCACTGAAATTAAACCACATAAGGTATTAAATCGCTATGAATGGGAGGATGGATTGAGGCTTGTTAAAACTGCCTGCATGTATTTCAGTTACTGGACTGTGGGGAAAATGAGGGCTGCAGCGTTAACGCATTCACTTCATGCGCTGCCGTTTGTTCCGTAGGTCATTTGATTTCTCTGGTGTTGAGAGTGCCATTTAATATTCATGAACTTCTCTGAAAACATGAAGCTTTCATGATTTCCAAGAAAATGTGAGAGAACTACTGCGATGCCCTCTCATGAAACAAGCGGTAAAGATCAATGGAGCAACACAGAGGGAAAAATGAGAGGGATGCTGCTGATGCAGTAATCACTCCCTGAATGTATTTGCAGGGCTGAACTTTTCTATATACTGAAGTGTTTTTATACAATAATGAGAATGGTAATCAATAAGATATTTCAAAATCCTATATCAATACATGTCCAGACTGCACGTCCAGACAGATCACCGGGCTTATTTATAAAACTACAGGCAAGGCAAGATTTGTCTTAGAATATTGTCTGCTACAATAAAAGAAAATTCACACCCCTACAGTCAGTGTCTTTGGACTGTGGGAGAAACCCAGAGACACCGGAGGAATCTCACAGCTTTATGAGGAGAACATGCAAACTACACACACAAAAGGGCAGGACCACATACCCCCAACCCCAGAGGTGTGCGGCAACAGTGCTACCCATTGCGACACCATCCCACTGCGACATCATTCAATTTCACCTTGAGAGAAGTATATGTGTGTGTGTGGGTATGTATGTGTGTTTGTGTCTTAGTGGCAGATCTTTAGAATCCTGCAATTATCCATTCTCTGTCATGTTCAGCAAACCTGTGCTGAATAAATTCTGCAGTGCACCCCAGGAAGTCTCACACACACACCCCTTTTCATTTTGTAAAAGAAGGCATTGCTCATCAGACCAGGTCACTTTCTTTCATCACTCCATTGTCCAGTTCTTATGCTCACATGCCCTGCAGTGGACAGGAATTCTCATGGGCCAGTCTATGACTACACATCTCCATAAGCTTCAATGAACTCTGTTCTGATACTTTTCCGTCGTAGCCAGCATTCATTTTTTCAGAAAAACAATCTACTAATAGTGTATTCAGGGACAAGGTAAAGCCTTTTTACAGGAGCGCCACTGTAAAAGACATGTGAAGTGGACTGAAAAACTATCACTGACTTGGAGAAGTGTGTGCTCCCCTTGCTGAGGAGCTGAAAACTTTCAAGTATGTTTTAAGAACAACAGCTCATGGCAAACTGTGGACCTCACCAATGATGCTTGAACACTGCAGGTGTCTGGGGCAGGTGTGGGCAAATCCCTTAAGAAGATTTAACGTACACAATGCTCCTGGACCAGATAACATCCCAGGGTGTGTTTTTAAGATGTGTGAAGACCAGGGAATGCTCACTGACATCTTGAACCTTTTTCCCTGATACATATAGATAAATATAGATTCTAGCAGGGGAAAAGGGAAAAAGGTGAAAGTGGAATAAGTTGAAGGTTAAAGAAAAATACCATTCTCCACTAATGAATCTTTCAAACTGCATTTTAGGAAGATATGTGACTGAATTCCAAAGATTTTACATCAAATAAAGGTTTTGCTTAGAGCCATGTGTCCCAATCAAAGGCCATTTATAAACTTTTATTTTCAAGGGAATGTTCATTCCATTTAACACCCAACTGAAGCAGCTGAAGAGAAAACGGTATAAGAGATAAACAGACCATGATTGCATGCTCATAGTCAACTGTTGATTAATTGGTGTGATAGAATGCTACCGCAGGTGTGGCGCAAACACAGAACACTCGACAAGAATAATGGCTTTGACTCTGGAGGGGTGTTTTATTTACAGTGGTGTGAACCAAGGGCTGTCCCAGGTCTTTTGGGATGTGGAGGTAAGTGTTGGGTGTGCAGGTAAGGCTGGGTTAGGTTGGACTGTGCAGGACTGGAACATGAAATAGGTCAAGCTGTGAGCTTGTCTGTAGGATATATAGACAGAAAACGAGAGATTGAGGAGCATCCAGCAGTTTTCTTCCTCCCTCAAATTCAGCTTCCAGCCATAGAGTCTTGTAGAAATCTTTCAATCTGGTGCTTTAATACACCTGATCAGCTAATGGACCTCTTCATGTTCCGTCAAATGAGTGGATTAATCAATTAAAATGTTTGTTTACCAGTTTAAACTTTTATTTTGTTGTTGAAAGTTACGCTTTATGGATTGATCGGGTGATATTTTTGTGGGCAATCTGTCAAATCTTACCATTGTAGTAAATTTATCATATTTGTTTTCCGCCTGCCTAGTTCCACCAAGCTAAAACAAGACATTCCAGCCAGTCAGACTAGCATTGTAAAGTGGAAGCTTACCTTAATTAATCATGCTGGACTAAGATTCTTTTGCCAATCACAAACCTCATAATATATTTTACATATATTTACATATTTTGAGTATTTATTTGTTGAAAAGGCATGAATCAGTAAACAGGATCTTTCCAAGTTGGTGTCTATCTAGGAGAGAAAAACATCATGAAGTTCTTCAGTACTTGGACTGTGAGGGTTATAGACTGTCATAGTTTAAGTTTCACATGAGCAGCTGCTCTCCGAGGTCCTGAAATGTAATAGCTTCCGAAGAGGCCTGGTGGCCCTGGTGGGTGTAATATCAAGCCTTGATGCTACTCTTGTAGCCCATTTGTGTTTCCAACCCTTGCATATATCAGGCATCAGCAGCTTTCTGTTGTTTAACAGGCTTGTGCCCTTATCAGTGAGTTCATTGTGTTCAACATTCATCTAAGCACCAAGAGATGAGGGCGCGTGACCCCTTGTGTTCTTGAACCCTTTGTGTGGTAGGAAGGCTACAACAGCTTGAGATGAAAAGGTAGACAGGGGATTGTCATGTGCAACTTTAAAAAGAAGCCGACGACACCTGAACAGCACCCCACAAAGAGTGTGAATTAATAATTTCACACTGATTAAAAGTTAATTAAGAAGTTGTCGCTTTGTGACTCCAATATATACGCCTGTGATCTCCCTCTCGCTCTATCGCTCCCTCTTCCTCCCTCCTTTCCTCCCTCTCTCTCCCTACTCCCTCTTTCTGTATTTATCTATCTATCTCAATCCCCCCCTCTTTCTCTGTAACAGTCTACAGATTCAAATGAATGAAACGAATTCCCATTAAGGCCTGCACGTCTTTCCGTGTCTCTACCACAGCTGATTTCACTGCAACACTTCTGAGGCTGTGATTAGTCTGAGGCTGTTAATTGCATTTGTTCCGCGCTCACGACAGAAATCTCGGGAGCTCGGGCCGCTCTGTTTGACAAATTATCCAGGGCCGGGAAGTTTTCGCAGGTGAAATTTGAGCCCGTGTCTCGGCGCGCTGTAAATGTTTAATGAATTAATTAACGTTTGGTATCACTCCGCCTAATCAATTATACAGAAGAGCCCTGCCCACTCACTCCTCTTCCACCTCCCTCTCCTCCTCCTCCTCCTCGCGCAACCACGGTCTCTTTCTAATTCGTGGGCTCCGGAGCGAGGCGGAGGGAGGAGAGACGGGGGAAAGTGGGGTCTCACACGGAGGAGATTCAGCCACTCTTGCACTTGCTCTTTCTCTCTCTTTCTCTCTCGCTCTCCGCGGAGGACTGTAGTGCCCCCCGGACGGATCTATCTGTCACCGTGCCCACCAGACCCCGCCTCATGTGCGGGCTGTGTCTGAACTAGCCTAACTATCGCTGAAGAGCCGTCAGGACAGACATGGGGCTGCTCGGAGCGCTGCTCTGCTTTTCCCATTATCTGGCACTTTTCATCCAACTCAACGCTCCTCAGGCGAGGGGACAGCTCGGGGTGGACAACCGCGTCTCAGGCCACGGTAAGCCCCCTGTTTCTGCACTCGGTCGTGGGCGTGAGGTTCGCTTTGCCCCGTTACAGAGAATCGCAGTTGACGTGAAGGGGCGGGGCTGATGAATGAACGCTGCTGGCCACTCTGGGGGTTACTGATCATTTTCAACTTTTTGGGAGAAGCTTTCAAAAAACGCGTCTGTATCATTACCCTTGGCCTAATTTTATTACCTGGTTTTCAGCCAAGACGGAGACAGCAACATATTTATATTTACCTTTTGCATTTTTGGACATTATTAGTTATTTCCCTTATATTACAGCTCTGGCCCACCTTAACAACCCGTTGAATTGCATGTAGCAGCCTACGAGAACGAACAAAGAGCAGCTCACCAGCCAGAAGGTTGAATCACTGCTACAGCTCAGGTAGATGTTACTGACGTGATGAGGTTCAGAATAGTCCAAACAACGGACTTTAATGGGTTTGTTGTGTTATGCTGTATATTCTAACACACAGATTGTATCGTCTATTTGGTTACTCACATTGGTTCATAGGTATTTTAATACACTGAACGTATTATCCAGTGGTTATACACCCTGGTTTATAGATACCCTAATACACGGATTGTGTTGCCCATTGGTTATGATAATGATGATAAAATAAACTAATTCCTGTTTCAAGGTGGTCTAATGATGTGAAAAGCATTCAGGTGTAGCCTTACCTGTCTGCACTACAATCATTTGGATTCACAGCTACATAAATAACCCCACTGTTTGAGTTACAGTCCACCTAATTCACTACCATGTATAAATCATTGCCACAGTCACTGTGCCACGGATCAATACTGTGATGATAAAAGGGGGTAAATTTGGTGCTGCAAGAGACCCTGGTCCCTCTGAAAGCCGGGCTGAAGAAATTCGCCTCCAGTTTCAAAGTAGCAGTTTTTAACAATGGATTGAGATTTAAAGTTACACATACATATTACATTTACAACTTGGAGGATTTCCATCTGGATGTGGAACGGGGCTTCATCTCAACAGAGGAAATAATATGGATACATTTATTTTTGTGGCAGTATATTTTCCTTTATCAGGACTTTAGATGTCCTCTGTGCTCTTGACGGGTGTGAAACATTTGGCTATATATTTTACATTTAAAGAAGACTTCTGGGAAATTACCTGAATGCTAAATGTCTTTCCTGAAGGATTATACTGTGGGCTTAAATCTTTAAAACTATTTCCCTTGGGGTCCCATATATCCTAAGCTAGCAAGGATTAGTATCACATTTTGAGACATATTTCATGCTTCAATGATGTGGGGTGGTTTCAGTATTTCAAATGGACACAGATTTTCAGCATATTGAGTTTTTAGATTGTTGAGGAAAATTGCTATCGGTCTTGCTCACAATATGTCTGGATGGTTCCCTAATCTTTAACTCCCTCAGTTCATTCCAGAAATCCTCCATCTGGATCAATGACATGTTGTCCTTACTAAATACCCAGCTGTTCGCATCTCCAGATCCACTTATCTGCATCCCAGAGAAAGAAAATGCTTCCATAGTGATGTGCTTTGTGTCATTATTAATCTATTCTTTTTGTCACAAGCTGTTTTGCATGATGTAAAGATCCAAATCGCTGCTGTTTTAGACACAGACAACCCGTGATACTAAAACAGCTGTCAGCTAAATTACAAAGTCATTTAGTGTGTCTGGTCGTCCCATGTGGTATTTGTTGTCAGTTGTATTATTGTTTGTATATGTCCTTAATGGACTTAATGATGTAGTTATGTTCCATTCAGTAAGTCATTAAAGGATTATTGTTATTATTGTTTACACCAGATGAATTCATTAGTATAGAGTGTATAGCACAATATACCGCCAGACAACATATCTAGTTGTCTTTGATTTTTGGAGTGCTGCCATAGATTAAACACTTATATTTCAATAGATGGTTCTTTTGGGAATCCTTGTTGTAAATGAGATTTGAAGATTTTCCCTCTAATAGAAACTTTCCACATTAGTTCAGGGCTTTCGTCAAGAAATGTTTAGGAATCTTTATTTTAAGAGCAAGGGAGAATTGCTGTAGAACGTTTTTATTATGTAAGACCTTTATATTTTTAAGTTTTCATAGTCTTATATCTCCAACCTCCAATCCAAACTGTTCTTTAAAATGTCATTCAGTGAAAGGTTCTTTTAAGCAGCGATTCTCAGTTCTCATCCTGGAGTACTGCTGCTCGGCATGGAGTTGTATTTCCTACTCTTCCAGGACTTGGGTCGAAAACCAGTGTTTTAGGGTATAGCTTCAATGTTTTTTGCATCCAAATTTTCTGCAGTGTTCTGTAAAGAGAACAATGAGTTTACGGTAAGACATAGCTGCATAAAGACGTCATTACGTTAAGGCAGTGGGAAGGGAACATTGTCCCAGAAAGACCTCACACAGGACAGTGGCTGCACATTCAATGTCTCCACAACAGCAGTTACATGTGCAATACAGTTTGTTGGACATAGAAATGCCAAACCTTTTTACATACCTAAAATCTTCCAGTCCAAAGCTGGATTGCTAAAGATCATAGATTCATTTTTACAAGTGCAAGTGTTCCAAAACATAGCTGTGAACAGATATAGCTGTGATAATGAGGAAAGAAAAGATCCATGCAGTGGAATAAGAAAATAATAATTATTGTTGTTGTTGTAAAATAAAAGACCATTCTAAAGTATAATAGAATTATTCTCTCCTTTTTTTAATATTAAACAACTCTTCCCTCGACAACGATCTTGGATCATTGCTCTGTGAAGACATTTTCTAGATAGGTTTATACACACCATATAGAAAAATGAATCGAATGTGCATCATCAAATACATTTATAATGTTTGAATATTGCCCAAATACTGTGTGAAAATACATTTTGAAAAGGAACAATATATTATAATATCCCATGAACAACACGTATTTGTTTCCCCTATATGTGACAGCTCTGTCCAATCTTCAGAGTGCCAGAATGCTAAAAATAACACTGCATTGATTTTCTTTTCAGTCGTCATGTTTTCTTTTTCTTTAAAAATCCTTTGACCATGATTTCTGAGATCTTCACACTACCTCTATTATCTTGCCTTCTTTCCATAGTGCCATCTGTTCTCCAGGCAAGCAATTTAAATGCACCCACCCATCCACATGATGTAAAGGAAAATTGTGATTTACCTGACTAGGCCACCTTCTCCAATGCTCCATGATCCGGTCCTGTTTGTTCTAGAGTAGCTTGTCTGGGGGATGTGACCAGATGGGGTAGCCGTCACTCAAAATGTGCGTCAGTGAATCTTGAGCACTCATGACCCTGTCGCTAGCTCATTGGTTGTCATTACCTGGGCCACTTTTGTTAGGTACTATCAAGTGCATACCAGGACCACCCCTCAAGAACTTTTGGAGAGGTTCTAATCACAGTTAGGACCTTGTTGCTGGTGATTTTAATGTTGTGGCTGACTATTCAACCCATGTTAGTGAAACACTCATACCTAGATGAATCAGACATAAAATAAAAATTATACAAAATAATAACATACAATATAAATACATTATATTTAAAATTACTTGTTTATTTGAATCCTATTATTAGATAAGGCTGTTCTCAAATGGAACTTCAAGTACTCAAATAGTTTTCTAATAACTTTGTAACTTTTATCTTTTTTTATTATATACTTGTAATGTATTGTTATGTGGTTTTGACAGAAAGGTGTAAATATTTCTACAATCTACTGAATACTGACAGGTTTTGCAATATGAGGATATTACAGAGCAATTCAGGCAAAAATCTGCATTGTTTCAGTGTGATCCAACCTTCCAACACTGCTTGTCCTACTACACTCTCTCCTTCTTTCTCATTTGTTTAGATGATGAAGTCCTTTCTTTTAAAGATGCATCATTCCCAGAGATCTCGGTTTCAGTCTCTGCATCTCTCTCTCTCTCTCTCTCTCTCTTTCTCTTTCTTTCTCAGACTCAGGTCAGGAAGGTCTGCTTTGATAAATTAGTTTAGCAGTAGTGAGCTGTGTGCTGATGTAGAACAGAGTGTAGTCTGAATCCAGAGGGTCAGCCTTCCAGGTGCTCCAAGGTTTGGGTTGTTTCTTTTGAGCTTCCCAAGCCCAGATAGGAGCCCAGGAGCCTTCGGCTCTACATGACCCACAGTCTGCTTCCTGGCCTTGCTTGGTCAGCACAGAATTCCTCTTCAGCAGTGTTGGGGTCCTTCACCTTCAGCTGCAAACAGCAGCTCACGAAAGACAAGAGTGCCATATTATAAGCACTCCCTTCTCCTGTTCATGCAGTGAATCCATGTCATGTTCTTTACTCTAGTATCACAGTTCTGTCAGTCACATCTGTCAATGACATCTCTCTCTCTCTCACACACACACACACAGAAAACATAGAAACATAAAAACAACATAGAAAATATATCAAGATAGATGGACACATAGATTCAGTGACCCTGAATAACCATTGTTCAGTCTAAAACTAGACATTTTCTGACCAATGACCATTAATCTCTTTAAAACAACCTTGTTTGTTGTACAATATAATAATAGATGAGTCTTTCAAACAACATTTCTAAATGTGTCATCTAAATCTTTCCAGAACCTCATAATGACTGATGTAAGGGAAATGCAATCTAATATGAAAATATAAAGAAGTACTGGCTTACAAACATGTAAAGTTTCCAAAAATCAAAACAGACAGGAAATCTGTGTTCATTTATCAGAATCTTTATGATTTATTATAACCGAGTGATTTGTTCAATATAGAAAATAAATAACATAACAAATAAAGATTTGTTTCTTTTTTGTTTTTTGGCAGCTATGAGTTTCAGAAGTATTTAAAAATACCTAAATGTTGTACCACATTTCAACATCAAATAAAAAAATTTCAGTATGTTCTGAAAGCAGTAGAGGGAGAGTGATACTAGCGAGAGACTAACAGTTTTGTCCCTGCATGTTTAGTGGGCATTAGGGGAAGGCTGTATTTAGACAATAGCGATTGTGCATCAATGGTCCTGACTAATTACAGTAATGGCTGTAGAATGGAGAGAAGCTGTGCATATTAAGAACAAGTGGAGCCACAGGAGAACCATTTTTTTTATTTATTTTGCTCTTTGTTTCTCTAATTAGGATATGCATTCCTTTCTGATTGTGCTCCTCCTGCTGGGAGAGAGGGAGAGGGGAAGCCGAGGGAATGTTGATTTGTTTATTGTGTTGGAGGCTGATGACTGCTTTGCTGTGGTCGTAAGTAATTAATTATCACCTGAATGTAGACACTGATAGACTAAAGGGAGTCAGGTGGTGTGGTGTAAAAGAAAGGAAATGGTGGACAGATACATCCAGGTGTATGCATCTATCATGAGACTCGGGCTGTTACAATACGCATATGAAGGTTTTTCAGGAGTTGTAAAATGGTGTGCTGTGAAATGAGAACAAAATTTGTCATACATTTTTGTCATACATTTTTGTCATACATTTTTGCTGATATTTGAAATCAGACATTGCCAGAAACTGCAGTAGTTTTTACAATTCTTTTTCATTTTAAGACTTAAATTTGGATTTGACTTTAATTTATTTAATCATTTTCCTTATGACATTTGAGTTCATTTTTAATGATCCCTAATTATTATACCTGTAAACTCTGTTTATTCCTCTTTGGTCTAATAAATGTGATAAATATTTAAGATATATTTAACACTCATTCTATTGGAAGAACATTCTAAACACTTCCTTATCTTCAGCTTTGAAACTTTAACAACATTCACCTATTCCTTTCATAACATTATTGGAATAAGCAGTTTTATGTGATATCCTGTTCACAAATTTAAAACTATGAAATGTATTTTAAAAAGAACATATGGGAATCTGGACCTACACAACACGAAATCAATGTTAACATTTCGTCACTCTTCTGTAGGGAAAATAAGTTGTATTGTAAAAATGCAAAACTAAAATGCATACAACATTGTTAAAATGTAATATCATTCTGCCTCTAATATAGTATGGGGTTCGTATTGATTTTTCCTTTTAAACTGATGCAGTGAAAAGCCTTAGCTGATGCACTGTGAGTCGCCACAGTACTCCCTGTTGTTTCATTATACACACACTCCCCAGCTTTCATAAGGTCCCCTGTGTTAGGGGAAAGTTTTTTTTTTATTATTCACACACACGTACAGGCACACACACATTCTACCTGTCCCTGGGGTTATAAGACATTCACTCGTGATGTGCAGACTGGGGTCGTTGTGCCTGAATTGTGGTCTTATTACATTAGTCTCTCTGCAGCCTTCAATTTAGCCTGATTTCACATGCTACCTGTGCTTATTTCCCAAAGGAGAGGCCATGTGATTCTAGCTACACATACAAAATCTTCACACACAGACACACAGGCAAAGACATACACACACATTTATGTCTGAAAAATGTACATTGAAAAGTATGGAATTTATTTGAGTCAAATATGTGTATCATAACCATTCTAATCTACATAAGTATATAAAAGGGAAGGCTCTGATTATCAAGGTTCAGTTTGGTCTTTGGTTTCTGAGCCATGATACAGCTTAGAAAAATTGAACTAACTTCAGATTTTTGGACTTTTGATTTTGTGAAAATCCAGCTAGATGCACTCCATTAAATATCTTTCTTGTATTGTTGTTTCCTTTCAGCAATAGTACGTCAACCAGTTGCTCAGTCATGTGTGGTCATGTTTGGAGAAGTAATTTCTCACGTTTTGGAAACGATTGTACTAATGCTATAACAAACCTTGCTGTTGCTTGAGAAATCCAGCATCCTGTCATAACTGCAATGAACTAGGGCTTACACAGCTCTTCACAAATTGTACCATGTTTCAGGCTTTCATACTAATTTTGGCTTGACATGTGATTGGCTTGGAATTTTATATCATGACTCAAGCACATTTAACCTGTGATCTCTGTCATTAAACATAGAGCTGGATGCTCCAACAGGGAGAAAAAAAATTGTGTGTTACATTTCATGCACTGTGGGCTGAGCCCTAGACCAGGAAAAATGCTGAAGGGGAAACAAGTCTTCTGACACTTTTCATTTTCTAATTGAATATACATCTACTGCAGGGTTAACGCCATGTTACAACCACAGTGTTAAACTCACTGACAGGTGAAGTGAATAATATTGATTATCTTTTTACAGGTGCACCTGCCAAGAGACAGGATACAGTAGGCAGAATTGAACAGTAAGTTATTGAAGTTGCTGTTAGAAGCAGGAACAAAGATCTGAGACAGTTTGACAAAGGTCAGTAAGACAAGGGCTAGAGAGTTGGATAGCAGCATTTCCAAAACAGCAGGTCTTGTGGGATGTTCCTGGTATGGAGTGGCTCCAGGGAAGTACAACTATAAAACTAATATCACTAACATAGTCAATAGAAAATAAGTGCAAAAGGGCCACTTTAAGAGTATTAAGAGTCCCAAAGGAAAATGGGACTCCAAATATCCTCCAACCAGTTGAAAGACCTGGCAGACCAACCAAACTATCACCATCAGGTAAGTAGCACCTTGCACTGTGAGAAAGAGGAGAAAATGAAGTTCCACTTTTGCTTCAGATTTGAAAAAAGCATAGGTGTTGTTGTCTTCCACTGTGAGAATATACCTCAACACTGCAGGGTCTAAAAGGCTGTGTAGCTGTCATAAAGCCATTACTCAGAAAAAGACAAAACTATTTGCAGTAGAAAACCTAAAGTGGACATGAGATGTGCAGCTTTCTGGACTGATTAATTGTGAAAGCAGATTCTGAGACTGAACTTTGGGGTTGTTAAAAGTGTGGAAAAGTATCCCAGTAGGTTTCTGCAGGAGAACTAAAAGCAAGATACAAAAAAAACAAGCTTTAATAAAGGAGAATGAACAAAATACAGACAAAATAAACATAGCTGTTTGATAAGGCTTCTGTGTCACTTTCTATTTTTTTTCCCATTTTGCTGAGTAATGAAGAATCTTGTATTTAATGACTGTTTGACTGGAAAGAAATAAATGAAAACCTGCATATTTTCAAGTAAATTGAGTGCATACTTTTTGCAATAAAGTTTGCAATTTCTACAGCAAATTATTTTTAAACACTAGCATCCTATGAAATATTTTCTGCACCTTTTATGCAGGTTGTTGTACAATTTACATTCTTGTCCTTATTTCATGTCCTGTGGCCTAATTTGTAGACTGAGGTAAACTGCAATCCAGTTGTTTGGACCGATATGAGCTATGAATCTAGATCTAAATGAAATCTAGAAGTAAATGAATCTAGAAGTAAATGAAAAAAAGATATTCTCACCATACACACAACCATCTCCAGTGAATCTTACTGTAATGAATTCTAATGAGCTGTTTCAGGTTGTGACTCTTAAGTGTCTATGCTGGATGAGATTGTGTGATTCACTCTTTTATATGAGAATGCAAATGTCAGACAGCTCTGTGATGCTTGTTGCAGGTTGTGGTTTTCTAGTGCACAAACTTATATGGTTACTTATTTATTTGTTTGTGTGCTTATTTATTGATATCTTCTCTTCACTTGCTCGTTCATATTTAATGCAGATGGTAGAAAGAGCAGGGGGCTGAGGCCTTCCAGTGTTCTTATGATCCTGTCAGAGAGCACAAAATGCATGCAGTCATACACACTGTAGAAATTACACTAATTACCCACGTGTGCATATATTTCAAGAATTCAGTAACAATGTACCCGAGAAAATGGCCAAAAGCAGCTGGTATTATTTTTCACATTAATTGTAATATGCAGTAGATTAAACAATCAAAGTCTCAATTTGAAACTTTGCTTCTAGATTTTGAAGATATTTTATATATGGCATGCTTGGACCCTTTAAATGCATTTATATCATATTCAAAGGATGTAGGGCATTGTATTCATGGAAATATTTCAAACTGTGACATTCCAAAGTGCTATAATGTGTACCTGGCGATGGGGCTGTAATCTCCGCAGTGGGGGGACATGCTAACTGAAAGAAGCTGTGCTATGCTCGGTTGATGCAGTGAGTGGCCAAGGTTACTGCATTGATTTGTGATGCGGCTGATTTGATTTAAGCATCACACCTTTCCAGGCCATTCTGGAAAGATCTGTCAGCGTCTGACAAAGGCACAAAGCACCCTGGGTACTCCCTGTTTGTCAGGCAGCCATGTTTCATAAGTAGGGTAGAGTAGGAGAGCTGAGACCTGAGCTGTAAAGCAATCTGACAAGCCTCAAATCGATACAGACAAACAAGGCAGGAGAGGCTGGAGGTAGAGAGCGAGACAGAGCGTTTCTTTGCAGCTCACAGTTAATAACTGACTGTTCTGCATTGAGAACCCTTGCATATGTGTTCAAAAGAGTGAGAGCTAGATGGAGAACACCATTTCCACCAGGAGTTGGATCTGGTTCAGGCAACAAAAGCAAAAAAAAACAAAACAGAATGAAAGTTTTTGTGGGACGAGAACAGAGCAAGGAACATGCATGATTTATATCCCACAGAACAGCCGCAGCATAAAAAGCCACAGGAACTCTGTAATTATGAACAAGGGAGCTTGAGAGAACAGATTACAGCTACCCAGCCTAAATATTCAAAGATTTAGAATTCAACTCTAGCACTATATATCTCTGAAATCCTATGCACCCATATAATGGGAAATGAAATGTACTTTCTTTTTGGAAATATTGGATTTTGACCCATTCAATCACATGCTTAGAAATTCCATATCTAGACATCAAGGTATTAACGTCTTTGGACAGGAGGTCTCTGAACAGTAGGTTTTTGAAGTGTTGGAGTAATAATAAACCAATATTCACTTGAATACCGCTTCCTTTGCATTCATACTGAGAGTCGAGAAGTCGAGTTGAAGGAGTTGACTCGTCTCTCTCGGTTCACCGCTCTGTTCAAACAAAAGAAACGCTCCGCCCAGCTGCCCGAAGCCACAAAAAAAAACCAACCGAACAAAAAATACTGCAATTAGACACAGCAGACATCAAACAGACCCGGATTTGAAAAGAAAAATAAGAACACAGTTACTAACTGATCCCAGGTCTGTTTAAAACAACAGTCTGCGGTTCTGATGAGAACTGGCCAAACGTTTCAGGAATTCATCCATGTTGAGGGATCATGCCCCACACACACACACACACACACACACACACCCCACAGCGGGCAGGTCAACACTGCTCATACTCTCTCACATGCACGCACACACAGACACTGTGTAGGGCCGTGGGGGCTTGCGGGTCTCGATCGTCTGAGAGGCGGACCCCCGGAGACCGGGACCCGTGACGTCACCGACACCACCGGAGCGGCGCTCCAGCCAAATTCAGATTCAGATTTTATTTGTCACATACAGTGTCATACATGGTACAACATGCAGGGAAATGTTTAGTGCAGCCCGACCTTAAAAAACTGTAAAGAAAAACAATAGAAACAGTCTGAAAGCCAACAGCATCAGGAACAGCCGGTAGCAAATACAATTTTGGGGTGGCACCTGGCATGGCCAATCAGATATCAGGGGTGTCCAGTGCCACCCTGGACACTGCTCTGGCTCTATATATATATGTGTGTGTGTGTGAGTGTGTTTGCGTAAACATTCATTTGTTTATGAATATTTGTAAAAACAATTATGAATGAATATATTTCACTAGCCATTTGTACAGCAGTCTAATTATGGGAAAAATAGTACCAAAACGTATGTGCTGCGTTCCATTCATTTTTCTCAGTACAGATGCTAAAATACCTACTTCAGCAATAGGAATTATTAAAACAATTCTATTGTGTGTTTCATAGTTTTTTATATTCCGTTGCTAATCTGAACTGAAGATCTCATATCTAAATTCACTATAAATGAGTAGATTTCAGAATTTTATTATACACTTTATCACCCTTATTTATAGAGGTTTTATTGTCTATTTGTCTCTTTGATGCATTGAGAGTGCTCTGTGGTGTATTGATGTGCGGTAATTTTACAGACTTTTGATCTGATTTCATTGGTGGCTGTCATTTTGATACATTTGTCTAAGGCACTTCTCACTGAGAAAAATGGATGGAGGAAATAGCAGTGAAGTCCAAAAAGCAGAAAAAGAGACGACAAAGAGCATTATTTAAAGCTGTAATCACGCACCGATACAACTGGCAGCTTAGTTTTACAGCATAAAGTAAACTGTGTGAAAGAAATGTGCACCGTGTTGTGTTTGAAAACAGCAAAAATGTTCCTCCAATAAAAAAAAATGTGGTATACATACATTATATGTCAAATAGCATCCTGACACTGCCTGTAATTAGTCATTTCAGCTATACTTAATGGCATCCATTGCCGGTACAGGCATGTTTGTGCACACAACTTGTAAAATGCCAGAAAAAATATACTGCCTAGGTATATTTTTGTCCTGTAGTGTACAAACACTGTGAACATACATGATGTTCCTTATGGTACGATCTTGTGTTTTTACACAATAGAGGCCATTTTATACCTTTTCATTAAGTAAACATATAAATTAACCACATAGAAACAATGCAGGGTTTATGCAGCTGAGGCCACTTTAAAAATCTAATGAAACAGCATATGGTATTGTTATACTGCCCAGCCAAACTATTGCAGAGACAGAATTTATAGCTGGAAAGGTACAGATCTCCAGACAGTGTACCATCTCTAAAGAAAGCATTGCCCATAAATTGGATGTTCGGGAGCAGCTGTGTCACAAGGTCACCATGCCATATATTAAGAGTCAATAGTATAAAGTTGCCAGGATTGGACTATGGAGCAGTGAGCCTGTTTTCTCTGATGTGATGGAGCTCCACCCAGTTCCTCTGGGATGAGCTGGAATGATATTTTTGATCCAGAACAAATCAGCACCTGGCCTGCATGACCTTACACTTAGTATAAAGACTTAATGCCTTAGAATGACTTTTACAGAAACAATCTATAGAAATCTGTTTATGTATTTAAATGCTATTTAGCCGAACAGTGACTATGGAATGGAATACAAGAACATAATTTCATGTATAGACCATGCGTCCTGAAAGCCTGGTATTAAGGTGAAGACATGCTTTCGCCAAGAAATATGCAGCACCAACGAATCTTCTGAATGTCATTTAACAGCACAACATGCTTGCAGGGGAACTCTAACTGCCAGTTCTGTTATTTCAGCACGTCCTGACTTGTTGCATGATTTGAAAATGGGGGTCTGCCCTCTTTGTCTCCCAACCATGTGTGGCTGTGGCATTTCTGGTGACTGAGCTTGCGATCTTCTGATGATGGAGCTAATGTGGAAATATTTGTGTGGCTTAGGAGCCCAGTATCAGTAAGAAAATTGCTGATGTTTTCTAAGGTTGCTGATTTATTCTAATCTGATTTTTGTAATGCTTATTAAGCTATTAGACGTGTCTGAGAATAGAAGCTGTTTACAGCTGAGTCTGTGTTCTGAATTCTGCTCTCTCTGCTTACATTTTCATTTCCTGGTTTCGTTCATTTTCCACTGCATCTGCACCCAACCCTCTCAGCCCACCCCACCCCTCTCCAGTGGGATGAGGCCTCCTTTGATCTCTTTGATACCAGTGCCAGAGTTTGGTTAGATTTTAACCGATGCCCTTGCCACTGTATCATAACTCTTATGTGCTGCAATGAGAACAAGAGAGCGGGAGAGTGTGGGTGTGATTGTCTGGTTCTGTGGTTGTGTTTTTGGTTTCACTGGTTTGTGTACCTGCATGCTGTTGGCTACGTATTTCATGTGTACTGTGCAGGGTTTTTCCTGTTCAGAATGGTGCATTTCCTCTGTGGCTTATTGGAACCGGAGTGGCATGATTGTCAGAGTTTGAAGTGCTTGTCATTTTGCATATGCGAATAAATCTGACTGCTAGCAGTGACTTTGTCATGAATCATGCATGCGCCTTTGGAAGAGCTGTGGTTTGAGTTGTGAGGAAATTAATTCATGCTTGGGGGTGGAGAAAAGATACATCTGGGTGTGAATTGGCTTAGGCTGGAATGGGAGATGACAGAATTCACACCTGGCTCCCCTGCACTCCATAGAGAATAGTTTAGTCTACCCAACCAGTTCCTTTGGGTATTGGTTAAGTCCCTTTAGGCTATGAACACCTGCCAGACTCTGCATATGCATGTGAGTGTGTGGGTATGTTCTGTTTTGCTTTCTTTGTGAGAAACACAACATAGAATTGAAAACCTGTAGTGGCATTTTGAGGACATTTGAGGGGGAAAAAATGTATTAATCAAATTGTAAACAATTTGTAATCCTAAAAACGCAACATTGTTCCAATTTGATAGTGTGATTTATGTCTGAATGTACGCTTAATTCTTTTTTTATTAGAAATTTAAAAAACCCTCAGTAAGACTGTATTATGATAATAGTGATGCACAGATCTGGTATCAGTATGGTCAGCATTAGCGCTGGTTCTGACTACTATGTCAATGTTAAGAGATAAATTAAAAACTGCAGCATTTTTATTGGTTAATTAATCAAAGGACAGCTTCTGTATTCAAAAGATATATTGTAGAAGTTATTATATAATTTTACAAGTCACAAAAAATAAATTGTTGTTGTGGGGGGTTGAGACTGGTAGTAACAATATTAATGTGCTTAACTAACATCAAATGAATGGTTTAACATAGCGCTAGCATTTGATTGTTACTTGGTCATGGTTGGAGCCCTGAATTCAAATTCTGGTATTCTCAGGAGAGATTAATAGCTGATATAAAGTCCTAAGTCCCAATTATAAAAGTTACTGTACTGTGCTCTGGGCATTGGGACACTCACTGTTTAATTACCCATTTTAAAATGTACATCGTTTTTCATTTTGAGCATCTGATTAAATCTGTAAGCCATGATGTAGTGAGTTAATTTTTAGTTGTTATTACATTGTAGTGTTTTGTTAGGTTGCATCTTTGTCTAAAATTCTAATACAAAAAGAACTGCAAGTGCTTGTACATTCTCTTGTTACAGTTCACTCTTTAAATAAATGGTCTGCTGAAACATTAAATCTACATAATTTTCCACATACGCTAGATGTAATCAACAAACCAAGCCATGTTTGGTGTCCAGATTTTGCATCTTTCAGTGCTAATGTAGTTCAGTGCTAATGTAGTTCAGTGATAATGTAGCCGCAAATATTAGAAGACATATGTTTAGGACAAAACTTCACATGACAGGCAGGCTTTTCAGACAACTCCAGGGCTGGCATTTACAAAGCAGTCATAATGAGTCATATTTACGGTGATTATTTAACAAAACAATGTTTCCAGATCATTAAACACCATACGTTGTCTGGGAAAATGCCTGCCGACAGCATTTGATTGTATAGTTCTTTTAACAATGCCATCTGAATGAAGACATGCATCTGGGTTATGTGGGTTAAGATATATTGGTATAAAAGCTTTGGGTGACTATTTGTCAGCACTGTTAGTTTTGGAGCTCCACTAATATACTGATGGAGTGAGCTGTAGACTCCAGACACATTTTCATCGACTACATCTGCAGTATAATGATGTAAATTATACATTTTGCCAAGCCTTTCTTTTAAACCTACAGTGCAAATTGTATGTACCATTAAATTACCCATATTTTCTTTTCATTATTCTGTCTTGGATATGAGTTTTTCTATTACTGAAGCACACGCACAGACACACACACGACACACACAGATACACACACTGTTGTCATCCAATGTGTGTTTAATTATCTCTAATGTTGTTTACAATCCATTTGTTTGTTATAGAGCTCAATTTCCAAGTGTTGCTTTCCTAAACCTGCAAATCTCATTAATTTTGCCAGCGCTCTGTCGTAATCGCTATGGAGATAATGATGGCTCAGGGCTTGAGGCATTTGTAATTAGACAAAGAACCTCCTCCAACACAAATATACTGATGTGTAGATACACTTTAGTATCAATTCAGTGTTTCTGTGTTATAGTCAGGCATCAGAGTGGGAACACACACCAGTCCATGTTGCTTTTAAATTAAATTAAATAAAAATGTTACAGGAAAACGTTTTGCACCTCATATGAGCCGTCACTGTGGACTTGGATTATAAGAACAGGTGTAAAGTTAACATGGTTTTGCTCCACTACTGGTGTCTGGAAAGCCCGAGCAGAGCAGTTGACCTATCCTCCTCATGCTGTGGTAGGAGTGTGTTTGTAGTCAGGAGGCATTTTCTGTCTGAATGTCACTGCTTCTGCAGTTACTACTGACTCATATAAAATCAATAGTGAGAGAAGCAGAAAGTCGCTGAGCATATCAATCTTGTAAATAAGAGATCATATGAGTGTGTACTCAATGGGGCGTGGACAGTACGCAGTAAGCCATGACCTCGGGCCTTGCCTCGGGTCTTAGGGAACAGCGTGCTAAGAGTCACCCTCATACTCAATGCTGGTTAGACTCAGGATAAAGGGCAGGGGCAGTATGACACATAATTGATTTATTCATGAACACTTCATCCTCAAGTATATTATTTTGTACTATATATGTGTGTGCACAATTATTAGGTAAGTGAGTATTTTGACCCAAGCAAAATTTATACACATTTATTCCAACTCCAAACTTTATAATCTATTAATTATTTAATTGTTTAAATGAGAGAAGTAAGGCAGTATCTGTTAACTATGACTTGTTTGTTAATAATCATCACTTTAACAGATGTAAATGAAAAACTCTAATGGTAAAATTGTATTGTTTCATTTAGTTGCATAATAATTCTGCACACATGTATTTCCCTGAGAATGTGCGCACTTGAATTTCCTTTGCACAGAAATTCATGTACCAGGTGTAAACATTTTGGATTTAATGGTAGCACTGTATTTGTTTTATATTAAAATTAATCTTCAAATATTCACACATCCATATATACATTTCTAGATTGTCACATGTCCATATTAATATTTCTAGATATTTATATTTATAATTCTAGATTGTATAGTGTACTTCTATACTGTGATGTTTGGATAGTTTTTATTGTATTGTTTTCCATTTTAGCTGCTCTTAGATTAGTTCTGTCCACTTTCTGCCATGACAATGCAAATTTCCCTCTTGTTGGACTAATAAAGGTCTATCATATCTAGGCCTGTCACGATAAACAATAAATCAATTAATTGCACGATAATTAAAATGAGGTCGATAATTTTCTGGCCAAGATAATTTTCATTTGTTTGCTTTCCAACGGACTTCACTGTGGTACACTGGTCTCTACCGCCCCCTCTCATTTCCTTAGGGTAATGAGGCATGAACTCTCTTGTGGGTTAGCCTTGCTAGCCCCCTGGTGAGAAAATGCTAACTAGGTAGGTATTTAAACTGTGAATACCGCTTACACCACTGTGTACGGCCGTCTCACTCACAGGACTGGAAGATTTTTTTTTTCCAGAGACCAGCTCTTCTTTGGGAGCATGGCAGAACCTCTGAGTCTCATTTCTCCTTGTTTATCCTAAGAAGAGTTGTGTGAGATGTGCTTTACTCAGCTTTACTCGCGCTCTGGTGCGGTGCGGAGCTGAAAAACTACGTTTGTAATACTGATAATAAAAAATAGCCAAACCAATACTGTACAAAAGCCACAAACTGATGGGGTATGACTCAAGAATACATTTTAGTGAAAAAAAAACTGTATGCTTGAAATTGAACAATATATTAAAAGTATAAATGAATATATAAGCAAGTACAAAAAACAACAACAAAAAAAGACCCTTCCCCAAATAAAATAGCTAAACTGCTCCAAACAGGGGCGCAGATAGCATTTTTAATACGGGGGAATTGAATCTGTGGGGGTGTTGCCTGTGGTGGGGGCATGGTCGGGGCAGGGTTTGGGAAATGGGTTCCTTTTTATTATCCCCACGCCACCAGGTACCAGATTTAAGTAATGGAAAAGCAAAAAAGCGAGTAGAGTTGAACCGAAATGAGCTGGTACCAGTCAGTGGAAAATCCCCATAAATGACCGAGCTAACACGGCTACGTCAACAGAATAATCATGAGAGCCCTGACTGCAGACATCAGTTATGCACCGTAATAATAATCTCCTGATCAAACTCCGCTTCCAAAAGAGTTATAAACTGCCGCCGGAACCCAGTTAGGGTACGTCTATTCAAAATGTATTCAACAAATTTGATGTTCTTTCGTTGCGTCAGGGTGCTAACTCTCTGAATCTGTGGGATCTGAATCTGTGGAGAAAGTGGGGCCCCAGAGGCGCATTGTTTGGTTTTTTGGAAAATGCTGTGCTTGTTTTTTGTTCTGCAGTTGATAAAGTCAGTCATTCGGATAGTGATCACTATGGTTACCGCTACAATTACGTCAGGCACCAATGAGACAGCTAGCGGTCTCAGGACCCTGAACAATAATAAAGACGTGCTGCTAGGAGCTATTTGCTTGAAGAGAATGGTAAATGGAGTGGCATGTTCAGGGTTTCGAGTTAAGATGTGCAAAATAAAACATTTTAGACCCTAAACCAGGATTATGAGTAATACATCACTACATCATCTGTACTTCGGGGGCGGGTCGAGGTCTAAATTCAATCGAGAGTTCAGGCATTTAAGTGGCACGGAAATGAAGCACCGAAATTCGCGTTCTGTTTCGGTCCAGTGCTTACTGGTTCTATAGGTACCGTGCCAATAAGGCCAAATTCGGTACCCAACCCTAGTCAAAAATGCCAAGGTATTTTATAATATATAATAACACAATAAATACATTAGAAGTTTTATTGCAACAACAACAATTTCAACAAGTGTTGTTTCAAGAAACATAAGGCAAATTCTTTTATCAATCTGTAGGGTAGAGATTAGCTGTGTGTGTTTGTGTTTATGTATTTAAATATTTAATTATAAACACAAGCATATACGTATATATATA
>JBBMFX010000101.1:16242984-16255572 GCA_037832545.1 Rhabdalestes septentrionalis
GAGAGAGAGAGAGAGAGAGAGAGAGAGAGAGAGAGAGAGAGAGAGAGAGAGAGAGAGAGAGAGAGAGAGAGACTAATTATAAATGTTCATTTTGAAAGAAACTGCTGCATGGCTGCACTCATTGCTACCTCTGTGTTTACTAACAGGTAGCACAATAATTTACTGCACATGCTGATGGATGAGTTGATGTATTTACAAATGTTTCACCCCAGAATTTTTTTGCTGGTTTACCAGTTACATCAATTCATGCTTGGGGCTTTAAGTTCCTCTTATTTGCCAGCAGAGGTCAGTTTTGGCCTTTTTCTACTATTAGTCTCATATTCCACTTCTTCCTCTAGGTCTATCCAGACTACCAGGATATCAGGATATTTTTGGACATGGTCACATTAAATAATTAAATAATATTAAATAATTGAAAACAGACATAAACCAAGTCTCAGATGGTCTGAGATGCAGTCCATTTACTGCTCACATGAAGTGGCCTGGTGACCGAGTGGTCTGTGTACCTAGAGATGTCTTTTAACATACATGTACTTTTTCAACCTTCAGCTGCAGAGGCAATTACCCATTCACCAAGTGAAGCAGAGGGCTGTCCCAACCAAGGGGTGAACGGTGAGCAGTTTGTAGGGATGGTACCTTGCTCAAGGATACCTCAGTGGTGACACTAGCAGCTGGGATGCGAAACCACAACCTTCTGATTGCATGGGCCAACACTCAACACTAGGCCAAGAAACGCTCATCACAACTGTAAAGATTTAGATATAATATGTTTTGTTTTATTAAAGCAGCATTTCAAACTTCTTTCTTAGAGTTATTTCAGGTGCACTAGGAAACGGAAATAATTTGGAGACATACTGATTGAGAAATATTCATATTGAGAAACGTTCATTGGTGCTCACATCACAGAGAACTGCTTGTGGACGCTTAACACCAGTTTCATTGGCAAGAAAACTTAGCAGCATCTGTATTACCTGTGAAGACTGAGGAGAGCTCACCAACTAGCTCCTACCATGTTCTGCAGATTGACGGTATCAAGCATCCAGTACAGCTGCATAGCAACCTGGTTAAGAAATAGCTCTGCATCGGACCACAAGATCCTCCAGTGGCTACTGAGGTAAGCCAAAGATCATTTTTATTAATAACTAATAAAGAAACATGTGACTTATTGTGATGTTTTGGTGAAATAAAAAAAAATAATTCATATACGTGTATATTGTTGTGGATTCTAGTTCTAATTTCAAGACGCAGATAAAAAGTCTGTTCAAAACATTGTAAATACATGAGAGGCTCACTCACAAAGACATTTCTAAATGCAAAAATGATTCTCAGACTACTATGGCAACTTTAAAGGCACTTTGAAGACTTTACAGTTATATATCTAATAAGAAATTCACATGTTCATTTGGTGTTTAAAAAATCCAGAATGTGTACATATTTGCACATGTCACTTGATAGAATAACACAATAACAAATTAAGAAATTTAGAATCAATGTTTTGTAAGCCTTTCATTACAAATCTGGAAATTATAAATTTTAATGAACATTACTTTGCCTGCTAAGAAAAATAAAGGTACCATGCATAAAAATGCCTGTTTTGAGTGTCAGAGAGGATTAGCACATTCGCTGTGAGTAACAATACAGCAGTATCTAAATTCACTTAGACATTTGATCATTTGCTTTTGTTCAGAATCTCAGTCGCTTTTGAACTACTGCCCTTCGGGAGCAGTGGCCAAAATTCCAAACTGCTCTGCTATTACTTGGGTGTATCCCACCATTGTCTTGTGAAGGTCTGTGTTTTTGCTACAGCTCACAGCTCAAGGGAATATCAGCGCTTAACATAACACAAGGGTCAGAGGCCAGAGGAGCAGAAAGAATGAAGACTTGATGAGACTTGTGAGACTTGTGAGGGCAGAAATGAGATATATTAGATAAGCCTTTTTTTTCCAGAAGACCTTCAGGACTATATGTCCATGAGGAAAAAAGTGCAAACAAAGACTACACCCAAGCAATAGCAGAACAGTTTGGAATTTTAGCCACTTCTCCCAAAGGGCAGTAGTTCAAAAGAGACTGGGATTCTGAACAAAAGCAAATTCTGTAAAAAACGAAACAAAAAAAATACGACACCACTCTCTGTCATGGTATTTAAATCGGCCACAAACTGTGCATTTATATTATTGCCGTCCAAATTGCACATCTTTATTGATGCCCTGCATTTTTTGCACATGTACACTCTGCTTTGCATCCTTTGCACATCTCTGCTGCTTGAATACAGTGCTGGTCAATTCTGTATCTACCCTGAATGTAGCCATTCAAATTGCACTGAAGGTTGTTTTGTCTTGTTAAGTTGTATTGTTGCTCTTGCACTCGAGTCTGTTTGCACTTGTGTTCTGTTTCTGTTCTGTTGTGTTCTGTTCTGCTCTTGTGTTGCACCATGGTCCTGGAGGAACGTTGTTTCGTTTTTACTATGTACTGTGTATATGGTAGAAGTGACAATAAAACTACTTAACAATTTGGAAATATAATGAAACGATTTAAACAGGTTTTCTTTTTGAAAAGGACTATGCACCACTGTTGTCATGGTAGCTTAATCTAAATGGATAGTATACATAAACTGGGAAGTCACATATACTCAGGTAATATATGACAGGCTTTACAACCAGGGGCACTATACAATGAAATGGTATGAAAAGGAAACATGAATAGACCTGTCATGGACTGTATTTTTGTCCATTTGTTTTTCTTTTTTGTGGTGGTGGGGGGGGGGGCTGGGTTGGCAATTGCAGGAATGCCAGCTAATGAGGTAATCTTGGTTCGTTCAGTGATTCATTGTATGTTCTAGGTGTGTCACTGAGGAAGTTTTTGGAATACATAGCCCCAGGCACGTCTTTCAGATAACATCAGTGTGTACACAGTACATTCATAAAATGTATTGTCTCATAAGACATGAACTTCTCATGCCTTCTACTGCCCTTTTACCCTTTTGTCTTACGCATCTGACTGAGAAGCAAATTTGCTCTGATGGGATGGACAATGTCACATACATGATATTCTGCGCTGAAAATATTTGTACTTTCAGAAGCTTAATCTGTGCCGCTTAACAGGTTAAGAAAAAGTTGAAACTGGCATTTTAAATGCAATTTGGGAACTGCCTGCCTAAGGTAACTATGTACATTTTTTGTACATCTTCTCTGTTGTTAAATTCCTTTAACTGCTTGTCTTGGCCCTCTGTATGGTTTTGATGACTGGAGAACAGGCCATGTCTGCTTCCTTTTTCAACAAAAGTAAGAACAAAAAAGATGGAGGCCTGAAATCATTGTGATGGTAGATTGTGCAAAAAACTACTCTCTATCTCTACAAGACATTAGCATAATTCAAACTATGTAATCGTGTAGTTGAAAAAACAAGCCAATGATAAAATACGCCTTCTCAGTATTATAAAAGGCTTTAATTGATAGCTGTAGGCAGAAAACACACGATACATTTTTTTACTGTGATGTTTGTGTACATATATGCCAAATTTTCACAAGTAGCACCAAGGGTTTCAAAGATAATACTGAAACATTAAGAGAAAAAAATGAATTTGCATGACAGGTAATAGCAAACTGAGTGACAGAAGAAAAACAACTAGTGCCGTTACTCTCAGCTGCAGTGGCACGATCTCAACTAGAGTGCTGGACATATGAAGACTGGACTGGAGTGCTGGAGGATGAGAGATTAGTTTGAATTTTGAAATTTGTTTTGCATATTTTCTGTGCCTGACAGACTCTGAAGTAAGGGAACCATGCCTATGGCTGTGGATGAAGGGATCTGGCATAAGGTGTGATCCTGCTTGTTTGGTATAAAACCTTATTTGGCAGCTATTGCTTAAAGGACAAAATGCAAAAGTTTTTTTTTTAACCTGACTGGTTTGATTGCTGGAATTTCATAGGGATTAACCAACATGGGATGTAGTATTATATTACAAGGAGCACTTTTGTTCCTTGTTCCCTCAGTTTCTGCTGTGGGAAATGAACACATTGTATTTAAAGCAATTGAAAACCAATAAAATAAACTTTTAGCATATGTTCATTTATTGAACACATTATAAAAAGCTGAATGTCTGGTGATCGTTTGGGGGGGTGGGGGTGGCAATGTATACTGATAATAAGAGTCTTCACATGTTCTACTAGCATAATGTAGTATAAATGGTGCTTAGGTAATAGGCTGAAAACTCCTATCAAATGCTTCCATAGCTTTGCTGGCACAAGACCACATATTTGGCTCTTGACATTCTCGCCATACAATTCATGTCACATTTAATATAGCTGCACCAGAGTAGTAAAAGTGCTCTTATTTGCCAATGATAACGTTTCTGAACCCTTTAACATGACCCAGTTTGTCGCTGTTAAAATCCACCAGCAGTTTGCGCAGGCCGTAGTGGGTGGGGGTGAAGTAGATTTTCACCTTGGCTTCTTGCCCGGGCTCCACACTGTTTGGGATCCTGAGAATATAAATATTTAAACATTAGTCTCATCCTAAAAGCACAGCCGCAAGCGCTCTAATCACAGCTGCTCAAAACATTAATGCCTATTAATTAAATAACTTTTATACTGGACCTAGATTTAGGCATGAGAGTCTGCAGTAACATCAGCTATCAGGAAAAGGGTCTAGTAACCTTAAAAGTCTAGCTAAAACTACATTTTCAATCTGTCATTAAATCATCAGGTAACTTCAGTCCTCCCTTAACAAATTTAACAGCTAAATGTCAACATTCAAAAAACCCTAATTAAAATGCATTTTTGTTGCTTGGTTGTTTTGAAATGTATTATTTTTGTATAGCATTGTAACGGCGGGTGCATGCTAGAGGGCACCCATAATTTTATGTTTTTCCTTTGAACCCCCTGATTGCACAGAACTAGTGTCGGCTGTCCGGTGTGATCAGGGGTAATTATGTTGAGTATTTAAGTTCTGTTTGGACCGTCTGGAGGTGTACAGTCCACCCTCACACCTAGCTCTGTCTTCTGTGTTTTTCTGTTTTGAGTCCAGAGGCCCTCGAGCCTATTTTCTTTTGTGTGGTTTTAAAATAAAGAATCCCTGAGTAATATGGACGCCTGGTTTTCTCAGCGAAGAGCCATGCCACTTGACAAACATGTTTAAAAACGTAGGTGACGGACCTCCCCTAACTTTTATGCAAGTTTACAATTTATCTGATGTGTGGAAAAGTTTCAGGATATATAGTCAATGCCTATATTTTTCACTTTGTCAGATATGTAAAGTAAAGTCCTCACAGGACTGCCAAGGGCTTACTGGAATTTTGGCATGGAGTCTGCATCAAAAGGTCATTAATAGGTAACTGTGATCTCATCGCAAAGTAAATATCTGAAGTAGTCAAGAGCACACTTGAATAAACTATTTGGAATCAAGGGCTGTGCTCTGATAAACCTGAACTATTTGGCTTAAATTTTTGAGAAAAAGTTCGAGAAAAGAAGGAGAAGCATTTCATTCAAGAATCAGTTATGAGGGTTTAAGGCTTTGTGGGTGTGTTGCAGACATAACACAGGATAGAGAGAAGAAAGGGTTTTACTAAATATCACTAAAGATCTTAGAAGCTAATGTCCAAAAGTCAGTGAGAGAGTTTCAGGAGAAAAACACATGGATGTTAAAAAAGGCAATGGAACTAAACATACAAATCAACATTAAACTACTTGAAGAAATGAAAGGTGAAGGTTTTGGAACAGCCATCACCATTCCCAGAGTTGAATTTTATTCCAAATATGCTTTTCTGCAATTAAATGCGGAAAATACTTAAATCAGGAAGCTAGCTGGTTAAACGTGAGACTGTGTGAGCAAACTTATGCCCTTATGCACATTTCACATTTACTATTTTTTACCAATATGTTAAAATTAGCACATAAATTATATCAGTACATTGGAATTAGCAAATTGTTTTTATATGACCCAGGTGATTAATCCTGTTTTACTAACCTTTTCCCATTGATAGAAAAATCTTTACCTAAAAAGGTATTTGGCAAGTCATTCTGGCCGGTCTTCACACATTATTTATCTTATCATATTAATGCTGAAATAAGTCAAAGTGGTAACATTTTTTCTTGCATCTCATTTTTTAGCCTGCTGTCTCATTCATGCACTCAGTTGGCAAGCCGTTTTTAATCATACAGCCCGAACTAGATCAGCAATAACAGCTGGGATTTCCACACAAGCTCTGACAGGCCGGAGATTATTATTATTACAGATAAGAATCTTGACAAATAAAAATGCCCTGAAGGAAAAAATCTGTGTTGTCTTCAGCTTCCAAGTTTTTTTTAAACATATTTAATTATCTCAACTCTGCTCACAGAAAAAGGGCAGTTGTTTATATTAGTATGGTTTGAAAGCACTCATTTAACCCACAGATCTACATGTCCAAATGTATGCAGACACTGCTTTTTGTCAAACTGGGCTGTTTATGACACACCCATATCTGAAAAAAAAAAATCAGCAATGTAATCTCTATTTAAAAAAAGCACGAGATCAAAGAGGCGCAACGCTTCACACAATTGCTCTGCACAGTAGTGGAATTAGTTTGTGGAGGACTGAAACATCACCAATGCCTTTAAGTCAAACTGCAAGGCCATTTGTGAGCAAAATCTAAACGTCTAAAATTAGTTTTGACTTCTCAAATGCTATTGTATTAGATGGAATCTAATTCTTTTCCACAATTATGTGTAAATGTTTCCCAGAAGAGGAGAGGAAATTAGCGAAGTAGGAGCTTAATAGGGGCCTAATATCACTGTTATGTTTGTGATATTGGTAGAAACATTCGAAGAGGAGGTGTCTGGATACTTCAGAGTTCTCAAGTCAGTACTTTTAAACTGACATTTAATTTTAGTTTAGGCTCCCACTTACATTATGAGGCTAACATTGCTAACAAGCACTAACAGACACTCCAAATGTTTCTGTAAAAATACATTACTAAAACATCCCCCAACCCACTCAAACCACATCCAGCTCTTCATTCAGGTCACAATGTTGTCAACCTACTGTGAGCTAAAATGAACAAAGGCTCTCAGTTTCGGACAACACTGGGCCTGGTCTTCACAAAGCAGCCATAAAGAGGACTGATCGTGGATCATAATCCTTTTGTAATGGACATTTCTAGATCATTCCTCCCACTCCTGAGGTGGTTTATGAATATAGACCCCGCAGTCCAAAAAGGCTGCCCACAGTGTTTAGCTACCAGATGAAGTTCTGTTCATTTTTATAGTGCACTGTATGACATCCTGTGTCCTAAACAAGGAATCTGCTCTACCTTAACATAGACCTGAGGACTGAGAAGTTTACATAAAGGGTTTTCAATTCATAAATTTTGTAAACGGGGTTACCCTTTTAACTCCAGTGCTAAACTAAACAATCAAATGTGTCTTGGCTGATTTTCCACCAAACCATTTAATGGTTTAAGGTAACTTACTGCTCTGTGATTGTCCTGCCACCTGTAAGGTTTGCTCCCTCTATGGTGAAGCAGCATGCCCCTAAAGGCTCTGGCAGCATGTTCTGCAAAGTGATTTCTGCTGCCAGCTGACGGTTCACTTTGGGTTCTCCAAGGATCTAAAGAACAAAATTAATTGTGTGAATTAATTATTGTTTAGCAAATAAAATTCAATAAATTAGATATGATTTGGTTTCCTTGAAGATCTTTGTGTTGTTGTCATGTGACAGCACTCTGGTTTGATTTCATCAATGATATGGTGACTGTTTTGTGAGTAGAACTTGTCGTGTTTGTGTTTTTACCCTGATCTTCATGTCTGGGTTTTCAAGGACGATGGTGCGCATGGATAGAATGGCATCTCCGGTGCTGTAGTCTATCAGCAGGACTCCCAGCCGGATTAGATTGTCCTGAGTGATTGCATAGCAGTATTTACTGTAGTTCAACCTCAGAGGCACCTTCCGCTCTACAGTGCACACATACAGACACACCTGAATTAATGTACAGTACTTAATCTGTCCCAAATGCATAATGTTTAAACTTTGGACATGTAGTCAAACTGATGAATCTGCACAACAAAAGACAAGAAAATACTCCCACCAAAAACAAAGGAACATTCCTAGAGTGACCATAAAAGAAGGTCTAGTTAATGAATCTCAGATTCTCAACTTCACAGTATTTTTTCGTTTGTGGCCTTGCTTCCTTTTGCTGTGTATTCACATTGTTAAATCATTCTTCACACTTGTATGTACAGTCCCCCAGGGATGGGCAGAGGTCAGGATACATGTATTTAAAATATCCATTTTAAGTACAAAATAGAATTCTTTAATTTGCATTTGATGTCACTTACGGATTTTTGGTACAATATATGGTATTTTGAATTGTATTTAAAATGTTATTTTTGATTCCATGCGCTTGCAAGCACACACCTCCTCCAGGTGGCAACTCCACATTCAGCAGGTCTTTAAAACCACACTCCTTTCCGATTGATCCATCATAAGACACAGCACGGGAAGCAAACACGAGACGGCACTTCTTCTCCTCAGATGTGTTGTTCGTAACCACAGCAAAGACATCGAAGTCACACCCTTTCCTCATCTCCACAGAGACCTTGATACTGACGTGGAGGCCAGTGTTGTCCTGCTGCTTGAGCAGTTTGTTTTGGTGATTGGCTTTTTTAAATGCCTCTCGTTCCTCTTCAGAGCCTGTGTCGGGGAGGGCCACACAGTGGGGTGAACAATTATGGTTATGGAAGAACAATTGCCATTGTTTCTTTCATACCTGTACCTTACCTTCTGGGTACTTATAAAGGTGTGTAATGTCTTCTCGCCGGTCACTTCCAACACTCTTGGTGCTGATCTTCTGGCCAACATGGTGTTTGCTAATGACCTTGCGGGAGCTGCCATCTTTGTACCTAAGGAATGTCTCCACATCTGCATTGACCTCCGCAAACACAAATGGAGTGTCATACTTTAGCGTTAGCTCTCCCTCCTTTATGGCTTTCAAAGGGACTGGCCCACAGCAGAACACCCCTAGAGGTTAATAATGGAAAAGTTAGGGTTAGGTTTAGGGTTTGGGTTAATGCAATTTCAGTCTGTTGCAAAAATCTTTAGGACTGTTTCATATGACAATATTTTTAAATGATCAGTTATATCACAGTACACTTGTCTGCACTGACAATTGCGCTGCATGATTTATGTGGGTTAAATGAAATCTGGTACACTAATTATTTTTGATGGAAGTATTAAATTGGGCACTTATTCTTCTGTTTCAAATGATTTGTAACTTCTTCCAACTTGAAACACTTTATGTATTGATATATTTATTATCCTCATTATCTATTTGTGTATCATGTAATAGATATCTAACTGTCTTTTTTGAAAAGTAATGATTTGATCAATTTTCAGAAGGTGAAATTGAATAGATATTAACTTTATAACCAAATTCATTCTTAAACCCCGACAATTTTCTCACTCAGTGTTGGGCTAGGTCCATCATACTTGATTCAGACTTATCTAAAAAGTTCTTATTCTAAATAAAATCATATTTGAAATGGTACTAATGTCATATTAGCTCTGGGCTGGTTTTCCTGAAAACAATGATGCCAAACTGTAAATCAATAGTGTGCTTACACTGCTAAACTCCTGATCTAACCAAGATTTGCAATCTTATTTTTAGCCTAAATGTCTTCTTTATCTCGTCTAAATAATCTTACAAATCTGTACTTATATATTATATTATTCTTAAAACAAGATCAAAAAGACTTTTTAGACAAAAAATAAGATTGTAAGTCTTGGTTAGATCAGGGTTTTTTGAAATGTAGTATCCATATCTGTATTAACTTGTATCCATAAGTGTAATATTGCAGCATCATGTATAAAATATTCAAAAAGGGAGAGAAATAGAAGTGTGTGAATACCCTCGCTCTTCTCCTGGGGCGTGGGGTCACTGGCCTGCCAGCCATCAAAACCTGCTTTCAGATCAGGACGAGTCATCCAGTTCTCCACCCAGCAATGGTAATTCCTACAACAACAAGGAACAACCTACATATTCACACAAAAACCACCGCCCAGCTGTTTATACACCTTCAGACACATTTAACACATTGAAATCTCCAGAGGAGCTTCAAAGTATTATGGCATTTGTGGATTGTAGGAGGGCAAACCATTTACACATAGAGTAAACTAAGTATGCTGCTTGTTGCTTGCAACACTTCCCCTCATTAAATCTATAAAAGATCTTTTTCAGAGGCAAGATATGTATAGCTCCAGTCAAGATGAGAGGTGAACAAGTCCAGATGAAAAATGCTTAGAAACAGAAGCTATATTAGTTAAAACAATAATTAAAACAATGAGTAAAATACCAAATATCTGTTTCCCACATAGCAAATTATATTTAACTTTACTATTTTAATGATTCACAATCACCTAAAATACTACTAAATTATCTCATTTTGATACATAACAAACAAGACTAGCAGATATTTCTATTCTTCTTTTACCTGTCAGTTGAGTTCATGTGCACCTGAATTTATTGTATTTCTCACAACATCAATAAAGTATTTCAACTAATTAAAAGACAAAACTGTACTAATTTTTGTACTAATTTGAAAATAGAACTGCAATTACTCGCTGCTCTATGATTCTTACCAAATCATGTCTCTGGAGGTGTTCAGTAGCTGGCCATTCTCATCAACATAGCGCTCAATCACCAGGTTCTCATTGGTATCATGTGCTGAGAGGAAGTTTGTCACCACTCTGCAAGGGATTCCCAGAGCTCGAGACACTGCAGACATATACCCAAAATCCAGCACGTATTTATTTTTGTGGACATAAAAGTCAAGCTTCAGTCGTTCCCTCCACAAATGTATCTCCTTGTTTATCTACTTATCTAACAGAGGTCGGCTGTCTGCAGTGGGTCAAATCTCTAGTCAGGTCTGTTGCTAAATTGGTCCAGTTTTGAAGTTATCAGAACTGATGCTACAGATATTAACGTTGTCCTTAGGCAAGACTGCTAATGCTAGATATCCCAATATAAACTACTGTGGATACAAATGTTGGTTAAATTTGTAAATAAAAACATTTACTGTAGTTGTCATTTCTGATATGTCATTACTCTATAAAATTAATCAGCCCTTAAATGCAATAAACAAGGTGTTAAAGAATAGTTCAAGCATATATGCTGTTGTTGCTAACAATGAATAGAAGTTAGTAGTCACAGAGATTATTGACTATGTCATTAGCATTAAAGGCACTACTTCTTTTTAGCATATTTACCAGTGCAGGCAACAGCAGCAAAGACCCAGCACTGGCCAAACCGAACAGGCAAACAAGAAGAAGTGTCCCATGTTCTCAGAATCTCCACACTCCCCCTCCACGCCATGGGACTGATTCCACCGTCAAAAGTGTCCTTCCAGCAGCCTTCCAATACTCCGTTATCTCTGTCATTGCTGTTCACCTGTGGGAGTGTGTATGTGTTTTGGAGCGGGGTTGGGGTGGGGGATGACTATGTTAGTAAATGGTAATGTTCTATGTTCAAAAATCTTACATAGAATAACTAACGGGTCTTACCATAGCACTGAGCACTCTGCACACATATATAGGGTTTCTGCGGCCAGAAATGTCTTTCCCAGGGTTCCTCATATATTTAGGGTTTACATCCAATATTCTCAGACATGCATCCAGGATGCCTTCTTCAAACTGAAAATTACACCAAAATACAGCATTTACTAAACAATCTACTTGACCAATAGAAAATTGTCATGGTACACCCAGGTTTTAGGCATACAATGTCATTTCTAAAAAGATCAGTAAGATCAACAGTATTAGTGAAAATGCAGGAATGTACACGGTTCATATATTCTAACATCAGTTCTACTGTCATCCTGTCATGAGGGTTTAACAATGATTTATCCTTCACTTATCAGTGCTGGCTCTTATATTTTTCCCTGTACACCTCTCCTCTTTCTCCACATTCTTTCTGTCTCTTCATCATTGTCTCGGTTGTTGCCTAATCATTTGAAGAATGTGAGGGGAGCGCTGTGGTGTAGGTCCATTTTAGAGAGTAGGAGGTAGGAGGAGGTGTTTGCTGATAACTTACATAAAATGTGTGTTTGTGTTTGTGTGTGTGAGTGTGAGTTTGTGCGTGTGTGTATGTGTGCAGCTATGTGTTTTAACCCACCTGGCCAAAGTACCATGCTAAAGGAACAGGGTATTCAGCACTACCACGGTAGATTATGCCATCCTGAGCCAATACATACTCCTCCAGCTTCTCCTGACTGTCCATATACACAGCATCTCCTGTTCACCACAACATACAACAAACATCTGCATCAACCTGTCCTCCAAAGAACCTGTGTGCTTTGTGTGGGTGTGTTTGTGTGTATGCACACACAATGTGAAGTCAATGTACTACAGAGTATGACCTAATCCGAGAGAAATGTCAAAAGACGCTGCATGCCTGTGCCCTAAGGATGCGCAATATCATGTTATGTGGTTTATTGATGTAGCAAAAAAAATCTGGCTTTATTTCTGTGCCTACTTTGTTAAGTGTGTTCACGGTAGCACAAAGACATCACTGTTTGTGTGTGTGTGTGTGTGTGTGTGTGTGTGTGTGTGTGTGTGTGT
>JBBMFX010000101.1:16265460-16289094 GCA_037832545.1 Rhabdalestes septentrionalis
ACTATCTCAATTTAAAAAATGCATCACTAACCACATTTAGAACTGCCTAGCCAATAAGGCTAAATCCGGTGAAATGGTTGACTGATGACTGCATGGTAGTGGATGATCTGTGGTATGCCAGCTTCAAATGACACAGTTTGCACTGAACTGCATTGCCATTTAACATAAATAAGTCCCATATGGAACTTTAACTAGCTTAGGTCTCTGCATTATTTATGGCACACAGTAAAATTCAGAGTAGCCGATTGGGGAGCTTTAGTGTTAGTGACACCCTCAGGCTGAATTAATGCGTTACATGATGTATTGGTGAGGAAAGTCCTCATTTCTATTCAGTTTTTTTTTTTTTCCGGAGTCCCTTAAGTGAGATAGCGGTATTCTAAATAACTATTCAATATTCGAATGTAAATTGAATATTCGAAAATCACGTCTCATCCCTACTGTAGATACAAATAAGTGACACTCTGCACTCTGCATTTTAACAAGCTACAAGTAAATTAAAAGAAGTGGCCCTGATTTATTTCCACAAATTTTCAGTGTACTCTTTGTTATATACATATATGTGTGTATATATTTGTATGTACGTATATATATGTGTGTGTGTGTGTGTGCAAGTGTTTACATAAAATCAACAGTAATACCTTAGCCTGAGTGAGGACAGCTTGAATGTCTGTTAGTTTTTGCTCCAGTCCATCTCTTGTTTTTTCTGTTACGTCAATATCCCTCTGCCATCTCTGTTTCTCCACTTCACACCACTCGCTGCTCTGTTAAGCACATTAATTCTAACTCAGAATATACATTCAGCATTACATCCATATGCTTATGTGTAATTTTCAAAGAGCAATCATGCAACTGTCAGTAACAGTATAATACTGCCTCAGGAGTTTATTTAACCATGATCTTATTTTTTTTAATTATTTGAAGTAAGAGTACCTGCTGAGACAGCCCACAATATTTTATACAACCTAGATGATCATGCGAAATACAAAATAGTTATTTTGTTTTATTCTGTTGAATATTATGGTATTATGGTCCTACTATTTTAAGCTGGTCCTCTGTTTCTCTCAGTAGGAGCAAATAGTCAAGGTGCTGCAGTGACTTATTGGACCTCATCACCAGAGTGTGAACTCCCTCCTCCACCTGGTTATATAGACAAGTCACTGCCTCAATAGAGCATCTGAGGGAGAGAGAGAGAGAGAGAGAGAGAGAGAGAGAGAGAGAAAGAGAAAGAGAGAGAGAAATACCAAAAAATGGGAACTTGTAGGAAAAAAAATTTCTTAACATTAATGAACGCTAATATAATAATATTTTTTTACATTAGCAGTTTACATTAGATATAACATGATATCAATACTTACATAATATTCACTCTATATCACTGATTAATATGATTACAGAAGCTTACTTGTAGTCTTCTGACTGAGTAAATTTAGGTTCTTCTTTCCGCATTCTGGCCAGAATGGCTCCACCCTCCCTTTGAAGAGCCACCATTCGTGTGTCTTCCAGTACATCTTTCATGGAGCTCTTCTGTTCTTGTATACAGTTCTTTACATCCTGTAGCATTGGTTTGGTCAACTGTTAGTTACAGTATAATACTGCCCCAGGAGCATGTTCTAAATGAAATTTAGAAGAAAGACTAAAAATCTGTTTTACCTCTGTAGTGTCAGTTTTCTTGATGCTGTCCAGTTTCTTTATAGCTCTCTGCAGTAACAAGGCTGCTCCATGCAAGTCCAGCTCAAAAAGGGACAGTTTCTGTGATGATAACAAATACACATATCAAGAGAATAATAATAAAAAAATAAAAAAGAAAAAAGAAAAAAGAAAAGAAAAGAAAAGAAAAGAAAAGAAAAGAAAAGAAAATAATAATAACAGGTTGCATTCATATAGCGGCTTTTACAAACCCAAGGACGCTTTACATAGTAAGGAGGAAAAATGAAATAAATAAATACATAAAAAATTTAAAAACACACAAATCCATATTACATAGGCATGGTGGAAGGGAAATATTAATTGAAAAGGAAGGTCTTGAAATCACATTTGAAAGATGAGATGGAGCAGCAGTCATGGAGGGTTTGTGGAAGAGATTTCCATATTTTGCTCAAAACTGAAGCTGAATCCTCAATAAGATAAAACAATAAGATACTCCTTAACCCATGCAGGGCTGACAGAAGCTATTTATATTCGTTGGTATCTAACACATTAAATATAAACAGCATAGAAAAAATTCAAAAGCCTGTCCCAGGAATTTGGCTTCTGATCACTGACTCCACTCAGCTCAGTAACAGTCTTGCCTGTTCTCATTCAAATCAGCAGCAATGCAATCCATAAATCATTCACAAAGCCGAGTGACTGCAGAGCTTAAAGCATCTGTCCATTACTGTCTACTATTATGTAAAGGTATGTGACATCAGATCTGCCAAAGCACCAGTCACAGTGAGAGCAGGTCCTGCTTTAAGAAAGCACTTTTTGTGATGCAGATCTTTAAAAACAGTACTAGCGTGTTCTATTCACCACTTTCTCTCTGTCTTTTGGTAATGTGGTAGTTCCATCTAGAATAATGACATGTGGGATTTTCCTGATAAGTACACCACAGCTAGAATTCCATGTGTGACCTCACATTCCAGCTAAAAAAGCTCAAGTTGGCTTCTGAAGCCCCAAATTCTTCAGCTCACAGCCAGTAGTGAAAATTTGTTTAGGCAAAAAATAAACAAGTAGAGATAACCCGCTATAAACTGTAAAACAGTAAAATGAATGTGGTTTCAATAGCAGTGGTTCTCCAATTAGGGGGCCACAGCAGGGTGGTAACCTAATCAGTAAAAAAGGTGGCCTTAAACCACGAAAGTCTGAGGATTGCTGAGAAATGCTACGATCCTGTTGAATCCTATGGTGTTGGTAAGTCTTTGTTAATAAGTCTAAGATGGTCTCTAGGGTTTCGTTCATGTTATTCCAGAAGATGCCTAGGTTGTATGTGGTTAGTATTATGTTTTATGTGGTTGCTCTGATATCTTTAGGGGCAGGTAAAGCTTTGCTAGAAGGTTACTACGGTGTTCCAAGTTATTGCTTTTAACTCACAGTGATAGAGCCAACACTTAGACCAATGGTAACCAATGCTGCTCCTAGTGATATCCCTTCCTGTGGAGTCTAGTTCCCATCATAATCTGCCCCACCTGCTCCAGCTAATTAACCACTTGATTTTCTAATTCAGATGTATTAGTTTTAGGTGAGCATGGTAGGTTGAAGTGCAGCCTCTTGGGAGCATGTATGATTTTACCCAACAAAAACAAAAAGGTCACACAATGCAGACTTCATCAGTGGCCAATTCAACCGATTAAACTGTCATTAGTCAGCAAATAATGGCAAAGAATAGCATGTTGTCAACACTGGTGTTTGCTACCTGTTATTTTTGGTTTGTGCAAGGAGCAACTGCACCTACCTGCATACCTGTACCTACTTATATCTACAGATACCCATATCTCCAGTTCTTCTCTTAAACATCTAGCTATATTAAAGCAGAGAAGAAATTTTACTCCTTAAATCTATGCTTTCCTGTGCTCCTTATTACTCACACACAGGCAGTCACCTTAATCCTCATAGAACAGTCTTGAAATGCTTATATAAAGGCTGTATGTGTATTTATGTATGTCTGGCTATATGTTGAATCATCTCCTAATTATGCCTATTAAACAAATTCTTCCTGTGCAATACCCAGTGATGTTTTTCAAGGTCAGCTATATTCAGTATCTGCTTATTTGGGAGCGTTTGCCTTCAGTTCTAACCCAGTAAAGTGCAGACTGCATTATCAACTTGGTCAGTCAAAAGAATTCAATATTTTAGCCCTAAAAAACGTCGTTGTTGTTTCAGTACGTGTGATCGTCTGCTCCAGGTGAAAGTTCATCCATTGTATCCACATATTTGTTTGTATCAGAGTACTTATAAGGATCCTGAGCACTTCAGAATTAATCCTGCTACTGCGGTTGATAGTTGAAATATCAACAAAGACAAGTAAGACAAATGAGCTGGTTTGGTAATTGTTATGGCATATTATCCATTCCATTCCAATTTATTTATAAAGCACTTATAAAAACAACCACGTGGCTAACCAAAGTGCTGTACATCATATAACAAGTAAATACAACCAAAATACAACAAAAAATAAAATAAAAACAAAAATAAAAAGAATACAAGAATAATCAACCAGGCACAAAAAAGAGTGCGAGTCTGTCACCACAACACACTTGGTCGAGAGTTTTGGTGCAACTACCGCAAAAGCTCTATCACCCCTTAATTACAGTTTACTTTTGGTACAGATAGAAGCATCTGCTCTGCTGATATGAGTGACCAAGATGGAACATATGGGTGAAGCAGTTCTGTTAAATAAGGTGGGGCACAACCACTAAGGCACTTAAATAAAAATAAAATAATTTTAAACTGGATTCTAAACTGGACAGGAAGCCAGAGAATTAAGGCTAAAACTGGTGTAATATTCTCGTGCATACTAGTGTCGGTTAAAGAACGCGCAGTAGCGTTCTGCACCCACTGTAAACAAGGTCTGACTGATTCCCATTAAAAACAAATTACAATAATCAAGACATGAAGTCACAAACGCAGGTATCACTGTTGCAAGATTTCTTTTTGATGGAAAGGGCTTGATTTTAGACAAACTTCTGATTTGAAAGAAACACTTATCACAGAGTTAACATGAGCATCTAGTTTTAAGTTAGGATCCATTTTCACAACCAGATTTGTTATAACTGATTTCTCAAGATATGCAAGAGAAGAAAGGTCAATAGAGAGGGAACTGCTGGTGCTACTGAGTTTAAATAGCATAGCCTCTGTCTTTTTCTCTGCTAATTTCAGCAAGGCAGTCAAAAAGAGGTTGGACAGAGCTTGAGTCTTTGTACTGATATGGAAAATAAACTTGGCAGTCATTTTCATAACAATAAAAAGAAATGCCATGTTTGCGAAAGATAGCTCTTGTCATCTGGCTTCCTTTTCTATAGTTTCTTGAACTGTTTATCTTGAGGTAAACAATGTAAGGCCATGTGTGTGTTATTGCTTTGTTAGTGTTTGAATCTTGAATAATGTTCTTGACCTTGTCAACATGTTTTCTTCATGACTGAAAGTAGCCACTCTTCATTCTCACAAGTTACTTTCTCTAAGCTGCTGGGTCGTTAGCTATTGCTCAAGACCAATAATGTATTTTTGTTTCTTAACAACAATGAATTTTGACACACTTGCTTTCTGACTGTGACTCATTGATTCATTCTCATTTTTTACGTCATGATGTCTTCTTTTTTGCATTAATGTCTTACTGATTCACTTGTTGAGAAAAGACAGCAACTTTAGATATAAAAATATTGAAGCTAGAAATGCTGTAAACTAGTGTTCAACAGCCCTCACACTGGAGATCTATATCCAACCAAGTTTAGCTACGAGCTGCATTTAGCATGCTGCCCTTCACCATTACCTTATACTCAATCCTATCAGAGACTTCTAAACATCTACATTAACATCTAAATTACCAACCAACATCTGTTAAAAAATGCAACAACTGCATATGTAATAGCATTATATTAAAATATGCTAATATTGTTCTAGTCCTTGGATGAAATACCAGTTTAAGTACTGCTCTAGACTTTTTATCAGCTCACCAGTGCATGAAGTAGTGGCATGTGGAAAACAAGCTGGTCAATAAACAACTGAGCCAACTGCTTACATTCCATTAAATAGCACTTTGAAGTGATTCCCCTATGGGTAATTTAACATTAATTTAAATTCCCATGGTTGCTCTGGACATTCTGACAATCTTTGTTAATGATTGTGGACTATGCCTCGAATATCTTTTGCCAGAGCATCCACTTACACATACACTCATGATGTCCTACTTCCTTTGTCCGGTGGTGAATCAGCTACTCATGTTGCAATTTGGCCAGAACTTGAAATGCTGTTTCACTAGAAAAATTATTTGCATATGATTTTGATTTACATATTTCTTAGCAATTTAGACATGTAGAAACTAACTGATTACAAATGAGTCATCGCTGTGGTTACAGTGGATGATTCTCCAAGAGTATCACATGAAATAAAACATGCCAGGCCGTGTCAGAAGGACAGAGAAAAAAAATTGATTAACTGTATTTCCTTACTTGGTGGAACTGCAGCCAATCAGCATGATTATAAGGGAAAGTTCCTTCGAGTTCAGAAGTCAGCTGCTGTCCATCAATGATCTTATGAAGAGCTTTCAATGATGTAACAATATCCATCTGAAAAGAGTCAGGCCAATGAGTTCTTGAAATAAAACCATTGTTGATTAAAGGTGCTTAGGTGTGTATATGTGTTAAAAAGAATCCCCATGAAACAGAAATTTACCAGATCTTAAAGAACAATTTCTAGGGAAAACATGTGTAATTGACACAAATGAATCACTGTTACCTGTAATCCTGGCCGTCTCTCTGGTCGAGGATTCTGGTCTTTATCCACCAACAACAGAACAGTGTGTACAGCATTGAGGGCCTGCTCCTGTAAGGTAGGTCAGTATTTGTGTTTGTGTGTGTGCTCTTTTACTTCACAGAATGTCTAGTTATAAAACACCATAATTAAATCAAATTCAAGACATTTGCTCTTTGTGATACAGTGAGTTTAGAGTTAAGTAAGTTTTTACTGGCTCCTGGGCTTCTACTTTTGTATATTTCGCATAACTGTATTATTTCACACATTGCATGCTAAATGAATGTGTCCCCACCTGTACCCACCTGTACCATAAACAGAGCTTTGTAAATCACTGAGGGTGGCGGCGCCTTCCTACTGTCAATCACAACTGTCAATCCAAGATCTCTGACCTCCCTCCTACAACAGAGTACAGGGTTTTTATTAATCTCCATCCATCTACTAATACATACATTTGGACACATTATTATAATTGTACCCTGGAGTCATAATTTCTCGAATCTCACAGTTGACAATGTCATGCCAAGGGGCCCAATAGATTGTAAGTCTAACTAAGATCTAGAGACATGATATGTAACATTTTTAAATCTAAACATAGTCTGAAAACTATACCTTACACTGGGTGAGTGTTTCATAACACATGGATCAATAAAAGTAGGCAAAAACGTTTTGCTTCTTTATAGGACATTGCAAACATCTAAAATTGTGTATCGCTACAATATACATTAATCAACCATATCATTAAAACCACTGAGAGGAGAGATTAATCATATTAAAAGGTTAGAATTCTATATAGTTCCTTTTGTCACTCTTAACCAGACATGAAAGTATCCTGTGAGGTGGTAAGTTTCATATAACCATAGCACTTATTAAAATAATCAATAAAAATGAGATTTTTACAGCATTTTTTTCCAGACATAGTTTTGAGCTGTGGCAAAGTACTGCTCTCTAGTGGCCAGAACACGCGACAGCACTTGGCAATAAAAGGAAAGTTTGATTACTTGGCTGTTAAAACTGCTCTAAACCCTAAAACATAAAGGTTCTGAATTGGTTTGGACATACAGTTAAAAAAAATATTTACATTATGCAGAACATGGGTGCCCAATCACAAAGATGTTTTATCCGAAACAAGCAGGACCACACCTGATTCCACTTCTGCAAACTGCCTCACGAGCTCATTGCAAATAAAAATGGACACCTCTGATGTAAACGTTCTATCAACTTTTAAAAGGGTTCTTCACATGCATGTCTTTTATAACGATATTTTTTCTATAATGTTTCTTTAGTATCAATGGTATCACTTGCTATCATTTAAAGGAATGTCTATTGATGCACAGCATTAGTGCACAGATCCATGAAAGTTTAGTTCTGCTTTCCAAACTGTAATTGATACTGTTATTTCACATGCTATTAAATCACAGAAAAGTGATAAATTCTGTTGTCAAACTTAGGCAGTAAACTAGCCTCTCTTCTTTTTTTTTTTTTGCTGCATCTTACTGCTTCCTAGTGGCCAGAGCACGATATTGCTGTTGGAACAAGTTAGCTTGTCATGGCTCATCAAATCTAGGTTCAAATTGGGTGACCATACATCCTCTTTTTCCCAGACATGTCCCCTTTTAAGGAACTAAAAATGGGTATTGCCTGGGAATTCTGAATTGGCTTTGCTTCAAGTTGACATTTGTTTTCTACATTTTGACCTGTACTGTTTTACTGCCCCCCACTGTCCTTTTTATGGTCACCCTGGTTCAAAGCACTTCAGAGACTCTCTTTGGATTGAAATCAGTTTAAAATCAATATACATTCATTGGTTTGTTGCACTGCAAATTTGTCCCTTCTCTTAATTTTAAGTGTTGAGATAGATAACAGTATTTTATATGATTGTTAGGTCAAAATGTGAATGAGCCCCCATGTGTGATACCTGGGTATGGAGTGCAGATACAGCAGAACTCTACAGAGCTCCATAGGAGCAAGCAAAGGGGAGGCCCAGCCTTTGTTTCCTGCATAGACCTCAATCACCGCACGACCGGCTCTGTCACGGCTACCTAGATTTAAACAGCAGAAAAAGCATTGTTGTATGCGTGTAGGCGACAGTGGATAGTCCAGTGTTACGTCTCTAAACACCCCCCTGCAAACACAACAATGATGTGCTTTTAATTCTTATCAGCATTCTCGGTTCCAGCCCATCACAGATTATTTCTGAGAACCGAACTAATAATTGTTTACTGAAACCTCCGCAATAACTCGGAAACTGCACATATTCTCCACATTTTTTTTTTTTTTGCTTTTGTGACGTCCGAGCCTCATCCGTCATGCCACCCCTTTATTTCATACAGTATTTACCAACTAATTCCAAAGAAAACATTGGTATATTAATTAAAGCACAGTCTATTAAGGGGTAACATCAGTATTTACATTCTAACATTTTGGGGAGTTCAGTTTAAAGTGTACAGTATGAATACGCACTTACCATTATATTTTCTTTAATGGTAATGCATAAAGATTGAGATTAAAAATGAAATTAAAGTTTCTGGGAGCATATTTTGGGTTTATACAATAAAATTGGCATTTTTTTGCATTTTTTTAACGACATCCCAATATTACGGATTTTCTCTATAAGCAGGAGTTCTTGGAGCAGCTCTTAACTGTATACTGGTTGTTATAATTTTTTTATTAACATAAAAGGACGAAATTTCCTCTAAGTGACTGCATAGGAACAAGTGGTGTTACAACTTACTACGCATGTGCTGACACTGCGTTTTGCTGTCAGAAGGGACAACATGCATTACACAATTTAATTAGAGGTAGATGTCATACAGTTCACCTGGCAGACTGATGATGCCCAGTTGGAGAAGGCCTTTGATGGAACGGTCTTGTGAATAAGGAGTAAGCTGATTTCCATGTCCAGGAGTGATGCATTGTGCTTGGGTTGCAGAGAGGAGCTCAGTGCTGGGGCTTTTGTGCACCACCCCATTCAGAGGTGGTTGAATATGAAGTTCGACTGTAGTAGAAGCGGACATATCTTAAAATGAAAAGGAAAAAGGGTTAAATGGTATCCATGTAACAATGTAATCCTTAAACATTAAAGAGGCAGTACAGCAGAAAAAAAACAAATAGGATGAATGACACTGTATGATATACCAAAATATATAAAAATGGACAATAGTGAGTGCAAAGTAGTAGTAATTTAGTTCTATTTGTAGATTACAAAGCACTCATGTACGTCACTCTAGACAAGCCCTGCCAAATGCCATAAATGTCAATGTAAATTGAGTCTATCGGAGACGTTAACATGTTTAGAAACAAGTGTAGGATTATTTTGGTATGCAGTTAACGCAATGCTAATTTAAAGGATAGAGATTTCCATTACTTGTTAGCTACATAATGCTTATCGCTCTAGTGTAAAATAAAAGAAGAAAATTATGTACAACAAACACATCATGGGTAATTAACTGTTTGGAGTTGTAGAAAATTGTATAAATCCAATGTTTTTTTCCAAACAATAACAGCAAGCTGACATCTTTAGCCTGTCTTTGATTCATAACTATGAGACTTGAATGATTACCCACATACTAAATTATTAAAATTTTCCAGAAACTCTCCATTTAGTTTGTGAATTGGTCACTAATATTACCAGACTGACGTTATGATCATTCATCTACACTAGGTGGTACACTTGAGCTTGGTCTGTCTATAAGTGAGTGAAAGACGCTGCATTAAACTGAGCACTTGTCTTCCAGTTTTAAAAAGACATCAAACAGCCCCCTTCTAAATATAAGTGGGAGCACTGTTATTTTCATCCCTTCACACTGGCGTTTGGTTCTGCATAAATGGCCTCATTCTGTTGAAGTGAGAAGGGGAGGAAAAGAATTCTCTGCTGGAACGCTGGACATGCTCCTGGCCTTTGGCTCTTGACCCCTATGTCATTATGCGCTCTTTTTGGATGACCTTTTCAACTGTCAGTCCAGCACATTCTTCTCTGTGTGGAGGACATGGGCCAAGGTCATCTTTAAATCAGTGCATTTGTAAAGGACTAGTTTTCATGAGCATGTAAAGTGACACTGTGAGGAACTTCTCGCCGGATGTTCACCAGACGAGCCTCCCCAACACAACTATAGTCTGTGAGGCAGACTTATTTTCTCTTCAAACAATCACTCACATTAATCATGCTTGCATCAGCTTACAAGTAATATCAGGGCCTAAAACATAATATTCGAGAGCTGTCTGAGTTCAAACATCACTCAACAAGAAAAGCAAAGTTTGCATTTATACTACTTCAATTTATTTGTATAATTGGAAAAATTTTCCACCATTCTAAGCATCTATAGTTTCTCACACATTCACCATTTTTCAGGAATTCATGTTTTGTTTTTACAGTCAAGCTTTCACTTTTTGCAAGTGTATTTTATTTAGATCATACAGAACTCTCAGATAAACACTTAGGATGCCACAGACTGTTTATATACATTACCAGTAAAAGCAATTCAATGTTGTGCAGGGGGACTATGAGAAAAAAAATCTTTTTTTTAATTTTACCAATCAATAATCCATAAAGCTTCTTACCATTTTTAGTTCCTTTCCATCTGTCCAGTTTTGGGGATGCTAGTAAAAAAGGAGTGTACTTCTTGCTCTGAATGGCGTGGATTGCAGGAACCATGGGTATGATCTCCGGACATACGTCACTGCGACTCCTATTGGTCACCTTCTCCACCTGCATACATTCTCTGACTGTATCTGACACTGAGGATATAGAGCGTCCTTTGGACCTGCTTTTACCCGAAACCTTTAACACCTGTACAGGTGAACCAGGGCTTCCACCACACGATTTGTTGTCAAAGAAAGGCTTGTGGTTCAGATAACTGTTTTGATGTTGAAGAAGTGCATGATGAAAAAGAAAAGGTCTGTTTTCTGTGTACTGTGGTAGGTCTTTGTGCAAGGATGTTGGACCATATGGAACCATAATTTGTTTTCTTCCTACACCTTGGTATTTGTAGGCATTAGCCTCTTGTCGGTGACTGCTGTGATCAGGCAAAGCCCTGAGGCCCATTTTGGGTAAGTGTTGGCTTTTAGCATGTTTCTGGCCACAGGCCCGGATTTGACTGTGGTCTTGGCGTGGGGTTTCACTCAGGCAGTGATGTCCTTTGTCGGGAACTATCTTACAGTCCGAAACAATCTTATGAAGATCTTCAGGAAACCATCCAGTATGCAAAGGGTTGGACTGTTGAACCATGTGAGGGCTTGGCTGTGGTGAGTTTTGCTCAAGATATTTTGTGTTCATGTTAAGTTGATCTAAGCTGTGATCTTGTTGAACTGATGTCTTGCAAGTTCGCATTAGGCTCTGGTTAGAACTCTGTACTACTGAACAGTTCAGAGAACCAAGGTCTACTACTTGTCCCTCAAAATCTAGTTCTGCCTCACATAAACCTTGCCAGCTTTCCTCTAGGGATGCCATTACACTTGTTTTTTCAAAATGTACCGGGTTTCTTAAAGCTGCTAGGTAAGACTGCCGATGCCTACACCTATATTCAGAGCCATTCTGTAAGTTTTGGGACAGCTGCTTGTTTCTTGAACATGGAATACAAAGCTCATCCTTTACTAAAGAAGGTACAATGTCCCTTTTCGGAGGAAGAGGAGCAAGCCTGAAGGACACTGGGACTGTAGGTATAGTAGCTTTGTTGAGGGCCAATGCATCCTTTTCCTTGGCAAAATCCAAGAGATCGACATATTCCCCTTCCAACTCTCGATTTTGCTTGCTGTCCCAGGTATTAGGAGAGACCCAGCCAACAGGTTTGCCCACAGAACTGCTCACAGGTTTCCCTTGATCCACCTTAACAAGTCTACTGCCACTGTCAACCAGCCGAACTGAAACGGCAACCCCGTCTTTAGCCGGAAGGATCATGGTTTCGATTTCGAGAGGTGCCATGTTTGTGGGAGTTTCTGGCTGAGGCTCTTGCTCTAGATGCGGGTTATCTTGCATTTTTAGTGTTGCAGTTGAGCATGATGTCATTGCTCCAGACCTGATTGTAGCCTTTGGCTTGTTCTGAAATTCCGGGTTAACCACTTCCACCCAGGGCACCTTCACTATCCCCTGATCAGAAGAAAGCACACACCGGTAGAGCTGGTTACCATGACGGCCCTCGTTCACCTCCTTTAACCAAGTCTCAGTAAATATACAGGGATAGGATGTTTCTGGGATGGGCGTCTCCTCTAGTGTTGGGCCCTCATTCACCCTTAAACCAGCTCGAAACCCTAGATTCTCCTGTGCCAAGACGTCATCCTGCACAAAGAGGTTTTTGAGGACTATGCGGGCTGACTGTTCCCCAAACGGTTCTACCTGCAAATAGAAGTCCCCAGGACGCAGCAGTAAGGGATTAATGGGGGCTAGCTGGATCACCACACGATCTCTCAAACAGAGTGGCCAACCTTCACATCGGAACAACACATCAGAGTACTCAGCCTAGGGAATGGAAGGGAAAAGAGATATAGATATAAGAAGGAATGGATGATAAGTGAGCTTTCCTGAACTTTCAGCTTACAAAAAGGTTAACTGTAAGTGAGTACCCTAGGGCTTTTTTATTTTATTTCACAATTGATTCTAATTGTTTGTATATTTTTTTTGAGAAGGTTCTGAATTATTTCACTGTTGCACAGTTGAAAGAGTAGAGTTGGAAAAAGTAATGCTCTGTGGCACGTACGACAAATTCCTGAATCCTCTTCAGAGGAAATATCTTGAAACGGTTCTACTTCTTTTGAAGATAAAACAAAACGATCTTGTGTGGAGTGGACATAGACACTAGCGTGCTTGGATCAGAGCCACAGAAATCCACAAGGTTCAAAGATTATGATAATACAAAGAAAATAAATATCTTTTACATGCCAGGAATTTACTAGCATGTGTAGTGTCAATTTGTGTGATGTTTGCCTTTCATTTGTGGATTTCTTTTTGTGGGTTGTACTTACGCAGGCAGCTTGTTGCACGCTCTCTAGAATATGCTTGGTTGGAATGAGGTAGTCTAAGAAGCACTGTAGTGCATCGCCATGGTAACGCTCCTCGATGGTGCGAAAGAGTTGGCTCAGGACAGTTGGGGCAGTGGCCTCAAAAGGAGGAAAAAGTGACGACAAAGCGCTCTGAATAGACCAGTCTAGCGAGGAGGGGTTCTGAAAAAAGAGAGACAGAGAAGAAAAAAAGATTAGCATACTCCAAGTTTAATTTGTCAGTTATTATTCCAAGGTATTATGTAGGTTACAAGACAGCTGGGACTGGAAGTCAAGCCCATGATGCTTTGATGGTGAAAACAACCAGTTCCTCAGTGAGAAAATAAGAGGAGTTCAGCTCCTTCTGTTTTGGTTGCACTAGAGGCAAAAAAACATTAAAACATGATATGATTTTTTATTTTACTTTATCAAACTGTAAATGGTGTGCAGATGTTGAGGCTCAGTATGCGTAAAGAGTGTGTTTTTGGAATAGTGCATCTTTTTCCAGGTACAGCTCATTTGAGATGGCTGACTTTGCACAGGAAACCATCTGACTGGAACAGAACACACAATATCTGAACTGTGTTAACATACAGCAGTCACTATAGATATAAGTGTCACTCAGTGAATTGCATGCTGAACTTTTCAGAACAATAGTACCAATTACTGTAATCTTCATAAAAATATTATTCCATGGGGGTTACGTTCCAAGAGCATGCCTAAAATGTCCAAATTGCTAATTTTCATAGTGTAAACCCTGAATATGCCACCAAACATGCTCCCAAAACACTTAAATTTTATTTTAAACTCATTAGCCAAAAATAAAATGCAAAGATAAACCTGTATACTGAACTTCAACAGTGTTAGAATGTATATATCGATATTACCACTGTACAGATTGTACTATAATCATGCACGTGTGTTTTCTTTGGAATGTGCTGTCTTTTTCATTGGCATGAGCAGTTAAATACAGTAAAATATTTGTATCAGATTTGTACCAAAATGTTTAAACAAAACATTCCAAATATCAAACAAAATTCATTCAAAATTCTCATAAAATCAAACAAAATGCATTCGAAACGCATTCTTGCCTGTGAGACTTTCAATTTCTTTTCTAGTTTTTCAGTTTTGCTGCTGGATTTCAGTCATGCCTTTTACGTTTTCGCTGAGGATTCGATTTCAGTTCTAGCACAAATCTCTCGGGTGAGGCTTCGGCTCATTTGCCAGCAGCTTTTTGAGTGGCAACTCCGTGCCCCGGAAATGCGGGCTTGCCCGGGCTTTTAAGAGGACGGACAGCAGCAATAGTCGCCAGTTACCATCACATACGAGATATCATATTGAGATCTAGGCATAGGATTACCTCCACGATATGTTCATCGATAATGAACATGTTTGATCAATATATACAACTGATTAATCGTGGAATTGATCATGTGCACAAATTTCACATCTCACATGTGATCGTAACTGCTGGCTATTGCTGCTGTGCTGTATTATGTTCATGCATGACTATGAGGGTTTGCTTTACTTTGTAGAAGTGTCTTTCTGGGCTAAAAAGTGGAATATTCTTTGCTGGCCACAAACAAATAACCAAAAATGGCTTAAACATAAGCAACAATGTCTTTTATTATTGGTGCTGTAGTAATATAGAAGGGGAGACATGCAGTGAATCCCTCACTTCAGACAAAACAAGCACCTAGAACAAACAGCAGCATTACATGTGGTACATTCTTGCTCCCTAAACCTCTACACTTCCCCTTCAAGGTGCATTTCCTGACATCAGTGTGAAAATATAACACTAACTGGTTTTGAAGTCCTAATTCCCCTTCCTCTCATGGCTGCCATGACCTATCATTTTGCGGTTGCCATTCTGAATTGAAAACAGAGAGATGATAAAGAGCTTCAGTTTCTTCACTACAAAGGCCCCATCCCCAGCCAAGGCTTGAGTGTGGGGTTCATTGTATTAGTCATACAGTAATGCAGACAGCAGAGTCTGCGAGTCCCTCACCTCACCTCAGAAGAATGCTTGCATTGGCATTCTCCCTAAGCCCGTTTCTAGCCATAATGAGCTTATTTGATAGAGAGGGACATTGAGCTGTGTTGATGTGTAGACTAGGGAGTGGAATCCAGAGTCTGTGTTGAAGACTGTAATGCATTGCAGCTGTAGCCAGAGGAAGAGATATGATCCACTGTTTGTCTTTTCATCAAGACCAATGCCTTCACATTAATTTGCTGCAATAGCATGTTCTTAAACACGTTCTTACAATCAAACACTCGGTGTACATACCTTTAAGCCCAGAGAAGTAAGCATACTTGTAACAGAGCTCAAGACCTTTTAAACTATAGATTAGAAACACTTTAAGACATTGAAGTACAACTAAAATTTCCAAAGTATGACAAATAATGGCTGAAATTCTATGGCTAGGTATGATAGAGCATTAAAAATAGCTTATGTTGGCTGTAGTGCGACAATTTATTTCAGGTGAATTGACAGAGATGAAAAGTTGACCCATTTCACTGGCACGTACAACCACTTCAGGGTGGTCCTTTCAGAGCAGTGCAACCTCCGAGGTCCTCTGGCTGACTCCTTTGTGCCTTTTCTCTAACTCTCTCCTCCTTTTCTCCCTCGCCCATGTTCAGTGCACTGTCATTCTCTGTCTCTGGCTCTGTCAGTAAACACACTCTATTTCTCTGCCGCTGTCCCACTACTTCTTTAAGTATGGCTCTGGTCCCATAGGTCTTTACATTCCTTCTTCTCGCGAGTCACACATCCACACCCTGGCATTTTAAACACTCTGAAGGCCAAACACAGTTCAGCAGAACCTGGCAGCTCCACAGTGAGGAATGCTGGTCACCTGGCATGCTTCTGTTTATCTGCTATCTGCAATCAGGAGACTGTGTTGGTGCCATTTTAATGGCTTGCTTGTCTGGCCTCTCTATCCCTCGTCCAACACCTGAACCTTAGCCTAGGGAAGTGTCTGGCTGAAAGTCTGGCCACATACTCTCATAAACTCGTCTCTTCCTTTGTTGTATAGTCGAATTTGAGGCAGTATTTGATGGCATTTTGTGGGGGGTTACCAGCAACAGCAGACTTATTTCCTCATAATAGTAACGGTACAGTAATCTTCACACCTTTCACTGATGTCAGTGTTTACTGCTAGACAGGATCTTGCCAGCAGGCAGTTGTTTAGGATTCACTGTAATCACACAGTGTGAAGTGGCATATAATATTCTTCAACACTGTAATTCAGATCTAACTTTCAGAGCCCAGTCAGTAAACACTGTGCTGTTGTAATAGGTTATGTCTAAAAAGTCTTTATGTACTGTCTTTTAAAACTTGTTTAATTCAAATGGGAAACTTTGCCTTGACTTGTGTATTTGGCAAGAAACTGGAGAGGACTGGCCAAAAACATCTAAACCTTCCTACAAACTTTGCAAAGTGCCTGCATGAAAAAAAAAGAAAAACAACTGATGTGACAAGCAAAGCAAAAAACCCCAAACAGGTCTTCAGTGAGGCCTTAATCCAACATGTGTTAATTTTCAGCAAGACAAGTCTTGTACTTTCAGCTGTCAAATTCCAACAGCCCCTCTCCCACTCTCTCTGTTCTCAGCAGGTCTCTCCCTCCTCTCATCCTTTCTTCCTGTCCATCCTCTCTTTCTTCAAGGGGACAGTGTTGTCTTTGTCTCAGTGCCACTCTTGTTTAATTCCTCACAGAGGGAGCCTTGGCATAATGCTCCCCATTCACACTGCCTCTGCCCCATTCGAAATCCTTCAAAAACTGCAACCCAACAAAGACAGTGCTCCCACCTCAAATCTGAGAGGGATCTAGAACCATTTGTCTCATTACTCATCCATCCTTTCAACCATGTGCCTCATAATCTGACCATTCGATGCTTCAGATGTTACTTCTAAGTCCTCGGCTTTCATATCTGCATCCTGAAAATGTACTGTTTCACACAATGAACTTGTATTCTCTTTTTTATAATAGTTATGCTCATACTGCTTTTAAAGTCAGCAGTCTCTTGAGATAGGACCTAATTCTAAAGGCTAATATGACTCATGGGTTTTGGTTCAGCGGGGTTGGCAGGCCATATAAACTATGTATTATATGTCCCATACTTTGTTGTCTTACTCCCCCAAATCTCTGCTAAAGGAAGAAAGGCTCAGTGACTCCCAGCTGAGATCCAAGAATGTCAAACAGAGGGGCTGGCAATTCTCCCGAGTCTTAAATTTCATTGCATTTTGATTTGAGGTCAGGGAGCATATTATCAAAACAAATACCTTTTTTTTGGCAAAACAGCTCAGCTAGGCTCGATGGAACCTAAACATACTTAAACATGAAGAGGCATGTTTACACTGCTTTGGCTTCCTCGGACACCTGAATATTTTGAGTGTACATGACAAAAAGTTAAGGTTTTTGTTTGGGGTTTGTATTAGACTTTGGTAAATGCCTTAACAAAAGAGACCTAAATATGAATTTATGATTCAAAACTCAGCACCTGCTCTATTATCAATGGAACGGAAGAAGCATGAGTGTAGAAGCACGGGCAGGATTTGCACAGCTTTGACCATTGCTTTAACATGCAAATTCCAGACCTCAAACCTGGCTCCACCTTTCTGCAGCCTGCAGCTAGCATCTAACAATAGGAGAACCCATGTAGAATCATCTATCTGCAAGTATTAAGTGCTCACCCAGGCTGGAGTGAACTGATGAGGAAAACGCAAAGCAAGATGTTTTGTCAGCTTAAATGACATCTGGCTAGAGAAGCATGCTGCTCATGGTAAACAAACCACTCTCTTCACTCTCCTTAAGGTGACCTCTGTGTGGCTGTACAGGCCCTTCACTGGGCCAAAAATAACAAGAGTGTATCACACAAGAGTCCCTCGGCATGTTGTCACATATCTCCAGTTTTGAATGAGCAAAATGATTCCTGACTTAAGCAGAAATGTGTTTCTATAAACATCGCTCTGCAAGAATGTAAAACAGTTCGAGACTTTGATAAGACAACTTAGGTTTGAGAGTGTTTCTACACCTAGTTAGAATAGGTTTTCACTCTTTTTCTGCCCCAACAGACCCTAGTCCTTTTTTTTTTTTTGTTAATGCATCTTGGTTGGCACTTGCCCAACAGCTGTACTGCACCGAGTCAATTAGCATGACAAAACAAACCCAGCCTAGCACTGAAGCCTCCCCCTCCCCCTTCAGGTTCTCAAGCAGAAACCCATCGGCTTTATCAGGTGAATCTGTCCCAACACTCCCATTAGTGAAGGAATGGGAAAATGGCTTTGTTTGCTTTTGAGACAGCTTTTACGTACTTTTGCCACATCCTGCAGACATGCCAATGATGTGGCTGCCGGCACCTGGTCCGGGTCTGCTCATTTAAATTCTTGTTTATTTACCTACCATCGCAAATGTTTGCAGGTGGTGTTTTTTATTCTTGGTTGTCCTGATATAAATAGAAACGTGGCTTATAATGACTGGATATACAGCAAGGTGTATGTGTGTGTTGAATCTGGTGTAAGCGTGTGTGGATGTTTTTGAGGTTTGTGTAAAACCATAAAAGACACACAGAGCAGTGTGTGTTCAGCCAGAAGCTGTTTTTTTCCACTGACCATTGCTCCCAGACAGAGAAGCCAGCTGCTGCAGGCAAAAACAAGTGTGCAGAGATCTGCCCCTCAACAGCTGGGAGGAGGAGGATACACAGTACTTCAATCAAGAGGACTCATAAAGCTATACTTCAATCACTGGGAATTATAACCATACTTTCATTCCGGAGGCCTACAGACCAGCATGATTTGGGGATTTCACTCATTCAACACATGTACAAGTATAAATACTAAATCTTATTATTACTTGTATGAGATGTGTTAGAGAAATTCAGCTTCTGGGGACCAGCATTGGGCACTCTTGCCATTACCACTCAGTTAATATACTAAGAATGTTGCTGATAAGTAAACAGTGTCTGAATTAAATGATACATTGGCAAACAATGTAATACAATCACCATCTATATGATCTATAATCTAGATGATTACAGGGCACTACAGTGAAATTGAACACGTTTGGTCCAGGAAAGATCATTTTCACAAACAATTTTCTGCTTCTGATATGATTCAGATATAATCATGCATTCCTTGTAAATATATATACACTCACCTGCCGACTTAGTTAGATATGCCTACCTTCTATTAACTCTTGGTCCATTTCATTAGCTATACTTACATATATGTGCACTTTGCACAGTTGCAGTTTCTGGTGCATCTGTGTCTGCATAATCTGACAACTCCCTTTGCCTCGTTTATCAAAGGTCAGGTGCCCCACCGTGTAAAGATTATTGATGAAGTGGACTATCCTTTGTCTGGCAGGTTCAGTTTGTGTGCATGTCTGTGTGTGTGTGAGTGTGTTTACAATGCAAATGGCGGCTTGCTCAGTGTCAACCAAACTATCCAGCCTACAAACCTACATGGTTTTCTCAAGGACAATGACTAACATCAATATCATCTCCACATTTATGGTGAACCAACAGGTTAAATGTGTGCAATACAATGGACAGCAAGTGTTTAAAAGTGGAGACACACCCTGGGCCTATCACATGCACACACACACACACACACACACAATCAAACACACTCACACACATGTACCTAGAAGCAATTTAGCATCTCCAGTTCACCTGACATACATGTATTTGAGTACAAAACTGTGGGAGAAAACCAGAGCTCTCAGCCAAAATGCTCACAGACCTAGGGGGAACATCCAAATCCACAAAGAAAAGACTCAGGCCACATTGACAAGCAGTCAGAACCAGGACATGCTGATAAATACACAGAACTGTGGAAAATATATTTATCTCACCAGTAAGTGTTTCTCTGCAAGCAAAATCACAAGTAATGCAAACAAACAAAAATAGGATGATACAGGTTGATATTTTGTGAGCTGGTTAGAATAGCACAGGTTTAGTTCCACATTTCTCCACTCATCATACGTTACTTAAATAATGAAGGACTGATTGAGCCAAACACGGTATTTGATGGTAACTACCAATGATACTGGCCTTTGGTGAGATCAGGTCTGGAAATGCTAAAGCGAACACAATGATGTACTTAAAATCACTGTTTGCTGATTTTAATGTTAATTATATTTGATCTATTATTAGTGTTTTTTTATATAAAGAAACCATATACAGCCCAGCTAAAGTGCATTTTAATAATATTATTTTCTTAGGTGCCTGAGACTCTTACCCAGTACTGAGTATGGGTTGGTATGAAAGTGAGGATGTTGAAGAAGAAAAAGATGAGAAATTAAGTTAAAAGCTTTGGTCTTCTTTCCATAGAAAATCTGATTGGCCACTGGTAATTTGTCATCCCCAGGAGACTACATAATGAAATAAATGCAGATGAATGAAATCAGAGGATCTGTAACAGCTACTGCAAATAAATAGCTGTTTCATAATTAGCCATACCCCAGGTATTAGGTAATGTGTCGATTTTGGACCCGCTCCCAGCACAAAAATAAAGCCCATCTGCATGTCTATTGAGGTGGCAAATTTTTGATGAATTGTTATGTGTGGTTCCTTGCCTACCATACCTACCACACCTATGTGCAGATTTGCCTCCTATGTGTAGATAAATGACTGAACTTGATGGTGCCAAATGGTTTTGTCACACATTTGCTATGAATGCGAGGAGTAAACAAGCGAACACGTCTGGGAATCATAAACAGCTGCTTCTAATATTCTCACCCACACATCACCCACAAGACACTGAGTCATCATGAAACCTTACCAGGATGCATCAGTGCTTTTTCATATATGTCAGTTCCACTTAGGATCTGTAATTATATTGGACGAGTTCAAATTACTGTATGATGAGGAATTAAAGATGCTGGAACTCCTAAGGGATAAGTTAACCAAAAGCAATAAGCAGACAACATATATCATGCTTCAGTAATGTTTGGTTGGTTATTTAATACGACTGGAATTGCGTTTGGAGAAAGTGCAAAATAAGGATATTGTAATTCAGTTTCTGCACTGACTGACTGACAGTGCTGCTAGCCCATAATTGCTTTTTTATTTCAAAGCTTTTGTTTGGCTATCCAAGTTCTGGTCTCCAATGTTCATTTGCATAGCAAAATCACAGCACAACAAGTGTGTGTGTGTGTGTGTGTGTGTGTGTGTGTGTGTGTGTGTCTTTTTCCACACTCTCTCTCTCTCACACACACACCACTCTCTCTCACAAACACACACACAGTGGCTTTACTATTAAGGCACTACTATTAAAAAATGAAATGAAAATACACATTGTTGAGATATTCTGCACCTGTGAAAAAGCTCAGGTATGTGGAGTACCTGATTGAGAGTATATGGGCTAAAGCTGAATAATATTTCCTTTCTAAGGAAATTGTTAGTCAGGAAGTCAGAGAGGTAAAAAGGGGAGATTTTCTGAGGACAATGCACTGTCCCTACACCCCTTGACTGAAGATTTTTCACATTAAAATTAACGAAAATGAGTGCAACCTCCCCACATCTTACATAAAGAGATAATGATGAGGCTACCGTGTAAAACAGGATCAAAGTTTTTTGTGCTTAAAAGGGAATTCCACCAGTTACTCAAAAGGTTCATTTAATTAGGTGGCTAGGAAATGCATGATAAGCGATTTGAAGTGAAATGCTCCCTCCTACATGATATAGAATGTTTTAAATATTAACGAATTGTAAATCATGCCATGAAAGATTTACAACAAAACTTACACCAAAACTTTGACACATTAAGCAAGCTGCCAAGGTGCAAAGTGCAAATTAAATACTGCATGCCACAGACAATGCCACAGTCAGACCTAAAAGCTTGTGATGATAGAACAAATACTCAATCAACTTTACTTTGTTATAACTATAATTTGGTTATGGGAAAAACCATATCATTATTATTTTATTATTATTCACAGTGTAGAGAGAGAGAGAGAGAGAGAGAGAGAGAGAGAGAGAGAGAGAGATTTCAGTTTGGATTGTGAATTTGTTGTATGTGTGGGAACTGTTCACTGATTACAGACGAAGCATGACTAGTCACTGTGGCATAGCTAATAACTGTTAAAACTTCTCCACAGGATTTAGGGAGCATATCCACACATCCACAGACACATTTTATGAAACTATGTGACCTACATTAATTTCACTCCATCATATTACTTTCACTACATCAAGATTACTTTCAACTCAATGTAACTCAACCTCAAATAATCTGAATGTATCCTTTGCAAGGCCATATTTGTACATTTTATCCTGTCCCACAATTTAAATACTTTAGCATGTGATAGTGTACTTAATCTGTAATTAAAACCATTAAAGATCAATACTGAAACAAACTTACCAAATAGGCTCCTGCACTTCATGCAACAATAAAGAAATGGGTTATCCTTGCACAAACATGTGTCCTCCCAACTTAGGTCTCATGAAGTTAAATACCGCTGGAGGCTAACTCAGCTTCATTCATACCTAAAGACATTCTAATTCCTTTTCAAAAGCATTGACCCCGAAGCACACTGTAATCCTCTATTGAACAGCAAATCAATTGGTTTGTAAGGCACCAGGTCAGAAGAACAATAACATAATAAATAGTGTTCCAAAAATAAGCAGAGATAACTTTTTTTTTTTTTACCATTTTGCCGATACTGTCCACGCTATCCAGTGGTCATCTTCTAGTTCCTTAATCCATAGAAACGAAGATCAGTTTTGCAGGCAGACCAGTATTATGTCCATAGTCTCTTACATCCAGAGGGTTTGTTGTATATGTACTGCTGTCCAGTTTGGAGAGGATGGTGTTTTTCGGCTGTAGTAACTTGCCTCCATCCTAGAGTGCCTTTCCCAAGTTTGCCCAAGAGTAACTAGAATAGAAAGCTGTAAAGTGTCAGGCAGCCTGTTGCTTGGCGTGCTACTCTGTTGCTTCCTGACTGCACTGTGCTTTTTCAGGGAGAGAGAGTGAGAGAGAGAGAGAGAGAGAGAGAGAGAGAAAGGGAGGGGGAGGAGAGAAGCTTTCTCTTTCAGAGGAAATCCCCCTTAAGGCTTTTCATACTTTTCCTCAGTGGCAATTCTGGTCTCCCCCCAAACTTGTATACAACACACACCCGACCAAAACACACACACACATACTCACTCTCTCACTCTCTATTTCTCTCTCTCTCTCTCTCTCTCTCTCTCTCTCTCTCTCGCTCTCTCTCGCTCTCT
>JBBMFX010000101.1:16296550-16307278 GCA_037832545.1 Rhabdalestes septentrionalis
CGCTTTCTCTCTCTCTCTCTCTCTCTCTCTCTCTCGCTCTCTCTCTCTCTCTCTCTTTATCTCTCGGTCTCTCTCTCTCTCTCTCTCTCTCTCTCTCTCTCTTCGCTCACACATACTGTCATGCTATTTCTCTCTCTGCTGTGCCACATGTTTCTGTGAGCATGCGAGGTAGGATATAACAATTAGTTAATGGAACATGGAGAGGACAGAATAGATCTCATCTGGTCAAAAAAAATCCTCATCTAATCTTCTTTTAAAACTCCACCAGTTAATCCCGCACTGGCCTGGCAAGAGACAACACCAGCCAACATACTGTCATTCAATTAAATATATATATAGAGAGAGATGAAACTTCCTGTTGTGCCATTTTGAGGATTTAATTCAACCTTATGTGAAGGTTCCTACTAATGTAAAGTCTAGGTGACCCCACACAATGGCCCAGGCGACATACCACAGACCATCATTAGTAGCTGCATCAGCAGGACACTACCTTTGTGCTAAGGTCGCTCCTGAGTTGTATGGTATCTATTCCCTATTTAATGTATTACACCAAAGAGAAGTTTTCCACAAAGCAATTTTCTCGTCTGTTTTGAAATACAGAATGAAAATCATTTTTATTCTCAGAGATTGATGAGTTGGGGTCAACATAAATGCCAATAAAATATGATAAAATATTATTGTTATTATTATTACATTCATAAACTTATATTTCTTTGTGCTTGGATCTCTTTTACAAATATTGTGCAGTTTTCTGCTGTTTTTCTTTTTTCATATGGATCATATTTTGTCCCTCTGCAAGGGAATGAGGGCTTCCTTCCGCATATGCAATAAAAACAATATTGTTTGCGTGCGTGCGTGCACATTTGTGTGAAAGAGAAAGTGTGGTGTGGTGGAGAAAGAGAGGGTGATGTTCTTGTGGCTGTATGTGCTTCTGCTTTTGAATGTGTGTTTTTTGAATCATCAGTGTGTGTGAGTGTAAGTGTGTGTGTGTGTGCGTGTAAGAGAGGGAGAGAGGCTGGCCCTGGGCATAGCAAAGCTCACTCCATTGCTGACGTGGGTTTTAAATAGCAGCACTGGCGGCTTCAACCCAAACACAGCCATGCCAACATCACAGGGTTTAACACAGAAACAAGCTGTGCTGGACAGAAACAGAGCTAAAATTGCGCATTCAGCGACCTGCATCATCGCTTTCTGTGAGCTAAAGAGAGAGAAAACACTCTTTCAGTCTAGTTTATTGATCTAGTATATTTTCAAATTAAGATTTGAAATGAAGTCAATCTGCTGATTTTTCACATTTTCTGCAAAATTCAATTAAAGTGGTTTTATGTGAAGGGAGATAAACATACTGACTTAAATTCCTTTGCAATTCTGGTGATAGTAACCAGGGGTTACAATGTCCACAATGCAAATACAGCCATTTATTTACCATTCAGAAAGAGCTGTGAACCACTCTGTCTTCTGAGCTTTTTTACTTACTAACCATTAATAATAAAATATGATAACCGGAAATGTAATATGATAATGAGGAAAACACTTTCAAGTCTCTGAATATTGCATCAGGCACCAGGCAGCATATTTGTAACCATTTCATGTTAAAACATGTAAGATTGTTTCTAGAAGTAGTCTCATAAATCGCATGCTTTTAATTATTAGAATACTATATAACTGAAAAGTTTTTAATCCAGTGCCTGTATAGCAGTGGCAGATACATCTGTGGTCTCCTTGGGTTCGTTTGATCATTTATTTAAGAATTATAATATGGGGTCTTCTGCTGTGTTGTGACATAATCCAGATACTCCGACCAGGTCTAAATTGGAATATCAGATTATGTTATTAGCCTATAGTAATAAGTCTGTCGCTAGCCTGTAAGATGATTTGTATTACACGCACACAGTTATCCACAGTTACATAGTGTCATTTAAAGAGTCAAGCAAAAAGTCAATTTTCTCTTGTGTGTAAAAATAAAACTTTTCTCTAGCTAATAGATGACGTGCTAATGTAGCTTACATGTCTTTTAGGGTAGGTTTACACGATGACGATGTGAACAGAAGACGCAAAAGTGGCGTCACGTCTTCACTTTTTATTTCGCGTTCAGACGAGTGTTTTCGGGAGGAAATCTGCGTGCATACGGTGATGCAAAAAGTGTGTAGAAATCGATTGGATTTGCATGCCAGACGGCTAGGTGGTGCTGTGATACACTAACACAAACGCCGCCATGCAGATCTGAGCCAGTTTTGCGTCTTGGCCAGTTTAGACGGAAACGCTACGCCGGAGCGTCTTTAACTTTTCCACTTTCGAGGGTGGTTTGAGATTTTTGCGTCTTCAAGCCCCAAAAAAGCCGTCACCGTGTAAACAAAAGGCACATCCTATAAAATATTTAGTCGTTTTTACTCGCAAGCGTCTTCGTGTAAACAGGCCCTAAATGTAGCTGATATTAACTTGGCAAAATTGTTTGTCAAATTAATAATTCACACAAATGTCTACTGCTACAAAGTATCATGTGTAGTGTTAAGCAAATGTACAATTTCTCAAAACAACTTGATTTTAATGTATTCGAGTACATGCTTATTTTGCTATCGTTATACTTCCCCCCTATCAGCTTATTGGATGGTAGTTTTTATATGCAGGGGTCCTCGGGTTATAACAGTCTCGACATATAATATTTTGAGTTTATGATGGTCATTCCCATAAAAAAATTTTTTGAAGCATATGTGTTTCGGTTTACGCCATTTGCATTGTTTGGTTGCATTCAGCGGAAAAATACTCCGTATGAAGGAAGGAGTTGCAGTCCCCCAGTACCCAGTACAGTGTGCAAGTACAGTAAATTTGTCCTTTTCCTTTTTATGTGGCTTAGATGTGTTTTATGTTCTAGATGATGATATGACAACTGAATAGGTAAGTGACTTTGGCTAGGGTGTATTTTGACATATTTTGGCTTATTTTGAGTGACAACAAGAGACACAGACTCTCATAGAACTCACAAGCAATACATCTGCTATTAGACCTTTCTAATCTAGGATGTGTTTCCATTGCTGATTTGAAATTTGAAGCTAGTTGCTCTTCATAAACCGTTGTTTAACTAGTTTTTTTGCTTTTTGTACACTACAAAATCAAATAATCCGTGTAATGAGTGAGTAGCAGAAGAAATTTGATTTGTTACACATGCTTCATCAACCTGTTATCCTTGGCTTTGGCATATGTTTAAGAACATGTATACTTAATGCATCATAAGAGCTTGTTACTACAAGGGATTATGTCCTATTATGTCCTAATTACAGCCTTACAAACACAACCAGTTTTCAAAGTGGCTTTAGGGGTAACTAAACCATGACTTAAAAGATGCAGGTGACAAGAGGCATTTCACATTAATGGAGGTTGTGTGTGCGTGTGTGTGTGTGTGTGTGTGCAATAGCAGAGAGAAAGACAGATGTCGTCAGAGATGCTCTGCTGGGAATAAGGCATTCTGACATTTGTTTCTGCTGACATTTCCAGTTGGATTGAGAGTAGTGAGGAGAGAGTGATGGAGGGAGTGGCAGTACAATACAGTCTCATCTCAAACCACACAGCTATAATTAGAGCCAGTTTTTAACCAAATATGTGACAGTCTGCAGAAACCGTTGGTTGTCAATAACGTCCGTCATGCCTAAAAGGCAAAGTATTTTTAAAAAATTATATAATGCTGAAACATGATTCATTATTTGTTAAAAGGTTCATTTTTATTTTTATTTTTTCCTTTCTAGCTGAGGCAAAGCAGCTGTTAACAGGTTGGCCACGGAACTATAATTTTTCTTGCTCTTGAAGATATCATTCCAAATTCATAAGTGAGTGTGCGTCACAACTTGAATCGGCATAATAAAAATGAAATGTTGTTTTAAAAAATATGGATGGATTCTGCATGCCACCACATATTTATAATTTCTTGATGAATGTGTGTATGCATCAGTTGACAAGAAAAAAAAACATAGCTAAATATGATGCCTTTTGTAAATGTTTTTTGTACAAAGACTCGCTCTCTCTCTCTCTTTTTCTCTTGCTACGTCCCTGAGGAGAGTGTGGATCTCACACTGAGAATAGACGTGTTTGACTCATAAAAGTGCAACTTTGAAGGTGATAATTAATCAGATGTACACAGACAGAATTTTAAAATATTTTCTCATCCTCTGAGAAAGGTGTTGGTAATGCAATTTATAACTGCCTTTACACATGGGACAAAATGAGTTCTTGCATTGTGTTTACGTCTAAAATGATGTCTTCAGCATGCTGATCATATGAAACGGATCTGTTTATTATCTACTTCATTCGAGTGCTTGGGGTGATGAAAGAGACAGTAAGAAAGTAAATGAAGGGAGAGCGATGAGTCCCCAGTAACTGACATTCTCAGTGACACAGTCAGCTTAAATGTTAATGCCCTCTGCACTCTGTTTGCACAAGCTGTGCACACTGGGAAAAAGTGTGTGCATATATATCTGTTTGTAAATATTAAACAGTCTATAAAAAAGACTCCTTGCCTGGCTGCTGCAGGACTGAAACAACAGTCATGAATGAAGACTGAGCTTGTGCCAGAGAAAGGTATATTGTGTATATATTGTTTACACCTTGTATCAGACCCTCTGTAGTGAATGGCAATGAATCTGAAACTTCTGGGGTCAGGAAAGAGAATTTTGACAGAAAATGTATGAGTGTTAAAAAAGATGACATGGGAATGTTTTTTTTCTCCCAAATATGTGTGTGTGTGTACACACACACACATATCTGGGGGGGAAAAAACATACCCATGTCATCTTTTTTAATACTCATACATTTTCTGTCAAAATTTTCTTTCCTGACGCTATATATATATACACACACATCAAACATAAAAGCATGTACAGTCCAGTCCACTCATTTGTGCAAAATGAGTTCAAAACATGAACTTAGGATTTGACAATTTATAAAACCTTTTGCTTATTTCAAATTGTAATGTCTGTGTTGCTGAGTATGAGGTTTATATATGCTAGAAATTTCAATGTAATTTCAAACATCTTTATGCTCAAACCTGATACATTGCTCTGCGCTATTGTAAGATCCCCTGTCAGAATATGTCACTGACTGTAACTATGAGACCTGTTTTGCTTTCTGCTACTAAAGACTTATATCTGGCCTGGCACAACTGTTCCTAGATCTGCACCAGAGTCTCTAACACTGGCAGCCATGTGTCTCTGTGCCATCTGCTGATCAGATGGCACATCACATAAGCCCTTCATCTGGTTTTGACGTCCCTATTAATCTCTCTTTAATTGAGCTGCAGTGTTTTATCCACTAGTGGCAGTGCGAATATAGGGAGAGGGCATAGCAAATACCGTATACAGCTGAAGTATTCTGTATCACTGTACTGTACTGGTAAGACAGTATATCAGATGTAAAGGAACTTTATTTTGATCATTGACTGTACAGATGTGTAATATCTAAGTCTAAAATAACCAGAAAGCCTTCTAAAATAGTTTTTACATTCATAATGTTGAGAAACATATTCCTAAGGGTTAACTAGAAGAAAGACAAAGCATCTTCATGGCTGCACTGTATTTCTGGTCATATTCTACTATTAATTCCAGTGGAACAAACACACTTGTACTGATCTTGTATGCTGTGGATTTAAACTTCAAATTACTATGATTAGTCATATGATGCAGGAATATTCACCTCAGTGATCAGGGCTCTGAACCATTTTACATTCACACATCACGTCATCAGTGTCAAGGTCCTGTTTTTTCATTGTTTGGATCTATGTTAAACCTGTAGCTACATATCCTTGCATTTTATTAATAGCTGGCCCAGAAACCTATTTCTGTATATCAATGGATCTTTGTAGAATTTGTCTTATTATTTACATCTTTACAAACTCCCAAACACAATTGGATAAATAGTCTGTCAAGCTTTAATGTACTGTATCCTATTATACGCTCTGCAGCATTTTAAGACTATTAATAACTAACGAAGCCAACCAGCTATGTTACGTTCATTATGATAACACAAGTTCAGGGTAAATTGAGCTTACACGGGAAGTGTTATATCAATATAAACTAAATTACATTAAACAGATATTCAGACCGGTTTGCTGTAAGAACCACATCTGGTAAATATTTCTGGCCTAATCTAATGGCTTCCCAGTTCTAATTATTGATTCACCTTTGTTAAAGGATCCATTTAAAATGCTTTTGTATTAATGTTAGCAATATTATGTTGAAGTTTGAAATCAGAACAGAAGTGTTACAAATATTTTTTCAGTTTGTTTTGGGATTTTTGTTTGTTATATTTTGTTGTTTTCATTTGAGCCCTGAGTTATATACAGTGCAACTTAAACATACAGCAAAAAATGATCACAAATTAAAAATAAAATCAGTTAATTAAAAGTTAATTGAGTCCTCCTCAATGATGGGTACTGTCATTGTTCAAATCTGACTACTTTTGAGTAAACTTTACATCTTAAAACTAATTTCTTAACATCATTCTAAGTGTATTTATATATGTGTATTTTAATGATAAAATCTTATTGTAACCTTTAGATTTGACACACTGTTACATGCCTGTGACTAAACATACATTTAGGAATCTACTTCCCAGTGCTCCAACTCTAACCTAAAGCACCAAATAAACAAAATACCACTAGAATGGGACACTGCACCAGGCTAAACCAGTTAGCTACAGATAAACTCAGACTGCTTGCTTGAAGTTCATTAGTTCTGTGATCAAGCAGCATTGAGGTTGTTTCTAACAGTCACTATATAAGCAAGTGAAGAACCATTATGATGGGGAACCATCTTTTTTAGACCAAAACATTTGAACCGAGCATCAAATATGGTTTTATATGAAACCAAATAGCAATCTTTTGTGGTTCTGTAAAGAAACATTTTTTATGTTTTTCAAAAAGTATACAACATTTTCTCCATGTTGTCAAGTAGTTTTGTGAAAATTGGCTTCCCGGTATCAGACTGGAGCAAGAAATCCTGCACAACTAGCAAATGGGAAAAGGTCCCAGGTGTGCTTCAATGCCTGACCAGGGGCTCATCCATGCTGCTGAATTCTGCATTCAGTCAGCACAGGTTATATGGACTCTATTAGGAAGGCCATGGGGGTGTCCACTGAGGGCATTTTCTCCAGGCTGCAGCAAGCCACAGTCACTATAACTCTCATTGATTCATTAGGACACAAGCGTGAAAGAAGCGCCTTAGAGACACGGGCACGCTATTTCACATAATCCCTGCAGACTGGGAATGGAGACTCAGAGGCTACTGAACCATAGAAGGAAAAGGCACCAGGCCTGGGCTGGGAAGGCAGAGGTATCCAGGTCTAAACAAGCTAAATTCAATGATGCCCAGCAATGTACTCACTAACCGGATATAACAGAGTTTGGGTTTCAGGTACTGGTCTGGAATCACTATAAAGACATGAGATTTTCAATCAATCAATCAACTTTTATTTTCCCTTTACAGTGCAGTGAACAATTAAAATTTATAATTAAGAAGAGAACAAAACCAGAAATCAAACATCAATAAAACTAGAAATTAAAAACCAAGAGATAAAAGTAAAATATAAAACAAAAAAAACAAGCAGATTTCAAATTAACTATTCGAAATAAAATCTCACCTTTTCTGTAATCCTTACTTGGGTTGCAGGTACCTGGAGCCTGTCCTGGGGCAAAAAAAGGGCACAAGTGAGGGGGGCCGAAACTAAAATCTAAATAATTAAATACAGTTATTAGACAAATCATAAAACACATTTACAAAGTTACACACACTCAGCCTTATCTGTATTCCTCTGTGTGTCTCTGGGCACAGTGTGCTTCTCAGCTTAACCCTTTTCAAAAAGTGTCACATTTGACGTTGGATCTATGGCCGATAAAAACACTACTGTCCCGTGAACATCATTATGATACAATAAACCAATCCTAGATATTTCAGGACCTGACCAATGATCCACACTAAGCACAAGAGATAGGACTTATGATGGTGTAACTTTGTGAGTTTTTGTGATCCAGAACTGCAGCCTTGTGTTTTCCAAAGAACTACTATACCTTAATGTCCCAGATGAATTGTTGGTGCAGTTTGAGTATTCTGTGAAGCTGACGTTTTGTGATATTAATCAGTTATCTTGATAATTGGCTTTACATTCCCATCTGCAATATTTGATTTTGCTTAATGCTGATGGATTGTGGTCTACATTAGTCTCAGACTGTCTAGTGCTTGATTTACAGTTAACACCACTGTCCTCTGCAGAGCAGACTGAGGTTTAATCCCAGTATAAGAGTCCTGTGTCAGAACTCTGAATGCTACATTGACAAACATTGTAACTGCAATTACAGACAAGAGCATCTGTCATCTGGGTAAATGAAAAAGATTGTTTCTCATATCAGCCATTATTTTTTGTCTCAACAGTATAAAAACTTGTCCAAGATTAGTTAATGCAATTCAGTGCACTGTTATATAAAAGGCTGATCTCTGCATTTTACTCTGATACATTTGACAAACATGGCCTGAGGTGTGCAGCTCTAAAAGTAATGATGATTAGGTAATGTCTACACTAGTAAAATACATTGATGTAATTCTTTGGAGAAATGATATAGAAGAGGGTGTGAGTGTGCAAGGCCCAAGTAAAGTTTAAAGAATCTCCATTTAACATTTAAAATAATCTCCATTTAACAATTTCATTACATGGATTTTAATCCTGTGACAATCCTAATGCACAAACATTATGCACTTTTTTATTTTATTTTGGTTATGTTGGTAAAATGTTGTTTTGTACAGGAAACACCATAGTCCTTTTTTGGAGAAATTCATATAATTTGGTCAATAAATTCTACTTGGACACTTGAAATCTTGAAATGAAAGTGACAGTGACAGTGCCCGCTAAGCACAGAATAATGAGATATGGTTAAGTTTTTCTCATATCTTTATTATTGTGCATATTGGTTTATTTAATTCTTTTCATTTTTTGTTGGATTAATTTCATTTATCTTATAGATAAATCATAACCTAACTTGCTGGATAGCACTCTTAGTTAACAGCAGGGACATTTTTAAACCTGGCATTGCTCATTCTAATCTGCATCTTTGTTGATCATGCAAATTGTCTGTATCACCTGTTGATAAAAAAAAAACAATCAAAAACCTAATTAATCTAATTAAAACTGTCCATCTGCTGGTTTGGTAGGATATTAGACCTGGCCAAACCAGTGCAACCCCACCAGCAACTGTAATGCTGACATCTGGTTCTGGGTGGTAACAAACACCACATTAAAGCGTCCACTGGAGCATCAGTAAACTCTGATTTCAATAAATATAAACAGTGTAAAACTCGAACTAAAACCCGTGGTCACCCTCAGATTTTCAGTAAATATAACCGATTTCTCCTAAAACACCCTTCTCTAAACCATCACTATCACAGTTAGGGATGGGTAGTGAAACCTGGTTCTTACTCAGCCCTGGTGCCTAATTATAAAAGACTGCAGTCTCGATAAGCTTTAACGGTAATGGTTCTGCTGTCGGTACTGGAGAAATAAAAAAAGAGGACAGGAGAGAGCTCCCGCACGCACACAAGAGGAGAGGGCTCTCTCTCTCTCTCTCTTTCTCTTTCTCTCTCTGTCTGTCTGTCTCACACGCACACACATACTCCCAATGTCTCCCATATACACGCACATGCTCACTTTCTCTCTCTCTCTCTCTTTCTCTTTCTCTCTCTGTCTGTCTGTCTCGCACGCACACACACACCCAATCTCTCCCATACACAAGCACATGCTCACTTTCTCTCTCTCTCTCTCTGTCTTTCTCGTGCACGCACGCACACATGTATTAAAATACTATGGAATTGCCATGCCATTGCACTATTCAGCCATAGTTGCATTTCATCACTTCTGTAAAGGTGAAAACGTGAATGTATGAATGTATTTGGATGAATTACATAAAGGTAACTTTATTGACCATGTCTACCGATGAACTACACTGAGACAAAAATTGTAAGATGTTTTGTTATTGTTGTTCGTAAATAAACGTGTGCACAGTGGATGAAGTACTGAACAGCAACAGTCTGTGTCATCTCCTTGTTTTATTTACCTGCTTACAGGAACATTATCTTTACTATTGTGGTACCACTCTTGGGACCCGTAAAACGCGCACACAAGATGAGAGGGCTCGCGCTTATGGAGTGACGACGGGGGAGACAGCCAAACGATCCAAAGTATGGCTACATATTTGCAACAAGATTTTTGCTCGTAAAGGCAGAAACATGAGAAATGTATCAAAACACCCAACCAAGGGCTCGAAATCAGTGTTAATAATTTTATAAACACACATTCAGTTACATATAGCCTACATATAGGCTAAATATTTAGAATATTTTTTGCAGTAAATAAATATTAAACATTAAAATGACTGTGCTATAGTGCTGCATTTACAAATAATAATAAAGATCAATAATAATAAACTAAGACATTATAAAGAAGAGCTCACCAAAAATGCCATTGTAGTGAGTCCAACTTTTTTAGATTCGGGTTAGAATTAGGGTTAAACAAACAGCATATTGGGAGGTTTGTAAGTCTAGTAGGTCCAACACATCGGATAATTTTAAACTATATAAGAAAAAGTAAATATAAACTTACATTAATTGACAAAACATGCATATTGCATTCAATACAATGTATTAGCATTAAAAATTGTGACTTTTAGCATATATGTGCCTCTCCTAAGCAATATATATA
>JBBMFX010000101.1:16311756-16324915 GCA_037832545.1 Rhabdalestes septentrionalis
GTATATCACATCTTTACTCAGCAAATAAAGAAAACATATTCATTTCATGTGAGTCCATTACAAGAAAAAAGTCACAAAACACTGGTAATCACAGAACAAATTTTTATTCCAAAAATGTGTGTATTGTAAATATTGACACCCCTGTTTAGTTGTTTGTCTACCAAGCAGCACTGAATCTTCTCTTATAATGAGAATGAATTTCCAGGCATTCCTCAATGCAGCATCGCTCCAGATCTTGCATAGTCCTTGATCTTCTCTTGTGCATTCTCTTCTTGAGATTAACTCACATGTTTTCGGTTGGATTTAGGTCAGGGGACTGAGATGTCTGTGGTAAAATGTTCATTGGGTGAAATCACTGTTTGCTGTTTCTTGGCTTCACAGTTTTGGCTTCTTGGCTTGACTTGGCCTGATTTACTAAATAAATCCAGGGGTGCCTTGCAAACTCCAGGTACATCTGCTTGCAGCAAAAATAAAAAATAAGTCCTCTTTCTGGCATAATTTTCAGCTTGTTTGCATGAAAGTGATTAGTAGAGTGGATTCGTATTACAGTGGATTTGGAGACATTGTAACCATAACCTACCAAATCTGTAACCCTGAAACTGACCGTAGGGTTTTTTTTTACTAATCTGACAATTTTCCTTAATGTGGTTGCAGACAAAAATACCCTTGGGTTCTCTTCCAGGGTGATTCATCTCAGTTTTTATTTCTTACATTCTTAACAATTTCCTTAAATGTTAAAATCATAAAGACATTTTAAGTTGAACAGTTATTTTCTTGCAACCATTTCCAGATTTGTATTAATCAGCACACTTCGGCCCAAATGAAGATGAATGCTCTTGAATCTTTCCAATGGTGATGGATGTCTGGACCTGTGTCACCTCATTTTATACCACAGTGAAACAATTAATTACTTGCTAAAAGTTCCTAAACATTTAGGTCAACTTAAAATTAGTTAAATCTATTTTATATATGTGATTGTGTTTTGAAACTTTTTAAGTAATTTGTTTATTCTCAGACTAAACACACCTCAGATAGAACTCTTTTTCTGATTTCAATATAATACTATACTCTCTGTCTTGATCTTGTGTTTGCCTTTCATGTCAATTTTTTTAGTTCGGAAGGGCACTAACACAGAAAAGAAAACTTTACATGACATTCATACCTGATCCAAACCTCACTGTGGAAATCTCAGAGCTGGAGTTGTGGGACTGGCATATTCCATGTCTCTTCTTGGTGCCTCCTTATACATTAATGGTTTGAACACACCAAAACAGGTCTAATTGGCAAGTCTAATGTAGATTAATCATGAGACTGGTGCATTGTATGGCTAGGTGATCTGATGAATAGCTAATTATTGTGGGCCTGTTCATCCCCTCCTCCTCCTCTACTCTTCTCTCTTATATTCATTTCTCAGTCTGTGTCTCAGCAGCTGCAGCAAGAGAGCAGAGAGAGAAGTGGCTTTCAGTCAGTGGGCTAAAAAAGACCTTTTTAAAGTGAATTCTCAAAAGGAGGACCATTTTGTGCCATTTCAGAGAGGTCCTTTCTGCCTTGCACTAAACGGGCCTCTTGGCTGTATGGAGAGTTTAGAGGGTACAAAAGTGTGGTTGTGGACAGTCAGTTATTTATCTCTTCTCTTTGGAAAAAAAATGCTGGTGCTTGTTGTCATGCTGAAAAATAAAGCAAGGGAACTCATTCAGAGGTGAAAGCGTTTGCTTTTTAAATTGGTTCCATTGAGGACATACCAGTGCTCTGCAAAATATTACCTTCCACTGCATGGAGAGAGAACACTCACCATGTATTTTCATTTGAAATCCCAACCGCCCTTGAATTTATGCAGTGCTCTTTTCATACTAAATTAGGCTTCTGGGAAATGTGAACCAGACAGGTTTTTTTGTTTTTAGGTTATGGGGCCTAATAAAATAGGATATTAAGCATTTAGCATTACAGGTTAGGGGTTTCGTCATGAGACTGGAGATCCTAAAAATGACACAGTAAACATGGTTCCAGGGGGAAGTCATTACACGTGCTGACCAAACTGTTGCCTGGTCGTCTCTGGCCATGGTGCTGATCTGCCCCCCCCCTCCCCCCTCCCCCCCTTATCCCCCTCCCCCTTCCCCCAAGGGCCCTGTGCTGAGTGTTGCAGCATCACTGCTCGTCTCTGAGCCGCGTCTCTTCACTGCGAACGTGAATGAAGGGCGCAGTGATGGGGATCAGCGTGTACCGGGGAGCCGAGCACGCAGCGACCCCGAGGAGAAATGAAGAAATGAGCTCGCGTTGACACTTTAACACGTGCTTTTACCGTTCGAGAGGCTTTTTTTCTCTTTATTTTTTCAGGAAAAACAACACCACTCGAGGCAGCCTGGTCGCACGGCGCTGCCCGGGTTTACTACTGGAGTTTCCATAATCGCTCCGGGGCGAGATCGTTTCTGCTGCAAAAAACGCAAACGCACACTTGAGGATCGCGCCTGGAAAGGTAAGACCCGAGCGAGTGGCGTGTCTGTGGCATCTCAGCGAGACTCGAACGCAGAAGGAGTGCGACAGTGTCAGAAACAAACCCAGAAAAGTGGATGTGGGGGCTTAGCCTGCTCTGTTTTTTTTCTCTGTTGATCATTTGGCTCGTTGTGCAGGGTTTCATCAGCCTGGCTGCAGTTCTGGTACAGTTGTTGCTCTGTGGTTTGGGACGTGTTTTGCAATTTAAACTATGATCATCAGAAGCACTTTCTTTAGTCAGGAGTCTAGACGTTCTCCTTCTGCTCCAGTCTGGGCGCGCTGGTGGAGGAGACTGTCCCGGTTAGATGCACTAGAAGCGAAAGGGAAGAGATCGCTGGCCAATCAGATCCACGCTCCGCTTGTTTCCTCCGCGTTGGCGCGACAGTTGGGGGTTTAGGCGGTGTCCTGATGGAGCTGGGAAGTGGCTTGTAGTTCATCGGGTTTCAGCTCAGAGACCTGCTGAGATGTCTCAGCCCAACGTGCTCTCCTGATCGTCTGTCAAAACGGGAACAGCTGAGCAAAAGTTGGAGCTTCTCCTCCTTGATACGCACAAAACGTGGCAGAAATTGAATAATGTCAATGGTGTTTTGGAGCAAGGCCAGAAGAGGAGAGCCGCTTTTGGTTCCTTTAAGAGCTTGTCAGCGCCAGTTTCTCTAAATATTCATCTAGTAAAAGAAATGCTGTAAATTGATATTGTTTCAACCCTTTTCGAATCAGTTAAGAAAAACTGTGCATACGCACACTCATGTGGCACATAGGCAAAGGGGAAATTGCGTTTTGTCAGGCTGCTTTAGTTTAGATGTGATTTTTCTAAATTTCCGAAATGCATAAGTACAGGTGCTCAATGTTTAAACACCTGATAACCTCAGGAAACCTCACTGATGATGTTTCTTAACACATAGTAGGATACATTTTTAATCTATTAAAAAAAAAAAAAACATACCAGCCTCAAGGTCTTGTATGGTAGTAATCTTCATTTTTGGCTTACTTAGGTACCCGCATGTGGCAAATTAACTTACTGTACAGCACCCCCATTCACTCAGCCTGAACTACCTTGGCTTGTATTTAGAGCAGGGAAAGAATGGGGCTGACTAGTGGTGGGAACCAGCTGTGGTATCTTCAGCGCAGAAATTAAATTTGTCAAACTGCGGTGCTGTTTCATGTAGTCAGCCTCAGTTTGACACCCTTTGGCATTTGCGCTTATAAAAATCTGGACTGACATCTTCTGAATGGGCCCGTCGATAAGAGGACAGGAACAAGCAGCAGCAGCAGCAGCAGCAGCCAAGGCCATGAAAGGACTGCTAATCCTGGCAAGATCAATAGCCTTTTCAAGTGTTTGCCCATATTTACATTCAGCTGAGGTTGACCACGCTTGCTCTCTTTCTCTGTGACTGTCTCTCTCTTGTACGGCAGCGCATATTGGTCAGTGACAATATTTAATATAGTTTTACTGTGGTTACAGCCTTTATTGGACATTTTTGTACAGAGGAGCTGTAGAGCTGTGTTCTGTGTTCGTTTAATGCTTAAAACCTTTGGAATATGCAGACTTAGGATCTTATTATTTAACATCGGGTATGGATTTAATATATTTTTGATATTTTTGGCCGCCACTTGAGAAGAGAGTAAATAGTTTTTTTCAGGCTCTCTCTTTCTCACTCTCTGTTTCTTTCACTGTCTCTCTGTGTCTCTCTTCCTCTCTTTATCTCTCTCTCATAGACATATACCACTCACAAAAGTTAATCAGATGTGTTTACACAACATACACATTCAAATTAATCTTTGTTTTATGTAGTAGACTGGGCAAAGAGAAATAGCTTTTTGCAGACTTTTTTTGCTTTGGAATGATCTGCCACGCCATAAAACAGTCCAGGAGACCAGATTGTTTTAACCTCCACACTGGTGGACAAACAGGACCTATTCACCCATGAAAAGCCCTTGTGGCAGGCCGCTGTGTAAAAGTGAAGGGCATGTCATTGTTGTGCTTGCCTGTGCTGGGCAGAGCTAGTTAGATGATAATGCTGTAAATGCTGGCCTATGTATTATTTATGAAGATCTGTATTAAATATCAGCAGAATTGGTTGTGAGTGTGTGTTTCCGATCCCAGGCCTGATTTCACCGAGTTGCATCAATTGGGGCAGAGGATGGAAGAGTGTCCAAAGAAGAGATAATATTGTCCTTTTTTTCTACATTTTTCCCTCTAAATGGGATGGGTTTGAATGGATTTTCTGCAGACCCTGACAGGCATGTGAAGGGGACAGAGAAAAATGTTTCTTGGTGAATAAGCATGAAAACTGATGGCAAGAAAAAGACACAAACAAGTATTTTGCACTTTTCCCTGCAGTGCAATTTTGATTGTGGAATAAAGGGAAGCAAATAGTGATGTCATTATTGACTGTGTGGTCAAGAATGGTGGAAGATGAAATCCACACAACACACACTCACACAACACACACATACATACACACCAGAGCACTGTTCTAAATTTGAATGACCTTAGTTCAGATAAGATCATATTTCACTGAGTCTAAGCACAAAATAATATCACAAACTTGATTTGATTCTAGTCTAAATGTGGTCTGTACTTTCTTGGTTTTAATAAACTGATTATTTCAACAGACAGCCCAGACACTTTGCATATTTTCTCTTATACCATGTAGAAAAAAAAGACAGAACTGTGAGTGTGAATGAGCAAGACAGAGAGAGAGAGAGAGAGAGAGAGAGAGAGAGAAAGAGGAAAATAATGCATGCTCTATTCATTTAGCTTCCTTAGCATTTTAGGCTGTCTTCTGTATTGTCAGAAGTGTGAATAATTGAAGCTGTGAAAATGTCAAGCAGGCCGTCCTATGTGCCCGGAGCTGTGTGTGTTTCTCTAATCAGCTTCAGAAGCCAAAACGCGCATTGTGAATGGAAAGGGGGGGGCGGGGGGTCTAGATTTTACTACCTGAATTATGTTAGAGTGACATTCAAACAGTTAATCGGAGAAAGAAAGACACACTTTTGCAGTGTGAAAAGGCACAAAAATGCATCTTTCTGGGGCTGTCCCTATCCATTATTTTAATAATGAATTCATCTGCTGAGGATGTTGAAGCAATCAGAAAGCTAAACAATAAAAACAGACTTAACTGAACAATGACACCATTCAGGGCCTACCAAAATCTTTACTGGGAAAAAGATGAACAAGGATGCTTTTAAGAAGATTTTTTAGTAATGTAAAAGCCCCATGCAGCAAAAATGGATATAAATGTATTTGTCCATCTGAAGTCAGTAGGAGTATCAGGAGATTTGAAAATATCATTACTGTCAGATTCAAATCTCTCTTCTACTTTTATCATTTTGAAAACACCAGTTGCACTTAGTATCGTGACAATTTTTGAAACCAATAGAAACTGTCATTGGAAAAGAACTTGCCATATTAATATACGTTTAAATTTAAGAACAAAAAATCCCTATCCTAAAAAGTTACCATTTTGGAGAGATGAGGGTTTGCTCTGACAATGTGACATCAGGATTCATTATTACAATTCAAATTATCATTCTCAATGTATAATGATACATTTTTGTTTAATTGAGTAACTGGCATAATCTTGGTATTACACTGCTATAATTATAAACAACATGGCACATCTGTTATCAGAGCATGCTTTCATTACACCCCCCAGCTGATGAAGCAGAAGGGGTCTAAAGCATTGCATGGTGGTCATGCTGAAACAAGTACTTCATGTTTATTTCCTCACACTTTGACAACCATCAACAGAGAGTAGGCTCAAGTTGTGTGTAAACTGTATGTTAGAAAGCCTAATGAAGCTGTCTGTCTAACGAACACACACACACACACATACACATACACACAAACACACACACACACACACAAACGTCAAGATGTCATAATCAAGGTTTGTTTGGACATTCATCATCTGACTGGCCATCAATAGAGCACAGATGTGGGAGACTTTTAGGACAAGAGGCCTGGCATTTAGTCAATTTAATCACTGCAGAAAACACACAAAGCCTCCTAGATGTGGGTATATTACATGATGAATGGAAAACTTGCACAGACAGAGTGCCACAATGAAACAAACAAACACACACACACACACACACACACACACATATTGTTATGAGGGAGACTCAGCTGTGTCACATATTTTTATGACATCATCTTCATTTGCCAAAGAAGAGTGCTTATTAAACCTCTCTACTTCCTGTAAACTGCTAGCAGTGATGCTGCCTCTTCCATTGAGACAGTCTGAACTCAGGACCCTCACATTTTCTTACTATTAGGGCTGCACAGTATATTGGCTAATTAATAGCCGATCTTGTTACATCACAGAATAAACAAATGTGGTGAATCAGCACTAGCAAAATCATATGAATGCACATGTTTGCAATGCTTACCAAAAGGTGTTAAATTAGTCAGTGTAAAAAAGAACAGGAAATAGATTTGGCAGGATGGAGGCTGGGGTCAGGGGTGATATAACTGATAATACTGCTATTTTGTTATTTTTGAAAAAGTGCTCATTATTTTTTAATATCTCCCAGGCACAATGCCTCTTAACAAACCATGGCTTTTATTATGTGCTCTGAGCACCTTAACTGATCACAGTCAATATTTCTGTGGGGATGTTTGGTTGAATAATGTTATCTAACAGAAGTAAATTATTTTGTTCAAATGAATGCAGGCTACACCAAACTGACCCATTATTAAAGCCTTTGAAACATTATTCAAACAAGGTGTGTTACCATGTTTATCAATATACATCATAGCACACATTGAATTAGCACTAGTAAACCATATGCATTGTGCAGAATTAATTACAAAGTTGTCATTTTAATCCTTAAATATGGAGAACAGCACTGTCAAGTGTATGATTTCAGTTTGATTTTAAACAGTGCTGGATTGGGCATGTATTATAATTAGCTTTGAATAAGTATTGTTGAAAGGAGACTTCCAGACACTAAGTATAGTCAGTGCCTTTGCAAAATGTGCCTAGTAAAGCTTTAATTTCTGTTAAAGGAAGCCTGAAGATGAAACAAGGCTCTGGATTTACAACAGTAATGTCTGCAGTCTGAGCAGCAAAGAATCTCTGCATACTGGCGGCCCAACTGCAGTCAATGAGGTGTGAAATACCATGATAATGATTATGGAATGAATTGACTTTTGATGTCTCTGACACTGGAAATCATGTGGGAAGATTGATTTTGTGAGTGTTTGTGTGTGTGTGTGTGTGTCTGTGGGCATGAAGGCATGCATTTATTTTTGCACTTCAGTCGCCTCTTAGCCAAAAAATTGATTAGTCTGAAAGGTCTTTCTCTTTGTCACTATGGTCTCCAGCCAACAAAATGAATCAATAATAAGAAGAATGATGTCTGGCCTGCATCGTTTTTTGAGCTGGATCAGAAAGTCTGTCAGTGAGGTTTGATGCTTTCATAAAATTTCCTAACTTAGTATGCACAAAATTTTATCAGACTTATCATCACTACTCTATTCACTTTAATAAAATATTAGCTGCATCAAAGTATATCAGTGAGATTTTTAATTTATCCCATTAACATTACCTCCTCTGCAATGCCATAAAAGTCCAATGTGGGGAGTCTAAGACATTATAAATGTAGGTATGAGTAGAAAGCCAGTATAGAAGTAGGTATGAGTAGAAAGCCAGTATAGAAGTAGGTATGAGTAGAAAGCCACTCCCTCTTAACTCATTATCCAGCTGGTGATGGTGGATGACCTGGATATCTGTTCTGGGCAGCAGAACTGGGAGGTATGGCTTATGACAGCAAGAGGCTTCATGGTTTGGGCTTTGCCCCTGCAATCAGGAAGTTGTGGGTTTGAAGCCCAACAATGCTAGTGGCATCTCTGAGGTACCATTGAACAAGGAACCGACCCGTACACACTGCTCCCAGGCGCTGTGTGTTCCAGATTGCCCACAGCTTCACTTGCATGAATGGGTTAAATGCAGAGAAGATGTATGGTGGTTAGTTCATTTATAATAAAAACATTTTCAAATTTTTTATACTTTTTGACCATATCATCCTGACAACCCCCATCTCGTCTGATCTCACAAGCTAAGCAGGGTCAGGCCTGGTTAGTACATGGATAGGAACTGCCTGGGAACACCTGGTTCTGAAAGCTTATTTGGGTAGTTAATGGCCTGGTGGTTAACGAGTTGTCCCTGTGATTGGAAGGCAGTGGGTTCCAATCCCAGGACTACCAATGGCACTGCTGAGGTACCCCTGCATTATCAGCTGCACACTGCTTCATTAAGGTGAATGGGTTAAATTCAGAGAATAATGTGTTTCACACTATTCACATTGTGTGCTGTGCTGTGCTGCGCGGTGTTCATGGGTGACAAAAACAGACACTTTACAAAGGTAGCGCTTTCAAAGCCAGTGCCCAGTGATGCAGTTGTGTTAACCACAGTTCAAAAGGATGCACATGCCTCGGTGAAAGCACATATTGACCTTCACCCTCCCAGCTTGGTAACACCCTATAATATGGCGAGACATAGCTCATAGCACAAAACTGATTTCTTCTTTTTAAGCAGTTTTCAATACATGCTTTGTAGTAAAATAATTGGCATGATTTCGACATTAGTAACTAAAATTGGAGATTGAGATTCTTTTAAATGGGTTTTACACCCTGCTGACACTTTGATAAACTTTTACAAACAGATTAACATTGCACTCAAACTTCCCTCATTTATAGTAACAGTAATTGATGGTAAAAATACAGCTAATTGTTAAAATGAGTGGTTATCTTACATGAAGAATATCGATTTAAAACATAATCTTTGCATGTCCTTATAGGCTATTTTACTGCATTTCACTATTTTGCTTGACTATGGAAATCTGATAGCATTATTGTCTGTAAATATGAACAAAAGTTACGAGGTTTTATTTCAGTTATTTCTGTGCCTGCTCTGTCTGTGTTCTGGTTAAAGCTTATGTATGATCAGTTTTTGTTTGTGAATCCACATTTGCTTGTGGTTCAGGCAGCATGTGAGAAACAGAGTCTTGTCAGCGTGGTACTGAATGGTTCCAGGCTCCATGCAGAGCCCATAAATTCAGCTACAATTCCTCAGACACTCTGTATCTGGGCGAATGGAGGTGACCATTGGGCCAATGACTAATTGTCAAACAACAATGTTCCCCTTGATGACTGTTTTATAATAGCGATGTTATTTCTCGTTAATGTATAGGTTACCAGCACAGAAACATCCAGCTCTGTAAAAATCTGGGTATCAGTGAGAACGGTGCAGTCGGTATAAGCCCCTCGGCCTCTGTGGTATCTTAAAAAAAAAAAAACCTTAGAGGATGAAAGTGGAAAAAAGAGAGAGAGAAAGAGAGAGAGAGAGAGAAAGAGAGAGAGAGAGACGGGAGTAGACATATTTTTAGTAGTTTGACCATGGCCTGTTTATAGCTGTGGCGCGTGACAGCTGGAGAGTAAAGGAGAAGAAGCACAAACAGGTTTTACTTTAAGGAGGCTGTGCACTTGTTTTCACTCCTTTTGTTGTTACAGGTATTCTTGATTTAGCACATGGCAGTAAACTAAGTTCAGTGCCATTAAATCTGGCAAGGCCTCTAACATCACGACTAAGGGGCACAAAACAAGCACTGTCTGGCTGATCTGTCATTTGTCCACTAATTTATCATACAATTAATAAATTGACAAAATGAATCAAATTTAAATGTCTAAATATTTGATGGACAAATGTGTACAAATGCTATAACTTCCAGAGAAAGGAATTTCCTGTAGGTTCTAATATTAGTCAATGTTGCAAGAATTTATTTAAAGTAATTTTGGACCATTCATCATGCAGTGTTCAAAGAATGAAAAGGATGGCTCATACTTTCAAATGATGGAAAAGCTTTTAAAACTGCAGGGAAAATAATGAATGAACTGTGACATCCAACAGGCAATTGCAGACATACAACAGGACTTTTTTTTGTATCGTTTCAAATCATCACCTGATACACCTTGTTTAATCTTCATGATGTCCAAATTCAGTGCACTTTAATTTTACTTATATAGTGCTTATTTACATCTGTCAGTAAGCAGCTTTACAGAATTCAGATCCAAGCCCCTAGTGAGCAAGCCAGAGACAAGAAAAAACTCCCTAAAGCTGGAGGAAGAAATCTTGGGAGGAACCAAGGCTCAAAAGTGGAACCCATCCATCCACTGATAAACAAAATAGTATATAGTCAGCTAAAGTAGGACCTGTTACTGTCGCTTCTGTTGGCGCGTGTAAATAGTAGTAGTTTTGTTAGAGGATGGGCAGCACAGGGGGGTTGAACCGGTCTGGAGGCCGGGAGTCTCTAGTTCACAGTAGAATGTGTAACGGTTTCTGTTCTGGTCCGAGTGGATGGAGCAAATGCAGGTAGTTTATGGAGGCTGGACTGGTGTAGGCCATGTTAGCATGAAACCTTGATGGTAATTGATCTGGTTTGGAGTGGTGATCCAGAAACCCTGATGGTGGTCAGTCAAATCTGAATGCATCTCCCCTTGGAGAAGAATTTACAGGTCTGTTTATAAGGTACAAAATATACATCTAAAGAGTGCAAAACAGATCCTGCAGATTTAGATTGAACAGCTGAGTCAGAAAGAACAGAGCTGAAAGTTATCTCAGACATAAGTGCTGCCTGAAATACCCTGAATGGTGGGACATAAGCACCAGCATCCCAGTTTACTCCAGTTCCATGTGTCCATCAATTCCCAGCTCTAAACCCTTCATCTAACAGGAAAAAGGAATCCCAGAAAGCCTGGGTAAACAAGTGGGTTTTCAGTCAGAGATTGTGCCTGAGTCTTGATCATTAACCGAAAAATTATCCCAAGGCTTGGGGGCTTTGTATTAAAATGCTCTTCTCTTGCTGTAGCTTTTATAATTCTGGGAACTAGTAAATAGCCAACACACAGTGATTTAAGTGAGCACGGGGGGTTATAATAGGAGATAAGAGGTACTCAGGAGCAAAGCCATCAAGTTATTCTGTTTTGACCTTTGAGGCTTTAGGTTTTGTGAGATGTCAGCACAGATATCATATGACATTACTCGTTCGATGCTCTAATTTATTGCCGCATATGCAGTAGTCTGTACAGCTTTGGACCACTGCACTGATTCAAAGTTTATTTTTCATTTGACTCCCTTTCACAGTTTGTTTTTGTTCCATGCTCTTCTTTTCAGAGATGCTCTTCTGCATAACTGTCGTAATTGTCCGTTCCAGCAAGGTTTTACTTCTTTGTCTGCCCACAGCGCAGTTATTTCTGTTAAAGGCTAGAAGACAGTTATTTGTTTGTGAGGAAAAATTGCAGCACAAATATGCATGCTAGACCTGCATGTTAAAGTTAATGTCTGGGGAGCAATAAATAAAAATATAGAAGCCAATTTGACTTACCATACACACACCAGCATTTTAATATATGTTCTTCAATCTAACCTGAATAGTTTTTATCACTTCAGTTCACAGCCATATGTTCTGTAGAGCAGTTTTCATTATCCCCTGTAGGACTGAACATAATATGTTCATCCATTTCTTATATTTCTATCTTTCAAAGGAATAGATCACCCGTTTTCAGTGGACTCATGCACAAAAAACTTGCTATTGACTTGAGAACATTTTGTTCCTAACTGCAGTTAGAGGATCCATGTGAAAATGTCCTTTTATTTTAAGGCTTTGGTGTCAAATAAGACCTTTAAATACATTTATAAAATCTTATTCCAACAACAGAGTTGGAGAAAAGCAGTCTTTATGAAAACGGATGCTTCTTAAAATAAGACTTGAAAATTGTCTGTCTGTTTGTCCGCTGTAGGCTGAGTGCATGTTCATATGTACATGTGCTCATGGTCATAACTTCACACTTATGTTGGTCAAAACAGGATAACTAACAGGATGTTAGGGTTGCTCATTCGTGATGAATAATAGCATGCTGTTACTATAGACATTTTGTGGCTTTTTGAAATAGGTTTAGCAATCAGAGATCATTTGCACACGGGCTTTAAAGGCACAGAAAGAAACAGACAAATTCGAAGAGACAAAAATTTCAGGTAAGCCTGAACACATTACAAAGAAAATACAAATACATTTCAGGAGTGTAGAACATGGGCCCCTTACGTATCATAGTCCCATATCTCCAGGCAGTAACATTCAAAATGAGTGCATTTTGGCTGAACCCTTTAAGGCAACAAATCACAGAGGCACCTTAAAATTGAAAAATCTGTTTATATAAAGTGAAAGGCATTTTAACAACGAGGGTAATGCTAATCGAGGGAGAGTGAAGAGTTAAGAGTGTTCTCTAATCTGTTGCCGTACTAAGATGCTGTAACAAATCAGCGTACATTTCTCTCTGTTCCAGCGCGTGGGGCTCAAAACAGTTTGGATCAAAACCAGACAGTAGCTCTACTCACAACCTCCTTTGTACAGATGCTGTGAAGTACTTAAGCTGAAAAAGGATAGAATGTCTACTGACAGCAGTCACCTGCTATATTTTCAGCTGGGAGATGTCAGTGTCAGGAACAAAGCATTCAAGTGTGATTTAACTTTATCTGTGAAAGCCCTCCTGCAATATTGCCTAAAAAGCTGTCTTGTTGTAGTCTGACTGTGTATATGTGTGTGTGTGTGTGTGTGTGTGTGTGTGTGTGTGTGTGTGTGTGTGTGTGTGTGTGTGTGTGTGTGT
>JBBMFX010000101.1:16353591-16369684 GCA_037832545.1 Rhabdalestes septentrionalis
CTCTCTCTCTCTCTCTCTCTCTCTCTCTCTCTCTCTCTCTCTCTCTCTCTCTCTCTCTCTCTCTCTCTCTGTGCAGTGCCTGAAACACATTCTATTTTTGGGAGGTTATAAAACTTCAAGTGTAGCTTCTGCAACAAAAGCTGGTTATGGTTTGTATTTTAGCAGAGATGTTGACAGCAGCAAATGCCGCCATGTGCCTCGCAGTACATCTGAAATTGATGCTTAATTTATAAAGGTTTGGGCTATGTTTGTAAGTGTCAGGGTTTAAAAGGAGAAATACTAGAGCCGTCAGCAAACTCAACAAGGAAACAAGAACATGAAAGGTTTTTTAGGGTTTTCCATCATTTGAAATTGAAAGCTTTCAAATTAACAAGCCAATAGTAATGGTCTCAAATAAACTTCTTATTTCATTCATGTACATTGAATTCCATTCTTGGAGACTGAGGCAAAATGTTGTCCAATATTTTCCAGCATAAGGAGTGTGAATGAAAACTTTGCATTTACATGTTTCAGTGGAGCTTTATATTTGCCACACATTTGGCAAATAGTACCATTGCATTTTTCAATGGAGCAATGTGTTTTTAGACTCTTAGGCCAGTCTTGTACATGACACACACATACACAAATGCATCCTTTTTGTGGCTGAGTTCAGTACAAAAGACTTGGTAAGAGTGGCAACCAGGATAAGACCAAGATAATTTCCTGTGTCCCATATTTCCTCTTCCTATGTTGTGCAGGATGTGCTGCTAAGGAGTGTGTCGTTTCTTTGGTATCAGGGAGAGAATGGTTGGCTATAGTACCTAGAGCAGCATGCCTGGATGGAGCTCTCTACTGTGGGAAGTAGAGCAGCTCATTGCAGGTAGTTGTGTTGTTTTGCTGTGGTTTGGAAATTGATTTGTCTGAGTGCTTCTGCCGGGTTGTAGATTCCAATCTTCAGAAAGGACTGTGGCATCTTCAAATTATATTTTACTCATTCACACACTTTTTTCCAGCAGACAGAGTGTTTTATTAGGCCTACACTTTTTTCCTTTCTCCATCCCCTACTTTTTATGCATTCATTTCTTTAAGGGGGGAGTGAGGGAGGTCACGATAGGAGAAAGGTCCTCATTGTGTCTGATTAGGCTTTCAGACATACAGCTGAAATCAACCTGACAGCTCCATCTCCATCCAAACGTACAGCTTTCCTCGCTTCTCATCTCTCAGTTCCTTCGTTACACTTTCTTTCAGACCAAAATAGGCTTTTCTCCAACCAAGTTATTTTCCCTGTAATATAGAAATCCACTGTATGGCCAAAAGTTTGTAGACACCAACATCTCTTCTGAACATGAGTGTCTACCTTTTGCTACAATGGCGAGCACTTCACTTTGGAACATTGTTGTGAGAATTCCATTGCATTTGATTCAGTTACAAAAGCATTAGTGAGGTCAGATATTGAAGCTGGATGGTTAGTTCTGGATTCCAAACTCAAACACCAACTCTTTCCAAAGACAGCAAATAAAGCTCCATCACTATCGAATATCGAATAGGGAACACTGATCCAGTGCTACACCTTCCATTGGCAGTGCTTTTCTATGGAGGATTTATAAGATATGTTTCATTTTCTATGTCACTTGATTCAGCAGTGTAGGTCTGTGTGGGATTGATAATAATTATAATTGTATTTTGTTGCTGTAATTAAGTCTTTATTTATTTATTTATTTATTTATTTATTTATTTATTTATTTAAGATTGTTACTTACACATGTATTACTGAAACTGTGCAGGTTGATCTAAGATCACCCAGAGAATAATTTTATCCTGAATGTGAAAAATGATGGTCCTTCAATTTCCCCCAAAGGCCCTGGAAATTTTGTTAGGATCCTCTGTATTGTCTTTTAAATAAGTAAGAGTGTATTTCTTTTTTTTTTTTAAAGAGAGAGAGTTCAAAAGTGGGTTAAGAAAAAAGACAGATTTATGTATGTTAAATATTTCAGGAAATTTTTATATGCCCCTCTATCATGTGCCCCTGTGAAATCTGAGTGTTCCTCAGATGCTTTTAAAGAAATCCCTATGCAGCCTCTCTGGGTGAGCTGTGCTTGGACTGACCTGACTGGATGGGCTGTGCTACTGTAACTTCTGCACAGATGCAGATCTATCTTTAGCGAATGGGTAAACAGCTCCTTTATGAGTCAGACCCCATCAAGGTTTTGTTCAGCAGCTGCTTCAATCTGCAGAAATTGTTGTGCCGCTTGTTTCTGATTATGATAATGTTGCTCCCATCATGGCCACAATTAGTCCCACTCGAACCTGTAATCTGTACAGTTAATGAATGGTGCATTTCAGTCCATAATCAAAGCTTTTCTCCAGATGGAATATCTGTATTTTTCAGCGGCAAAAAGATTTTGTCTCCATTGTTTCCAATTAAATAGTGAGCTCATTTTTAACATGTCTTGCATACATGAGAGCAGATGGCGTAATTATCATAAGGGTGCTAGTACTGTTCTTTGAACTTAGAGTACGGAGTACATGTGTTCGTACTCGGAACAATCATGGATGAGGTCGCTCTGAGGAAAGCTATAAGCTCCAGCGACAGATGCTCCATTTAAGGGGTGTGAGATATAAATACATTGTATTTACTTCATTTCAGTCAGTCTTAGAGTCATTCTATTCACAAAGGAACATGGACTGTAAACTGCATGCTACTGGCAGAGCATATTTCAGAATCTTCCCTTTCAAGGCTAATGGTAAATGCTAATGGGAAAAGACAAATTAATGTTACTGCCAAGCAGAAGGCAAAAATAACCTCAGACATTAGGAAGGCAATGCCTTAAGGCTAAGATAACGCTAATTGCTGATCTAAATACAGATGAGGAAAAAGCTATGCATACACTATTGCACACAATGCTCATAAACACGGCTTATAGTAGGACAATCAGTGAAGAGACTGTAGGCATTTCAGAAAATGTGTTCTTCTGTTTGCTTGTGCTCTCATGGACTTTTGAAATATTGGCAAAAGTGGTGTGACTCCAATTCAAAATTCTAGTAATTCCCAAAAAATGTCCCTCTTTGTGGGTTAAATCAGGGATACATTAGGATGTCAATTGTGTGGACTTGGGTAGCCAAGTGTGAGAAACAGTAGTGGTGTTTGTGGCAGAGGACCTACCACAGAACTAATATTAAACTTCAAGTAAGTTTTTTAAGCTGTGAGGTCAGTAAGAACAATGCTGTTCCAGAGTGATTAGCATCTTTCCATCCTTGACTGTAAAATTAGACATAGATTTTGACATTAATATTTGAGAAGTAACAGTTAAAATATATATATGTCCCAGAGCTGGGGCTACTTGGTGTTCTCTAATGTGGTGTAGAGAGAAACATCCTTGCCTTCTGTGCAGACGAGTGGGGTTTAATTCCTTCCTCTCTGTGACATACATGGGTGAGAATCGAAACCTGGTTCTAATTTAGAACTGGTTCTAATTTTGTGAAGCATTGCAGTGCCGTTTTAACTTGCGAGGGTGGTAACAGTACCAACATGTTAAAACATTTGAGGTCTTAACACAGCATTCAAATTAAAGAATGCCATGTGTTTGACTCTCAGTGCTCAGGTACAAGCTCCATGATTTCCTTAGACAAGAGTAACTTTAACTACCGTGCCACTTATTATCAATAGCCTATTTATTTTTATATTTATATTTTCATGCACCATATTATTTAATGTTTAAAGGAAGGTAAGAGCATATTGTATTGCTCAAGTGTATATATTTACCATGTATAGGTCCACAAAACTATGATCAAAAAATATTTTATACAGTTGTTGCCTGCTCAGCCTCGGCTTTAGCGGCCGCTAACCAGGCATCTTTGGCTGTTATTCTCTGCCACAGGGCGGGTCCAAAAATGAGACATTTACGGGAAGCAGGGTCTGTTCTTTCCACCCTCTGAATGGGAGCATTTATATTCTCCAAAAAGAACATTAAAGCGGCAAGAATCACTCCATGAAAGACTACATCTCCCAGAAGGCAAAGTTTCTTAAGGCAACAGGCTCATCCTTTGACACTGTTTAGGAATGGATAAGGACTAGGATCGATAAGAAGAAGTGATAATGGCATTGACATTAATCATTTCTTATCAATTCCCATCCCTAGCAAAATACCACGCTACTACATTCACCTCATCAGTGATGTGCAAAAATTTACTTTCCTTAAAAGCATCTTCTAAATGATGTCAGTATATATTACTGTTAATAACAGACCAGATGGATAATTTTATGTAAAATTATAAAATTGCTTTGAATACAAACATTCTCAATAGTTACGTTAAAATGATGCAGGCTTACATCATTGTAGAACAAGAAGTGATTTTAGTCTGTAGTTCAATAAAAGTGAAATTTTGTGGAACTAATTTCACAGTATCCATGACAAGTTTACATGTTTGGAATTTTTTATTCATGTTCCGTTTTGCTCCAGCTTTGCTGCCAGCTACAAAAGAACCATTCTCAAAAGAAACTTGCTCAAACTTGTTAATTCCTAATGGACTGAAAGGCAAATAAAGCATAAGAGTACAGCCAATACTCCAGCATCTAAACAAAACTTTGGTCCACTCTATCAAAAGAATAGTGTAAAAATAAATGAGAGTAGCATTTAATAGTCTACATTACTTTCTTCATCCATGAAATGTGGAATGTAAGATCTCTCTTCAATGAAACCTCATGTTTGCATTTTATTTGATCTTCTTCTTTCACCATTTCAGGTAAAAGTGTGGGTTTCCAGCTTTAGGGATCATCATCAGAACTGGAAGAGGTCGATTGTGCAGCTTTGATTTCTCTGGTGTGTGCAGTTAAAGCAGCTTGTGTTCAGTAATCAAGGGGTGTGTATTGATTAGTGCTAATTGCACTCAAACCCCATTGCTTTTAATTACCTTTTAACATCAGGTGGGAAATCATCTGCTGAAAACATGCCAATAGTTTATAGCGCAGCAGTGATGAGAGTAAGTTTTGAGTTTTGTGTTTGGACGATTAAATTCATTGCAGCAACAGTAATTCTCCTGGGTTGCTAATTGCATAAGAAGGTTGGACAGGTGTTCTGGTTCAGTTCAGTTTGCACTGGCACTGGGTGTAGGAGAGAAGATTTTGCAATGCAGAGGTGTTTCTCAGGCTGACTGTATTAAGAGGAGTGCAGTCAATATAATTCATTCACATGGGCATTACAAATAGAAAGTTGCATTTTTTTGGACTGAATACTGTAACAGAAAAAATTAAACAGACACTCTGGAAAGTTTTCTCTAAAGTGGGTAGTGATTTGGACACCGAAACATAAACTTATTTATATTTGACATGTTTCTTTGCCTCCAGTCTTATTACTTTTTGAAATATGAAATCCTTGTACTGTTCATTTCTAGGTTTAAATGTGAAAAAATGGTCTTAGACTTTTGGCCACCACTGTACTTGTAATATTCTAGATAATAACTTAGCAAAGGTTAACCTGGTTAATAACAATGTTCATTTTTTGAAGCAAAATATGATGGTAGTCATACATTAAACTCAGTTACACTTAACAAATGTCCTTCATTTAGTGGTGTAATATACATTTCTGGTTTGTTTCTAACTTTAGCATTACTCTGGCCAATCACAGGCTGTCTGGCTTTAGTTTGAAACTATTTTTATGCTCTTGAAATGCTTGCATTAGAAATTGGTCCTCACCCTCATACAGCTTTATATTGAGAACAGCCGTTTACAGACTATGAGCACTAGAGCATTATGGGAAATTTTGTATTAACAGTTGTATTGTTTGTCTTGTAGTTTAGCCCCCAAAAGTTTAAAATATATCCCAATGTGGAAAAGAGAGAGTGAGAAATGCAGAGAGAGAGAGACAGAGAGAGAGGGAGAGGGAGAGTTTTCATGCTTTTTGAACTACATATTCTTCTATGAATATTGCTCACGCTAATATAGAGTGACAGGGGTTTCTACACTGTTAAATTCCAAGATATCAAAATATGACCTAGGTTTTGGGACAGTTATTGGTTTTAATGACATACCCTGATATGAAACTAATCAATAATCTTACCATTTTGAATATAGGTTCTGACTCAAATGTGTGAGTACTTTAAAAGTCTTTAAAATACAAATAAAAATGCTCTAATCTATGTAATACTTTTTCAGTGTGATTGGCAGTTTGTTATTTTGTTTGTTTGTATAACGACATTTGAAAATGCCAGCTGCCCTTTACTCTGTGGGAGCATGTCATGGCCAATGAAACAGTATAAATAATCAGGGGTGCAGAACTCAAGCTAAGGGGTCCAGCTAAGTTAGGAAGTAACATATCGTTGCTGTCTGTTCTTTGTTGTTTTTTATCACAAATCGATACTATTGGTCAGTCTCCACATGGGTCTGTAAAATGTAGAAATTATTAACCAATGATAGTGCTGAAAATAGTTATACCAATTTTGATGACAGTATTCATTTGTTTAGAATACACGTTTTGGACATATGAGGTTTTGGCCGAACAGCGATAGTATTTAAGTATCCCCACTAATCCTAGGAATTAACAGATGAGTGTGTTTTGAGTTACTCATTTAGAGGATTTTTTTTTTCCAATATAGAGGTTTCGTTAAACATTTATATTGAATATTTAGATCAATGACATCATGATAGAAATATTACTGCATCCATATGACGATTTCCTCAGTCACACACACTGCCTGGTACAGGCCAGAGGGGCTCGCCAGGACTGTACATTTGAGATGCAAGGAGCATGTGACTGTATATGGGACCGTGTGTATGCGTGTGTGCGTTAAATGTGATCGTAAATGCATTTGCGAGCGTGTGTCGTATGGTCAGCCCAGGAGCTGCTTGTGTCTGTCTCTGTTGCACTCTTTTCATTTCCTCCTCTCTGCTGACCTTTCCCTCTCAGTGTCAGAGAGAGTCAGTCTGGCCAAATCACATCACGTCAAACGGACTCCCAGAGAGAAGGAGCGCACTTCACTCCAGCATGCTGCACTGCATTACACATAGTGAACTGTCTATCAGAGCGGCTAAAGCTCCACGGGGTAACCTTTACCTCCGCTCGGCAGGGACCAAGGCATCGACATGTTCACTTTGGTATAGGACACATGTCAAGCAGAGGTTACAAGCAGACCCTAATTTCCACCTTCTTGTCTACCATATGTTGTTTTTGAATATAGTATATAGTAATTTCCTCCAATGCAGGGTAGGATTCAGTTACCTAACATGAGGGTTCCAGTGGGAGATTACATTGGGTAAGTGACCAAAAAAACCCTGTTCTTTTCATTCAGCCTCCACCACTACATTTATTGATCTCAAATCCTCTTGAATAGCAACCACTTAATCAATAATGCTGCTTTCAGTATATCTACACACAGTGTTTCTCATGAGTGACTCTAGGCCAGCCTCAGATTCTAGACTAAATGGAGGTGCCAACTAAGATCAAAGCATTGAGCATTTGCTATTTTAATCATGTAGCTTGCCATTTCGTTCTGTCACAGGTCCACTTGACAGGGTACAAGTTGTCTGACTCTATTAGAGTGTGTCTTGGCTGAGGATTTAAAGTGACATTTACTGGCATTTGTGCATGAGTCATATCGTCCAGTCGCATAGACCATTTTGTAGATGTAGATAGTGGCAAGAGGGAAGGGGATGTAAATTCATGACAGATTAGTTCATATTACTTCATTTTTGCTTCTTAGCCTCTTTTAATACTCCACTGGTGAGGGCGGTAGGGAGGACTTGAGAAAGACAAGAGTGCAACAGGTGACTTTATAGAACACTGGAAAGAAATGTTAATATAAAAAACTGGAACAAATAACTAAACAAACAGAACATAAAAGGGAATCTCATAGAACATAGTAGTGGGAGGTATGTGGCAGCTGAACACAAGGCAGGGTTAGTTATAAACAGGCGCTGAAACTTAGACTCACAGGAGGGCAGGGCCAGGCATCAACTATAGATGAAACTGAAAACAAAAAGCACATGAAACTGTGGCATGATATCACAAATCTGTTTTTGAACGGCTGGCAGTTATATCCACATCACATTCACTCTGAGTGTATCATCCCAACTGGGAAAAGCAGGGTCCGGCTATAGCCACTCACATCAACTTTGCCTTCTAAAGCAAAAATGCTGTCCAGTGGATCGGTATTGAATACTAAGCACACATGAAAAACAACCAAATGCTGTTTGGAATATTTTGAGAACATTTTTCTGCCACGCTGACTTGCATTATATTCGTGGGCTAATGACAGCATTGCAGTCTTTAAGTTGATGAACATGGTAACTCACTTCTACAATCACTCTGTTAAGGGAATTAATCTAAGGATAGAAGAGAAATGTCCAGGGAGAAAACAACACATGGAGAATACATACAACAAGGAGGAAAGAAATGCCTAGTAATGCCTACATAGAGAATGAGCCAAGTGCTAATGGGATTCAAGAAATGGGAATTGGAGTCTTTCAACATGATTTCATTGACCAAAGTAAGACTTCACATATAAAATGGACAAGCGATTGAGTTTCGCTGAAGCAGAACAACTGATCAAGTTTCACTCTTTTGTGCATTTGTAATTGTAATTGTAATAACTGTAACTGTAATTTAATTGTTTATGGATAATGTATTTATGGTCCATTGATGGATGGGGCAGAGGGTGGCTGACAAATTGCGCAACAGCCACAGTAATTGTAAAATGTGTGTGTGTGTGTGTGTGTGTGTGTGTATGGGTGTGATATAATATCCTTGGATAAGAACAACCATCAAACCGTGTCTTTGCTGTACTGTACTGTGGTTATCTGTGTGGCAGCTTGTGTGGTACTTTGTCATTTTAATGTAACTATCCTGGTTTCAGAGATGAAGGCTGCATGCGAAAGAGACAGACACTTCAAACGGATTCTGTTAAAATATACGCCACTCACATACTTGTACTAAGCACTATAGCTTATGACTTTGATCACTGAACTCTCTCTCTCTCTGACTCTCTCTCACACACACACTCGTACACTCATTTTCTTGGACATGTACAGACAGGGAAGTGGATTCATGCCTTTGAAAATCCCTTTCTCCATGGGTGATTTCTTTTGGATGAGAAGATAAGAGCTACTCTACATGTGTGTGCATGGCAATCCAAACGTTCGGCACCAGGCTGATCAGAAGAGAAATATTCAGTCAAACATTTTAATCTCTTTGGGTCAATTGCAGAAATTTCCTCGTGTTTTGTACCACTCTCATCCGTCTTGTCACGGATTTCATCCTAATCCTCCCCACAGCCCCTTTCCTGATGTAACTGATCAACATCTTGACAGCCACAACCTCATTAGCTGGATGATTCAACTCTGTGCTTGACTCTGATAGCCCCTCTCTGAAGCAGCCGAGTTTCATCTGCTCGCTGACTCCTTCCTCATTACCAGCATGATTCAGCTGTCTGGAGACTGAACTCTGCTCTGTACAGCAAGAACCAGCGCATGGATGCAGGTTCTCTCCAGCCATGTGCTCTCGCCTCTCTAGAGCTCAGTAATTAAGCCCACCGAGGAGCCATTAACAGCCGTAATGGAGACAGATGTCCAGACGCTGCTTGGCTATCCCACTGTTTCTCTCCTCTGTCTATCCCTACTGCACAGCAGTGGCTATGCTAAGTGTGCTAATCATGCTGCATGGGACATAGATGCTTTGTTTGTGTTGCTAATTATGGCAGCTGAATTGTGATTGATTAGGTTTATCAACACTACAAAAAAACCCACTTTTTAAGCAACTTATGAAAAGGTGAGAAAATCTATTAACAATTGGATGTAAAAATGTACACAAAAAATGTCAGTGGGTTAAGTGACATTTACCTAGCAATGTATCTCATGAACAGTGAAAAGAAAAAATAAAACCATTCACTGATTCAACACAACCATTACAGAATCTTGACAGTAGTGTAAGAAATCACACACTTTCTAGCAGGGTTGGCATCTCAGCCCCGACAAACTACTGGTCGATCAGTGGCTTGGGTTTTTGCTAAATTCAGTGGTACGGATTTTTTTGTTTTGTTTTTGTGCAGTGTTGTTCCTATCAACCTTCTTACCAGTTTCCAAAATAATATGATAAACAACAGTGATTGCTATGTGCACAGCATGTCCTGATGCTAATGAAAATAACTTGCCTTTCTCATGTAAATAGATTGAACCATCTGTCACACTGAACTAACTGTGAACATCAGGTGGCTTTTACCAACAGCATGTGCCTCAGTTCACCTAAAGCAAATTCCACACCACCTAGCTTTAGTCGCCTCACCTGTTTGAAAAGTATTCCATTCCTTAAGTATGAACCATTATTGAAGTGGAAAGCTAAGAATGTTTGCACCATTACCTTGAACCTACTCATGAGTAAGAGGGCCGATATAATCTTGTGTGCTGCTTGGTGGTTAAATAAAGGTACAGATGTGAGGAAGGAACAGGCGTAATTGAGGAGGGTATTTTCACCTGTATATAATGGGTTAGTAACCTTTCTGTTAAGTCTGGCGTAGCTTACAATCATTGGTCATTTCTGATGTTTCAAGGTTCCTCGAGCAAGAAACACATGTTTTTTGCATGTGCTCCTTCTTTAAGACAAATTACCAATGATTGGAAGCTACAACAGATGGAAACATTCAGTGTTCTTCATCCATGTAAAATGTTTGATATGCTAGTGATTAAATGGTTAAGTAAGTGCACAGACTTTGGGCTGTCCTTTCAGTTAACCAGCAATCTGACTATGGTATTTAGGAAAAAGCTGGAAAATTATTCACAATTGAGCATTTTCTGGCTTGTGTAACTGTACAATAGTGGTACAGCGATATGTGCAGTGCCGTGATATATTTAGCGTATTACAAAAATGTGATGGGGTTTCATTTGTATGGTGTATTGAAAACAGTTCAAGTATGCGGTGTGCAGGCATGCTCAGTGTAATGTCTAATGGCAAGTTGGCTGGCTAAGTGCACTCTCACAAAGCACAGAGGTAAGGGGAAGAGGGCCCATGTAATACAAGCAGTCATTGACCCTGAAGTGATAATAGTAATGGTAATCATCAGTGTTGGAAATGGGCTACAAAGTATCACTCACAGGGTCAAGCTACAATCCATTTTGTTTCCACTAATATTCGATGCATAACATTCCCCAAGGGCAAGTGGGGACCGTTTAATGAAAGGGTGGTCAGAGTCACAGTCAATGTGGTTCATAGATGGAGCTAATTCATACAAAGGTGCTGAGAGAAGCTGACACAAATACAGGAGGTCAGGCAGGTCTGTTAATGGAAATGCATGGAATGAGCTCAAGAAAGGGGTCAAGTTGGAATTCAGTTATCAAGTATTTTAGCCTTATTTCACCACTTCAACTGGAGTGATGTACGACAAATATTTAAAAGAAAATTTCCTTTTTTTCTGCCCGCAGTCTCAATTTCACTGGCTAGCTCAATGATTTCAAACTGTTCTGATCTCTGATTGGTTGGTGTTGCTTTTTAATAGTTTTATTATGATTGGTCTTGTGTTGTGCAGTATAAAGGGCATTTCTAGTTTAGGATGGGCTACTTATATAATTTGCTGATCTTCTGGTCTATTTATCTACTGCTAGCTTAAAAGAATGCTGTGGATTTTTTTCATATGCTATAAAAAGGAATTCATATATTGGTGAATACAATTTTAAAAATCATTATTGCCCCCATTATAGGAGAAATCTAGAATGAGCCATGACAAAAAGAGGATTTAATGCATGGAAGACTGTAAAGTTTTTACATGGAAAAAGAGATTACACTTTATATTAGTACAATATTTTTCTAATCAAACCAATTAACATCTGTTTTTTGCTGCACTGAAAAGTACTGTCCTGAATCACTGTTTATTATAACTTCTGCTGCTTTTATTCATCCCTTTTGTTTTTGGCTATTCTAGTCAACAATTATACAATGCTTTTACAGCTTCATCAGTCAAGATGAAACGTGGCACGAATGTAGCCCAAGTTTGTTCGTTCTTCTTTGCATTACACCTTTAAAATCTTACTCATTCTCTCAATTTCTGCAGTGGTCATTTACATATTGCAATGCAGTATGTCTAGTTTTCTCATATGTTTGGACCTCACTATGCTTAATTCTGTCACAATACAAGTGAACAGTAACAAGTGAATTTCTGTGAGCCAGAATAAGACTATTTTAAAGCAATGAATGTTGAGAGGATAAGATAAGGAACAAAAACAAAAGCAGGTGAAAAAGCGGAATAAAAAGTGGAAGGCGGTCCATGAGATTTCGAGTGTGAATTTTGAACTTGACCTGAGAGCGGTGCATATGTGGGAAATGTCAGATCCCATTGCAAATTTCAAGCTGTAATCCTGACTAGTACTTAATGTACAACTGCTTCTGTTTTTACCTCTGCAGCTGAAGGATCACTGAGGCTCAGTGAACAGCTATGAGATGAAAAACGTTTGTTGTGAAAAAACGTTCACGCCTCAGCCGTCTCTTTAACCTGCACTCTGATGGCTTTTTTCTTGATTTGAGCTCATACTAGCATGTAGACCCCTGCAGTTGACTGAATGCAGGAAGAAATGAGGTGGATGCAGACTGACTCCCACTCTTACGCAGGCTCCATTTTGGAAAGTGCCCCGTGGGAGAAGCACATAGGCCAGCTGTAATATCAGAGATGTGGGACAAGGCTCTGATGGCTGAGTTATTCTACAGAAAGCATGAACAGTACAGGGAAGCATTTGGGGTGAGCAGAGGATAAAGAACCAACTGGCTGGAAAGAATGCCGGGAGATTTGGGCTGATATGCATTGATGGGGAAATAGCGATGGTGTAAATACATGTTTTGCAGCCAACTACATTTTATAGCAGAGCTGTACTCTAGCAGATTTCAGTCAAGTATATGACAGTGTATATAGTGTGTATCATGATGTAAATGCATTGATTACAATACAATGTTCTAGAATTTGACTTTAAATAAGCACTCTTTTTAGGCAGAAAAAAAATGTGCAGTATCTTTTCATAAAGATATATTGTAAATATTATTCATTTTTTATTAAGACATCTTTCAAGGCACTCAGTTACATGTTACAAACGTTTAAACAAATCAAAACACACATAAAAAATGCAAAGGAAGATAAACAGAAAAACCATTAAATAGAGATAAATGAAAGAACATTGCCTATATAAAATTTACAAGTACAAGACAAAAAATGGGTGTAGTCAAGTGACAAGGTCAAAGAGAGTTTGAAGAGGTGAGTTTTAAGATATGATTAGAAGGCTGGAAGTTAATTCAGTCATTTTATAAATTGAAATTTTATAAATGTTATCAATTTTATAAATATAAAATTCCAAATAAGCTTGGTGCATTATTTTATTCCTTTTATTCTGTCAATATTTGTAAATTCACATTTGTGTTTTAAGTGCATTTAAATATAATTCTGAATTGTTTCAAAATACTTACACTGAATCAGATCAGACTGAATAGAATGGATCCTGATGCAATACAAGTTTTTATTCCATGAAATCATGGAACAGTTTCGAGTTCACTGTAATCTTTGATTGATGCAAGTGAATTCGAGTTGATTAAGTAGGCAATGCTGCTGATGGGATGTCAGTTTCCTCTTTTTTCAGAAGAGCAGGATACAGCGGTCACTGTCCTGTTGGTCTTAGACACACAGTGCATCCTGTGGGGAAACGTTCCATAAAATGCTATGTTTACACTGGCCTTTCCGGAGGCAGCGCTGCAGAATGCATCCTTCAATATTATGGAAATCCCCCAGCGAGGCTGTGCTGAAGCAGAGAGCTCACGATGTAGATCAGGGAGGCTTTCAGCCAAGGAAGATCCACAGCCTGCTCTCACCTCAATATCCTCTGTAGAGGCAGGACGGAAGAGCTTTGCACTGAGAAAGCTAGGGATGCCGGAAAAAAGCTGGCCAAATGTTTCTTGGAAAGATGTATGGGCATTGATGCCCACTTCTCATGGGGGTACAGCAGAATTCAGAGAACAATATGTCACAGCGACAGAGAAAATCACAGAAAATCGTTTTGTTTGAATGAAAGCGTGTCAGCTAAATCGCTTTGTGAAGCCATTTGCTACAACTGTTCTCCTAGGGGGATGAATGTTGAAAGTATGTTTATTGGAGCTCTGAAGAGGCTGGCTACTGACAAAGCTGTTACTTTTGGCTGTACAACAGTATATCTGAAAAAAGACACTGCCTTTATGTGTGGGCCTGTGTGTAGGTCCAACTTTTTTCATGGGTACCTGAAATGCGATTAAGAAGTCTTGGGTTCAATTCCCAAGGCTGTTAAGCACCTCTGAGGTACCCTTACACTGCTCCCCGGAAAAGTGTGTTCATAACTGCCTGCTGCTTCACCTGGTGAATATGTTTAATGGAAGGAAGGATTACGTGCTGTTCACACTGAGTGCTGTGGTGTGTTCACATATGACAGAATTGTCATTTTCAAATGTTGGGGAAATGTTGCCCGATAAATGGGTTCTTATATGGAACCATGGAGTCAGCATTAATGTCAACACTGATCCAAAACTCCAATGATAGTGTCGCACAAATCCTACTGAGACTGAATCAGTATCACCTGTAGAAAATGATACCTTGATGCAATTTATGATGAAAAGGGTTAATTCTAAATGTGTGCCAGTAGATGGAACTGAAGCAAGCACCATGTGTCAATGCCAGGCTCTAGTATAATGAGGGATATACCTGTTAGAATTCTTCTAAATATAACTCTCATACCAGTATGCAGCAAATAAGTGCAAATAGCACAATGTACAAAGAGTGTAAGACATTTTAACGATACATTCCACTGTGCAGACAGTCTGAGAGTGTTTGAGAGTGTCAAATATAGAGTGATATTGAAGGAACATGTATCTGTCTCTTGGGGTAATGATAGCCTTTAGCATAGCAGCAGCTAGCTGCACTTCTGTTCCCTCTTACCCTGCTGCGGTGCTGCCTCAGTCAGTCAGCTGCATCTGAGGACGCTATGGCCTCTAGGCCAGATCCGTGCACCAAGCTGAGAATCCCTGCTTAGCATCTGCCACAGATGCAAATGACTGTAATATTCCAGCAATGTCTGATGGTTGAAGACGTAAGCAGGGGTATCTGGGATGTGTGAGAGGAATTACTTTATAAATCTGAACGCTTTTGACTGAAATCAAATATTTAAAAGGATTTTTCGCAAACTATCAGGAACCCATTGTATCTGCTGATTTGTTAAGTTACATCAAATTAGCAGTTTCAAGCTATTAACAAATTAATCAAATTAATTACGAGCTCTGATTAATTTAACTGCACACATGGTTGCTGTAAATGTACTTGAATTTTTCATACCAGTGAGTGAATAACCAATATTACAGATTTTCTGCTTTTTTTCACTGTTCATGTGCACAAATGGTCACAACAATGAAAAATATGATCTAATATGGGGATTACACCCCCTTCACACAATTTCTACAATTCTGCGACAAATAAACTCACTTACAGAGATCATTTTTTTAGGGAGTTAGTCAGTCACAGGTAGATTTGTTCAGTCTGTGTCTAAAAACCTGGTTGAATGTGGCTGGCGCTGGTACCCGCATTATTTTCCACATTATATTCAGAGATTAATTGATTGAAATTAACATGTTATTTTGACACCCCTAGATGAAATATAAGTGTACCCGAGCATCACGGACCAGTGTAGTTGTCAAAAAGAAGTGATGTCAGTGTATCCCTGATGAATATCATGGAAATGTGTCTTTATATATCTGTATGTATGTTTATATATATTTATATGTCTGAGCGTGTTTGCTAGTGTGGGTCTGTAAATAAGGAGTTGATAAATCAGTCTTTTTATGTTATTTTGTTGTAAAAAAAAAAATCAAATATAATACAAATCCATTTATTTGAAGAAGGCCAACTGTCTAAATTAAGCTGTTTCAGGGGCAGCAATTTTGTTTTGTCTTGTCATGGAGCTCCTGTAATTAGTGGCGGAGCTAGACTTTTTTACTTGGGGGTGCCAGGCGGGGGCCAAAGGTATTTCAGGGGGGCCAGTATATATTTTGTACCTGAGTGACTTTTAGACATCACACATACTTCTTTGCCTAAATATTGAGGGAAACATTATTCCCTGATATCCAGGATATTTGGGTCC
>JBBMFX010000101.1:16369784-16380358 GCA_037832545.1 Rhabdalestes septentrionalis
CACACACACAACACGAGAGAACTCTCGCGCACACACACACACACACACACCACGAGAGACCTCTCTTGCACATACACACACACACAACACGAGGGAACTCTCTCGCAAACACACACAACATGAGAGAACTCTCACATGCACACACACGCAGCACGAGAGAACTCTCGCACGCACACACATAACACAAGAGAACTCTCGCGCACACACACACAACTGGAAAGAACTCTCGCACGCGCACACACACAACAGGACAGAACTCGCACACACACACAACATGAGAGAACTCTCGCACACACATGCACACAAGAGAGAACTCTTGCACGCACACCCAATATGAGAGAACTCTCACGAGCGCACGCACACAACATGAAAGAACTCGCGCGCACGCACACACAACAGGAGAGAACTCGCACGCACACACAGACACAACACGAGAGAATTCACACACTCGCACACATATAACAAAGGAAACATTTATAGAATTACTTTATCTGAAAAAGGTGCATGGTGATCAGGGCGCTTACATATCAGTTGTGTAAAGTTGAAGGATCAGAATCAGCAACGGTATCCACCGATCACCTAGACAAAAAATCGATACTTGGTATCGGTGGCAAAAATCCTGATCGGAGCATCCCTAAAAATGTTGTTATTAATTATTTACATTTCCATTAAATTATAGTCTAGCTGTGCTCAGCTGCACTTGCCATTCACACTAATCAAAAAATGCTACAGCCATGCTGTGCTGCTCTTGGGCCTAAATTAACCTCTAGTCTTAAGATTCATAACTGGATCATAAGCTTGCAGTTTAATCCAATCAACAAATTCCTGCTCCCTCATTTTTGATCTACTTTAAAGTTTCAGGGGCCCATAAACCACTAATGTTTATGTTATCATATTTTGCATCTAATTCGCTCCACAGCAACCTATCTGAATTTCTGAATTATTTGCCCTCTTATGCCACATGATCTTCTCTCCTCTTACCCTCTCTCTCCATCTCTCTCTCTCTCTCTCTCTCTCTCTCTCTCTCTCTCTCTCTCTCTCTCTCTTTCTCTCTAAACTAGGGCAGCAGAGAGCCTGGGGATGGACAGGATTAATGCACTAATTCCATTCATGCACTATTCAAAAGGCAAAAGGTGCTCTCGTCAGTAATCCGCTGAGTGGAGCAGCGCCCCAAATCAGCTAGCCATCACTCACTCACATTACGCCTCATCATCAGAATCTGCTGCTGCCTGTTCTTATACTTCTGCATCTGTTGTATAGAAAACATGTCAGGTGAAAGAAAGTTCATGAATGTTTCAACTTCATCATAACTGGATTTGAGTTGAGTTGTGAATGCCTACAGCTAAACACAGTCATCTACTGTGATGTGTTTAAGCTAATTTGCTATTGCTAGCCACATGAAGCTGTCTCTATGGCCTTCTCTCATTACAACTGCTCTATAGCCTACCGAGCTTTATGTTGTCACACTGCCCTAATATGGAGCCATAAGGTTTAATACTGCTTCACTCTACAATTTTTTCCACTGACATGCCACTGTTGAGAGAAGAAAAGAAAATGAAAAAGGGGTTATTTTCGCACTTTTTTCCCCTTTGAATGTTTGGGTTGTTTTATGCGCCCAAAAGAACCATAATTTTACTTGATATCATAATTTTACAGCCCCTCTTTATCCCTCTCAGTTATATAGGCTGTTTTTATTACTGTGCCTTAGAGACTGTTATGTGTAAATATTTGACTGTGCATCAATTTAAAACCATCAATTTAAAACCAGTCCAGACTGAAACACTCACATTTACTTTAACAGTAATGAGCAGAGATAATCTGCTGCAGGCTGATAAGACCAATTTGCACAATAGATTCACTAATTAATGAATACAGCTCCTTTAAAGTGTACGTATTTCTGACACAGGCATTCAGTAACATACACAGCTTGAACAATTTATATAGAAATGCATTTTTCAGCAGAATGATTAGCCTCAGGTCACCATGCCCAATGACAAACATTGGCTAGAGGAGTAAATACCTCTAGCACCAAGTTGTGGAACTACCTTCAATACCTCACTTCACTAATGGTGATTGCAATTAGAGCCTGAAAGCAATGTTCCATTATTTAGTGTAAAGAGGCTGTTACTGCAGCAGAAACCTTGTTATTAATACAGAAGAAATGTGTCCACAAATTGTGGACATATGCATTGAGCTGTGTGTACAAGTGCAGGTAAAAGTGAAAAAAAAACAGTAAATTAAACCTCAACATAGAGGTAAATAATGAAATGATCTCCCTCCAACATATTGTGTGTGTGGAATAATAACTGGCTATATTTTTCACATCGTCCCTCATATTCTTTTGCATGCAAAACTCTCTTTTGCATAAGGCTGTACATATTTCTTTTTTTTCAGGTTTATGAAGTGAAATTTGGAATGCCCTCTACAGACAACATGATATAACTGCACACTCAAATGCACAATTACTGTTAAAATATTAAAAACAAAAAACGTAACTTGTTCAAGGGTTTGTTTCACATAGGTTAAAATTAACAAATATATAGAAAGTGCATATTTTTCTTGGAGAAAATGTATGAGTGTTCCCTTTAAAGGAAAGTACTCCTTTTATGTCTATGTATGTGTATGTATTATTTTCACTTTAAAAACAAGACATGCAATCTAATCAGGTTCTTTTTGCGCGTGGTTGTACATAAGCCTCCAAACATTTTAGCATCATTTTGATATGAACTCATTTAGTATGTGTTCAAAGTCACATTAGAAGGGTTTTCATACATAAAACCTTTTTATACAAAACACATAGACAAAATGCACCCAGTGGAAGCTTGGGATGTTTTTTGTGGCATCCCAAAATCAATTAATTCAAAACAGGCTGCAGCTTTTGCCGTTAAATTTTTAGAAATAGATGTTAAAGAGTAAGTGCTGTGTTTCTAACTTAAATGTTTACATACCTCATCAGACTGTAAACTGTAAGGATATGTTTTCTCCTTTGTCAATACTCTTCATTGGCATTCTCTTCATTGGCTTTCGAGAGCCCCATCCATTCATTTAAGCTGCCTCAAAGAGTTAAAGGCTCGTCCATCTTCTTTATGTCTTCAAGTCTTTCCTCCACTATTGATTCAGGACACAGTAAGTAGGAAAGGGAGTGAGCCTCTGCAGCTATCATCCAAAGGCAATCTGCCTGATTAAACGTTGGCAGCAATCTGGCTTTTTATTTAAAAAAAAAAAGGTTTCTAATTAACGGAACATTGACGCTGCTGATTTGTTGTAGCGTTTAATGTTGTATGAGAGGCCGGCTGCTTTGTTTCTTAGCTATGCAAATTTGTTTCAGTGTGCTTGTGTGATCAAGAGATTACTTTAAAACATCCTCAATTTAGCATCTATTTACTTTCGGACTTAGAAGTAATTTCTCTTTTGCTTGCAGTGTTCCCTCATATGAAAAAAAAACTAAATATACAGTTTGTTACTTATTTCTTAGAGGCATGCACTTGAAACAGCTAATCCTGCTGAGGATTGTGTTTTAGGAAGTGTTTGGTGTTCGCTGACCAGGCTGGTCAGGGCTTGTTCCGCTCTAAAACAGGTCTACTCCCCTGAGAGTGCAGCAACTGGACTGGACATGTCTGACTGTATATGTGTGATGTGAAGGTGAAGAGTGGTCCCCAACCTTTTTTGCACCACAGACCAGTTTCATGTAAAACAGTATTTTCACGGACCAGTAGAGATACAACTAAAACCAAAGTGCGTAAAAACATGAAGGAGCCCCCCCCAGAGATGTTTGTGTTTTACTCATTTTTGCTAGCTTGCGGGCTAAATATTTTCATGTATTGTATCACATAACAGAGAATAGCTTTTTTTTCAAACTAAAAGATCTTTCAGACTCTGATAATCAATAAAATAACCAATATGGTTCTCAGAACGATACCGGTCCATGGCCCAGTGATTGGGGACCTCTGGTTTAGAAAATCTCCAACCTTTGCAATTAGGCTTAAATCACTCAATAATCCAGTGTATCATAAAATCATTCATTACAAATCAAGTAGTTGTTTTGGTACACTGTATTGGAATGTGTAAAATAACAAAGAACACCAATTCGTGCTAATTTATTTTATATCATTGTAATACATTTTTCAATATTTTTTGTAACATATTTTATTGATCTCTACCTATTGCTAATTTCCCACTGACTAGATTGGTCTCCCCTGTCACATGATGCTACCAACACTGAGAAGGTAAAGGCTAGCTCTTGCTTCTTGGGAGACTGATGAAGTGTCATTGAATTGTGTCTAACTGTCTCTAACACAACATCATTGGACAGCAATCCTGCCTGCTAAGAGACAGCCAGGCCAATTAGGATCTCTGGCACTCCCAGCTGTGGATGAATATGGCACTAAAACAAGTGAAGTTTATAGGCGTCTTAATCACTGTCAGATTGATCGTTTTTTAAAATATAAATGTATTATTTTTTTTAAATAATATGTGATTAATATATATCTGATAGACAGTTAAATGTAAGAATGCCTTACTTGGCAGGTACCTGCGTTTTGTTAAAAAGCTCTGGTTGGTAGTTTGGGAAAGCATAGAGGCTTAGATTGTACACATCTATCTTCTTTTCTCTTCCAGCATCATTAAGAGCTATGTGTCTTCCTAGACACATGAAAGTTATCTGGCATGCAGTCCACATTGTTTTGAGGTGTAATCAATTTTCCTTTTTACCCTATCCTCAGTAACCACATGGACCATTCATCCTCATCATGTTGTGTGGGCACACTTGCATCCAAGCCCGTTGAATCGACTGATACTGTTAACCTACCCCTCACAACAACAAATCTAGCGTGAGAAAATGAGGCAAGTCTTTGTGCAGGTGCCGGAAGAGAAAGATCAATCATAAAAGAACTCGCACATTCACATTCTTGTTATGGTCATAATGTTGCAAATGGTGTTAGCTATATTTGGAACAAAGGTCTTTGCCAATATTCCTAGTGTTGGGAACTATAAGCTGGAAGTTGCCATAATTCAAAGTGAGTTATTTAATTATGGCCATTTATGCCTCCTGCAGATCCGAGTAGCCATAATGTGTGAGCGGCGCCAACAGTTTGTTGTGATCTAGCCTCCAGCATTGCACTGCAGTAAAGGCTTTAATAATTGTCATAAATGTGGCTTACTTCTCATAATGGCAGCTTCCCTGCCATGATAATTGAAAATTAGAAGCGACATGCTGGTGTTTTTTGTCATAGCCTGGCGACGCTAATTGCTTTTACATGCAGAACAAGCTCTGCTGGTGAGAGTGACGTGGTAGAGCATGTGGCTAGTGGATGATAAGAGGAGAAAGGTGTCTGAGAGATGTGGTAAGATCCGTGTTACTCAAAAAGTAATGAGATCACAGCTGCTATTATGGATGCACTTTTAACATTTCAGCTTGTTTTCTCGAGACCTTTTAACTCAACTCAGATCCAAAGGCAACATGGCATCTGCAAGGCCACTGGAAGTTCTGTGCTGTAGGCATAGTTTCAACTGCTTTATTCCTCTTCATATTTTAGATATTGAGACAAACAACCTTTATTCCATCTTTGTCTCGCTCTCTGTCTCTGTCTCTGTCTCTATCTCTCTCTCTCTCTCTCTCTCTCTCACACACACACACCCTTTCTATGGTACATTATACATGCAGGGCTTATGTTACTGATTTTATAAAAATGTCATGATGAATGATGTATGCCCTGTGGATTCAAATTAAATTAAATATGAATCATTAGCAGAGAACACACTTCGACCTGTTCAAAGATCCTAGCACATTTTATAGTCTATGTTCTGTATTCTCTGTTTGATTTGTTCTACTATTCTAAACACCTTATTTGAGTGATGGTGTTCAAACTTATGCATATGAGTACAAATAAGGTAGAAGGCCTGTGTGCACAGTGAGAAAACTGCACTGGAATTCGAGGTAGCCTTCCTTATTCTCCAGTATTTTTTCAGCCAGCTTAACTCAGAGCCATGGAGTTTTATCCTTGCTCTCATAAACCTAATCCTTTTAAATAAGACCAGAGAGAAAACAATGATGTCTTTTTATCACCATAACACATTCATATGAGGAAGAATCTTTTCTTTTTTCTTTTTTTCTTACAGTCTTACCCAAATAAAGCAGATGTGTAGTTTTTCATTCCAACCAAACAGGAGCTCATCTGATTCCACATGTTTAATCAGCTGGTCCCATTCCTGACACAATTGATCATGTGTGCTCGTGTATTCTCAGGATGAAAACCTGCAGTCACTTCAACCCTTTGTGTATAAGACTAAACAGACCTGCACTACAAGATGTGTAGCGTTGACCAGAATACATCAATGAATGAACATTAACCTGCAGAGTTTAACCTGCATAGCTTATCAATAGTTAATATGGATTACCTGGAGACAGGTTGTCTGTAATGGTTCAATAATGCAACACAACAGTGAGCGTTGAACAGCAAAAATCTTAGATTCTCAAAGTACTGCTCTAAAACATTGTTCATTGTTTACATAGCCTATTTACATCTGACTTTATGTGTAATATATTTTTGGGAAATGTAGATGTTCCTTCTGGAGGGTTAGATTCTGTCAACAATTTTGTTTTCCTTTGTCTAAAAATACCTAATTATTTGTTTGTTTACTGTTGGGACTATGCGCGCCTTTTCCCAGGGGTTCTATAAGCAGAAGGTACACTTTTGACAACATCATAAATATACAGTGCAGCTGAAACACACATGCTAATGCAGCGCATCAACTGACCCATCTATGCACCCCTCCACAAATGTGTCCTTTTATAAGCTGTTCCTGTGATGATGGGCAACAGAGCATTGTCAGAAATCCCTCTAAATGAGAAAATATGGTGGATAAGTGCATTATTAGTTCAATGTTACCATTTTAGTTTGTTTCTTTTTTTGTGTAATTGAGCTTGGACTTTTGCATGGGGGCAAATTAGTTGTTTTCATTTCCAACCAGCCTAATAAACAGAGCCCAGCTCAGTAACACAGCAATTTTGACTGGAAACATAATTGTGCCTCTAAACAACCTCCCCTCAAATTTCTCATTAGGCTATGTGGGATTCATGCCAGCCTTCTGTGAAGCTTGTCCAACCTCATAAAAGTAACCAAAAAAGAGTAATTTTGTGTGCCGAGCAGGAAAAGGTAAGTTCTCATCTCCCATCAGGGTCTTGAGGGAAAATTGGTCCTAATCATGAGCATTTTCCTGGTCGGTCTAAATACTTTTATGACATACATATATGTCTTAGTCTGACACATTCATTCAGAAAATTCAAAATCAATGATGGACAGCATACATTTTACTGTATGCTGCCATCCACAGGCTAAATGTCAGACTGTTTCCCTAAAGTAGATGTGTGCATGTGTGTGTTTGTGTGTGTGTATGTGCGTTTGTGTGTGTGTGTGCGCGTGTGTGTGTGTGTGTGTTGTGAGTATGTGGCTTTTGGACTTAAAACAGACAGCTAACACTTTAGGAGGCTTTGGTGTTAAGCCTAAGTGTGTGTATTTTTTGAAACCATGTCTGTTGTGGATGCTGCAGGACACTGTGTCCTAAAAATGTCAGGCAAGAGAAGGAGATGAACTAGTTCAGTGCTAGAACTGAAGCTCAGTCTATCAGGCCCTTTCTAGCGCTACATCCCATTGAAATGTTCTCATCTTCTATATTCAGTAATTCACCACTGTAGTCTCAAATCTGTCTGATCTTCTGGAATCGTGTCTAGATGCAGCAACAGTGTGAACACTTCATGTCATGTCAGCGACTATCACGAGCAACATATTGAAAATGTTCTAACGCTGAAAACATTTCACCCTAAGAATTATAATGAGTGACACATGATAGAACCCTTAATATAATTTAAAAACACCAAAACATGCTTAGATTTAAATGGTATAATTTAAATGGATTGTTTTTAGAAGAATTACTGTTGTTTATGGTTCAGATTATAACTGTATATTATTATGTATAACTACATATTGTAAATTGTGAATCCGAGGACCCCAAAGTCGCAGGCTCAAACCCCACTTTCTGCAATCCTTTCAAATATTTTTTGGAATTTAGTATTCTGTCAATTTTTTCAATGATTAATCAAGTAACCAGATAAATCGTACCTTATATATCAATATATCAATGTTGTGTTACAACATGACACACTGTTGATCTCTGCACGGAGTGTGGTAAGTTTTGTTCATCCCAGCTCCTCTCCACCACCAGTACTAGCATATAGTTTACATGTTTGAAGTGTACGTTAGTTACGAATCTGCTGGAGATGTTTTCAGAGTTAGGGGACCTGTCAGCCTGTGGAATTTGAAGTGTCTGTGTGCTTAACACACAGTGCAACGTGGTTCATAAAATAGGTACACTTGCGCAAGCTAACATCCATTCACACTGCTCCCCTCATTGGCGGCAGCCCCCTGCTTCACTCAGTGAATGGGTTAAATGCAGAGAAAACATTTCACTATGTGTTGTACTTGTAAGACTATGCATGTGACAAATAAAATTGGTATTTGTTAGGTTAAATCACTAGTATGTTATAATTAGTGACTAAAAATATTATAGACACACTAAGACCCTGAGCAGTACCGGTGGCTACAGTGCACTTGTTGTCCGCCTTTCGCATTTTCTGCCTTTTATGCTCACATCGTCTGCCATTTCCATAGAGAGCTAAATAAATGTGGCATCTTAAATCCTTGAAATCAGTTACATCAGTTACATCAGTCCATGTGAAACAGTGATACAGCAGCTGCACAGTGTCTACACAGCGGGAGTGATTCGATAGCAGAGACATTTTAAATAGATGGATTTTGCGACATAAATTAAACAAAGCCATCATTTTTTGTAATTGAATTAATCATTTCAGCCCTACTTTATATTATAAAAAAAACACGCAACAAAACTCCAGTACCACCCATATACTGTACAACTAACCACATTACATGCAGTACAAATTCCACCTGTCCCATCACATTCTCTGCAGAGAGACTGCAGCTGTGTTTCCTTTCACTGAAAAGATGTTAGTAACTACTTGGGTGTTACAATGAATTGAAATATCACAATACAGCAATGTGAAAGTATAAATCATGGAAAATAAGTATTCGATTAATTGTGATATTTCATGTACCATTTTTACAGTCTTCATCCAAGGTCAATCAAAAGCCTAGCCAAGCACATTCAGGCCATGCATCATCCTCCCTCTGCCTTCCAGCTCTAGAACCTTTAGGTTTATACAGTTCATACATTTTACAGTCAGGCAAATAACATGCATAATCAGAGAAAAATTATATTTTATTGAAATGAGAGGAGCCTAGATAGATATATCCTTAGAGTATCCCAATCTGTGGAACTGCACATGTGGGCTACAGAAGGGGAGGGTAGTACATGTCAATGTGTGACATGTTTTGGCAGAAAACTGGATGATTAATTTTTTTACTGCTTTGTGTTTTTCTGAATAATTGATCGAAAGGAATGTGTCGATGTGACACCCCTAATATATATATAATAAATGAGATTATAATGGAACAGTTTATTTATTTCCATAATTCCATTCAAAACATGAAACTTTCTTAGATTATAAATTCAGGGCCCGCAACTTCAAGGATTGCAAGTACTTTGTTGTTTATTTGTACGTAACTTGGGCTTCCAGCTCATAAGCCACACAAGAACAGGACATCAAATAATTTGAATACTGTGAAAACATCAGCCCAAATTTCACAGGGCATGAATGTAAAAAAAAAAAGTGTCACAAACAACTCATCTACTAAATTAAGAGTCCCTGCACAGGTTTTCCCAAGTGTCATTAAATTGCTTCACTTTGGTTCTATTGTCTCAGTTAGGTTCAATATGGGGAAGACTGCAGACTTGACAGCTGGCCAGAAGAGCATCATTGATACCCTCCATAGGATGTATAAGCCACCAAAGTTCATAGCTAAGGAGGCTGGCTGTTCACAGAGTTCTGTGTCCAAGCATATCAATGGAAAGTCTAGTGGAAGGGCACAATGTGCCAGGAGAAGATGTACCAGCAGAAGAGATGACCGTGGTCTACACCAGATTATCAAACATGGAACATTCAAGAATCTGGAAGAGATCCAGAAAAAGTGGAATGAGGGCGGACTCCTGCCTCCCTAATTCCACTCTGCTGGTGCATCTTCTCCTGCCACATTTTGCCCTTACACTAGACTTTCCATTTATATCCATTGATAAAATTTGGTCTGATGTCTTCACAGTAGAGCTGTAACGACACACCAAACCCACGATTCGGTTCGTTTCGCAATTTTTGACTCATGATTCGGTTCGTATCATGATTTATTTGCGGTGGAGGAGAGGGAAAGTTCTGAGGCCCCATTTTGTTTGGAGACACCTTATCTTTAGCACAAAATTATAAACCAATATTCGCTTAAATACCGCTTCCTTTCCATTCATACTGAGAACAAGGCTTTGGTGAACCGCACGAGAAGTCGAGTTGGAGGAGTCGACTCGTCTCTCGTTTCACCTCTCCGTTCAAACAAAAGAAACGCTCCGCCCAGCTGCCTGGAGCCACAAAACTCGCTCAAAACACAATAAAAACAATT
>JBBMFX010000101.1:16393391-16414062 GCA_037832545.1 Rhabdalestes septentrionalis
TGTGTGTGTGTGTGTGTGTGTGTGTGTGTGTGTGTGTGTGTGTGTGTGTGTGTGTGTGTGTGTGTGTGTTTGTGCGTGTGTGAAGAGGGGTTCACAAGTGAACATGCATGCATGTTTATATATTTTTATTAAGAATTTATTCCAAGTCATTTTGGACCATTTCTATTGGATCATTTGCCACGGAAAGCTGTGTATTTTCACATAAGGTAAGAGAGAAAGCAGGAAAGAGACAAATGACTCCATGGGGTATTAAATATTGTGTGTCTCTGTGTGGCAGGTGGCTGCCAGTCTGATGCCACATAAAGCAGGTGGTGAGGCTGTTTGTGGGTCAGTTATGGAGAGAGACAGTCTGTGCAGGAGACCCTTTGTAAGACAGGCCACAGCACTCCATTCTATAAAACACTGAATCAGCTTTATTACCAAAGCAAAACCACCGACTGCTCACTATCACTGTACAGCATCAGTGTTCTCTGTTCTGAGAGTGAGAGTGTGTGTGTGTGTGTGTTTTCAGTCTAACAGATGTGCACAGCAGGGTCTCAGCTCAGCACTATCAATAATTTGACTCTGGCCAGTCAATTAACGGTTGTGTCAGTTAAAGACACAGCTTTGAATTGCTTTCCTATAAACAGGCTTTGATTTGTGTGTGTGTGTGTGTGTGTGTGTGTGTGTGTGTGTGTGTGTGTGTGTGTGTGTGTGTGTGTGTGTGTGTGTGTTCCAAACTGCTGGTGCCATTTTTGTGCCAGCTTGACATGCATGATGACTCATTCCAATTTTGCTCTCTCATTCCCTCTCTGTCACCTTCATTCTCTCACTCACTCCTTCTATCCTTCTTTCTTCTCTTTTCTTTTATCCGCTACTCTCTACACTCTCTCATTATGTTTCTCTCTCTTTTTCTATTTTTTCTCTCTCTTTTCTCTTTATCTTTCTTTTACACTTTACACTTTCTGCCTCTCTCCTTCTCCCCCTCTAACTCTAATTCTTTCTCTGTTTCACTCTCCTCTACTTTTTTCCTTATTGATAATATTCAGGTCTGATATTCCCAAAGCATTTTTGAAACTAAATATTAAATAAAGAAAAGCAGTATATAACATGTATAATATTTCATCTCTCTCTCCCCTCCTCTCTCTCTCACTCTCACTCTCACTCTCTCTCTCTCTCCAGGACATCTTCTCCAGGGTGTGTGTCTCTCCCTGGTGGAACTATGCTGCTGCCCTAGGGGGGTGGGGGGTCTCCCCGTTCCGCCATGAAAGGCTACACCCATCAGCGCTCCCGTCACCTCTCTGACTGTGAGCCCCCTCGCTCTCCCTCTCACCTAGACCCCCTGTACCCACCCTCTGCCTCCTCCACATTGTCCCGTGCGCCATATCTCCTGCCCGGAGCCATGGATCATTATGGAGCACTGGACCCCCACCATTTCTCCCCCTCGCCCGCCACAGGTGGTCTTCCCCCAGACTGCCTCCTGCCCCTCAACAACCAGCTGTCCTCCAGCAGCACCTTCCCACGCATCCATTACAACTCTCACTTCGAGCAGGGTGACTTCTCACCCCCTGGTGGAGACAGCATCGGGGGCATCAGCACAGGCACGCTGGGCACCTCTATGTCCATGGGAATGGGGATGAGCATGGGGCTTGGAGTGGGAAGCACCGCCATGATCACCAGTGGATCAGCCACCATATCAGGTAGGTTCAGGATGTCCTGTGAGGATCCTGAACATCCGTAAATCATCTTGTCTTTGCTGCTGATTCATTCTGTGTTCAGCTGTAAATCGATACTTCAAAACATTAATGTGACTATTGAGAAAGTGTTTAAAAGTATACCGTCAGTACCTTCAATTCTTTAAAGGAATAGTGGAATAGTGTACCTATGCACCTTTAAATATTTTCTGAATGTTTAAGTGTAATGTGAAACAATTCAGGAATATATAATGCGCTTTAGACTCTTTCTAAGTATCTTAGTTCTTTGAAAGTTGCAAAATGTTTTAAATTACTCCATTAACCATTTATCTTTAATACAAGCAGCCACAGAATCTCACAGGAGGCATAACCATTGCATTCGGTATTCATTCCTGTTTTAACTGTAATGGATTTTGGCAACAAGGACATGTTTGTCTTATTGCCCTGATAATGTTGTGTAGTTCTGTTACCCCAACTTGTATTCCACAAGTTTAAAAAAGTTTTGTCCCCCACACCACAGTTTGAGCAGAATTATGCACATTTAATGAGTCATATTTCTGTAGATTTAGCAATGTGCCATTTTTGCGCAAGGGAAGCATACAAAATTGGTGACCAAGCATATTCAGATATCATGCCAACTGTTGCGTTAATTATAGCACTCAAAAATGGCTTTTAAGTGGTTCTTGTTTTGTACAAACTGCTTAAGTAAAAATATTTCATTGATATAGAAATGAATGCATCTTCTCAAAAGTGATTCCTCCATGGCTTCATTTATTAGTGTTTGCTGGCCTCAAAGGCATTGCCCTGTAGCTTCAAAAAACTTTTAGAAACAGGCCTTGAGTATCTTCAAAGTAGTTAACTTCTCCTCTCCCTTTAGGAGCAGGGAAAATGAACCGGTTGCCTCCAAACCTCCTCGACCAGTTTGAGAAGCAGTTGCCAGGGCAACAGGACGGCTTTAGCACGTTACAGTTCCATCGTAGCACAGCTGTGGAAATGACCAAGCAGCAGCAGCAGCAGCAGCAGCGTACGGACAGCCCTGGAAAGATCCGCTACCTGGTCAACTCTGTTCAGAAACTTTTTGCTAAGTCACAGTCCCTGGAAAGCTCTGCTGTCAAAGGCAATGTGAACGGGCGCTCAGGTGGCGGCAGCAGCGAGGACAAACAGCACCGGCGCAGCAAAAGCAAAGACCGGGCCAAGAGTGAGAGCACGGCCAAACGCCGGCCACGCTCCAACATGTCTGGCTACTGGAGCTCTGATGACCTGGACAGTGACATCAGCAACTACAGAAATCCCATGGCCATGATGACCCTGGGCAGAAAAGGGGGATCAGGACTAGAAAGCCAAGTGGCTTCCAAGTACCTGATGCATGGCTACAACACCATCAGTGAACATATGCTCAAAGTCTCAAAGAGTAACAATGACCTGAAGCACCAGGGCCTCCCTGCACTCCCAGGCCCGGGTGGAGGGGGAGGAGGAGGTGATAGAGCTAGATCAGTGATGGTTGAGGGAAATTTTGGTAAGGGCGGGCCCTGGTCCACACTGACGCTGGGACCCAGCAGACAGATGTGCCAGAAAGGTTCGGCCACGCTGGACCGCTCCATGCTCAAGTCCAAGTCATGCCATCAAGAGCTGGCCTGCCATTACCTACAGGTGCGCGGCAGGGTGAGTGTGACAAGCTTTAGAACAGATTTGAAAACCTGGGTTTAATTCCTTTAAGAAGCTTTTTCTTTGTTAATATGTGCTTGGCATGCTAAGGGGGGACACCAGAAAACAAACTGATGCTGTGAATTTACATTATGGACGTCCGTCAGTCGGTTGCCCCAGACTGAAAGTGCTACATCAATACATTTTGCCAAAAGAGGTAAACTGAAAGACACTTGTTGTGTTAATGTAATGCATTTAATTCATGTGCAACAGACAGATGAGTTGGAATCCTGTGATCTCATTTCACACCCTTTTTATTGTCAATAACATGTTTTGACAGTTTTAAACTATCATGCCTGCAATTTGGACTTTTCATAGCTGTACCATGGATATTCTTTGGCACATGGGAATACACCAAGTCTTCCATTCTCCACACATTATTTGAATGAAATTCAGTTTTCACCTGCTTTTTGACTGTTACATTACTTTTGGGGGCAAACACTTGGTCATCTTTGGTCCTGTCATCAAAGATTACTGTGACTAGACACACTCTCCACCAGACTTTGGTTCCTTAAAGCCTATAAGGCTTTTTTTGGTTTTTTTGGGGGGGGGATTTTGAATAGAACCTGAATCCTATTTAATGTTTGAGGAAACACTGTAAATCAAGTACCACTGATTTCTAGTTGAGCACCTGAAGTGCTTTGCTGTTCCTTCCTTTCCATAAACCAAATGGATCAACAGAAAAGAGCGCATCCAAGGTTCCTCTGCAGTTCTACAGCTAAAATTATATGCATTTACTCAAGGTTTGTTTTGCTAGGCTACTTTTACTCTGCATTTTGTCAAACAATGCTCTGTAAGTGTTTAGGGCACTGTACACCTCTTTGTAGCTGATTAACTACATATGAAATTTTGTGCGCAGATGCCCTCTACAGGTGAGTGGAGTGGGACTCTGGGCCGCAGTGGGGGTCCGGGTGAGATCCCTTGCAGGCGGATGCGCAGTGGCAGCTATGTGAAGGCCATGGGGGACCTGGAGGATAGCGACGATTCAGATATTAGCCCTAAACCCTCGCCCAAATCCACCGCCCGCAGACAAAGCTACCTACGCGCCACGCAGCAGTCCCTCAGCGACCAGTTCCCTTCCAGAAAGTAAGAGGCATGGTCACTGACTAAAAAAAATTAGTAGCTGGCACAGAGAGAGAGAGAGAGAGAGAGAGAAAGACTCAGTGAGTCAAGCTGTGCTAACTCATGTGTTAGATTTAGCACAGTAAGTCTCTCCTCCTTCTACCACATGCTGCCTCCCACACTTTCCTCTAAACAGCAAACAGTGTGTAAGCAGTGGGCATGGTTTAGACATATTGTGTTTCCTTTTTTTTGTAGGGAATATCAAATTCATTTACATTATCAGGTTTTGTCATAATGCAGCAATGCTAATTCTGTGATGAGTCACAAGGTGACAGCCCACCAGCAACTGAAAAGATGAGCTGATCTGGATGATATAAAATGCACACTCACACACATTCCCTTACATACCCATACACACACACATACACACACACACCACAACAAGAACAGGGAAGGCAATTGCAGTATTCTTTTCTTCGTGACTTCGCACCCACATACACTGGGGTTGTATTTTATTACAGGAGTGGGGAACTGGAGGCAAGTGTCTAGAATAGTTTTGTGACTTCCCTGTTCTAGCACACCAATTAAACCCTGGTAATAACTGGTGGTTTGAATCAGGTGTGTTTAGCTAGGAACTGCTTGGAAATCTCACCCTCAACTTTTGTTTTTAAAGTACACTGAAAAAAATGATCCTTTTAATTTGTATGATGACAACTGACTGCTCGGTAAATATCAACCCAATTACTGGCTAAAGAAGCAAACTTAAATATTGCACTTGCTGATGCAATATATGAACCATTTTTGTCAGTGTGTACCCACTCTCACCCCTACACCCACTGGTCATTTTATAAAGAGCATATAGTGTACAGTAGCCATTAAGTTTACAGTTATTGACCATAGCCCATTCAGTGGTACAATTTGTCAGCCACTGTCTTCCTTGTACAAATGTAAGGTGCCACTACTGGACAGCCACTGAGCAGATGTTACTTGGGTAGACAGTTTTCAGCACAGTCTGCACCTACGTGTCAGTGAGTGTTGCACACAGCAGCATTGTGGAGGTTAATGCACATTGTTTAATGGTCACTGTATTACTTTATTAGACGTACCTGTTTGGTTGTTAAAGCTTTTAGGCATAGAAACTAGAAAAAATAAAGTAAAACATATATCTTAACTAGATAACTACCGGTACTTCTTTTTTGTAGACAATTTGTAATGGACATACTTCAGCCCTTTATCAGTTTCTAACCTCAGAAACAATAGTTGGTAGACTATTCTCAAATTTGCAGTGATGATAAGCACGTTAGTGTCACTGCTGGCCGGCAGTAATTTTCAAAACCAGTAGGGACACTGAGGTGTGTAGCATCACTGCTAATTTAAGAATAGTCTACAAACCAAAAGAATCCCAGCAAAGAAACTCATGAAACACTTCTGAGTTAATTAGCAACTTTAAAACTGTTCATTAATTATTATACATTTTCAGTAAGTACTATGGAACTAATACAGTATGTAAATATTCAGGTCCTTCAGGTATAATGTGTTCAGCATCCCAGTAACACTGCTGTGTCTGATTTGCTCATACCAGTCACAATCCTTTTGGTAGCATAACAAGTGTCCAGTACATTCACAATATAAACTTGAGGTAGTTCCAAACTGGCGGATTGGATTTAGTAGAAATTGGACAATTTATGCAGCAACTGATGGGCTATAGTCCACCTATATGGTGCTATAAAATGGCTGATAACTTTAATTTCAAACTCTTATCTCACTCCTTAAACCCTGGTGCACCTATTTCCTCCCAGAGTAACCTCTGTTACCTTCTTACGCTTGTAACCTTCACTCCGATCCCCACACCCTCTAACACCCTTTCCCTTCCCCAGCCGTCCGCTGGACTATGCGATGCTACAGGGGGATCTGGAGGCCCTTTGGTCTCCCCTCCACAGCATCGCCACTCTACAGCAAATTGGACGCTCCATAAGGTCAGTGCAGTGAGGAGCCTGCATCTGACTGGCAGGCTGAGTGCAGCTCCTCACTGAGCACACTGGGAGGCGCCACACCACTGTAATGCAGCTCTCCATTCATAAAGACACCAGTCTGTATTCATCTCAGAATATAAGTGCTGATCCAAGATCAAATTCCATTGACCACTGATCTTGGCCATTAGTGTGGAACTGGCCCAGAAAACAGTACTCATACTATGAGATGATGAATGAGTATGGCTCTGGGTTGGCTTTCAACTCTTCTACAACTCTTGGGTGGCTTTCCCAATTAAACAGAACTAAGTAACATCTAGTAACAGAGATCTTTTTTCAGCCAATAATTCTCAGAGATCAGTAACGCAAAATGGGGGAAATGCCTCTTCAGAGTTTGTGGCCTTCACTCAGGCTCGCCCTAAACGCTAAAATGCCCGTCTTATTGGTTAATGGCAGGAACTGATTGTGTGCTATATGGTAATTGTCTTTTTTTTTTGCTTCAATTTGATTGGACAGTTTTCTGTTTAATCTTATTGAAAAAATGCTTGTTCTGATAAGAATGTACCTTTCAGTTAATACATTGGACTGCTTATCTCTGTGATTATGAATTCAAATCAATATTGATGTGTTCAATTCAGTGAAAAAAACAGCAAATGGATTGATGGGTTAAAGAATGAATAGCTGGTTACATAGAAAAGCATGGTTGCAAGATAGATAGTTTCATCACTGCATAGAGCTTTTTTCATGGCTTCAACTGTTTCCATTTGCTTTGTATGTAAGAGAGATGTCAAAACACGAAAATGATGTCTCATCTTTTTTCTCACCTTGTCTTCTTGTCTCAGTTGTCTTCCATCTCTGCGTGAGTTCTCGGGTAATCGGAGTCTGGATAATCTGGACTGTATCGGTTCAGGAAGTTCACCGTTCCCTCGTTGGGATGATGATGAATTCAGTCAGAGTTGCAGCACACTTGGGCGTAACAGCTGCATCAGCCAGGTCAGCCTGTTTAAAGACAGTACTTTCTAATGTACAGCTTGTACAAAATAGGACAGATCGTGTCAGAAATGTTGTAAATGTCCTAGTTTGCATGAGCATCGGGTGTAATTACAGTGTTACAGCTGTACTAATGAAGAAATGCAGGGATATATATTTTTCCATCAAATACTTTTGTACTGTACATCACCCCTGTCTTTTCTGATTCAGGTCACTGTCACTTCACCTCGCCACTTTCTATTCATTTCATGTGAGAGTTCCCTCCCATGCGCTGCACTGTGGCAAAATCTCTCTCGCTACGCAACAACAAAGTTCAGCAGATTTGAACTGCAGATGAGTGCAGTCACATCAGCATATTTTGTCAATAGAGACAGAGTAGAATGGTCTTGGCACAGACACCAGACTTTAAACTTCAGGAAAAGCCCATGTCTCCTTTTTCTCCTTTAAATGAATTTTTACATAATAATAATAAAATATTTATTTCTATACATAAGTGTTGACAGTGAAGATTTCAGTATAGTGACGGTGAAGATTTTGAGTACACTTTTGTTTGGGTAAATTTAAGATGGATTGTAGAAGTAAAATTTAAAACAAACTCTTACCAGTTAAGAGAGAATTTACTTTCTAGCTGTACATTCCGACCCATTGCAGGCTTTTGTGTTATATTAAACAAATAAGAAATTGCTCCAGATTTGGTTTGGTTTATTCATTTAAATTACAAAAACAACATCCAGACACAAGCAGAGCAGTGGAATGCACAAGTAAATGGGCAAGTGGAGGCATTGTATTACTGGACCAATTATATCAGTTTAAACAGTTTTTGTGAACATGAAATATGTGCTATTTCTAGGTCCATTTCTCTGAGTCTGTGTCATTTCTAAGGGTCTCCACTCCCTCTTCTACCACTTCACCATAGTGACAAATAATCAATTTCAGCTCTGAGAAAAGGCCCTGATGGAATGAATTAAGCCCACTTGAACGGAATAGCTGGCCACTAATGCTGTGCAATGACGTCTCTAAGTGACATAGGGCTCGGGAGGATCCCGTTCATTCGTACAAAATGAACCACTGTCTTTAAAGCCTCTGTTGCTATTAGAAGGTTATCAGTAGGCACATAAAGCTGTTTCTGTCTAGAATATATGGAGTATAGAGTCTGAGTCACTGCCAGTATTTGACTGCTACTAATTTGATCTCTTTATACTGTTAATGCATGAGCTTATTTTCTCTTAGTCTGCTTCTTACTATGAGTCCATTTGGTACAGTTGTATTGCATTCACACCAACTGCTATGCACAGGTGGATGTCATCCGACACACATACAACTCCACTCAGTGGTGCTTGGCTAGCAGTGACAGAAGTGACACAAATACACTTCATATTTTTTAACAGCATTTATTGTATTTGTACTTTAAATGTAATAGCTGGTATTATTTCAGACCAAGTGGGTCACATAACTGTATCCCCTTAAACTCTACACTGTACAATAAAGTACCACCAGTTAGAATATATCTTCCTGATTTCAAACAGAAAAAGAATTAGAGAACAAACACTTGTTCTCTAGTTTAGGTGCACAGTTTCTAATTATTTGAAATAATTGAAATAATAAAAGTAAAAGTATTAAATATCCCCCTCTCCACAGACCAGTTAAATTAATCAGATAAACAGCTGTGCCAGAAAATGTGCTGAAGCATGTTCTCATTTTCATTTGGAAAATCAGTAAAGCATGTAATGAAACAATGAGCACCAATACTTGCAAATGACTCTGAAAACTTCATTATAATATTTTTTGCATAAGAATTTTATTTTAGGCAACCAATAAGTTGATGTAATTCTTTTAATATTTGGGACAATAAATACATCCCGTAGTTTCTGAGTAATGACAGCATCTTTTCAAACTTACTGGCAGTCAGCGTCTGACCAACATGCACCACAGTGCACCTCGCTCCATATTGCCCAACATGGCAACCTATAAAACTTAACTCAAATCAACACGTCTCTGTTTCACCAGGTGCGGGATTCAGACATTAATCACCGCTATGGAGATGAGTCCTGTTCGGAGTCACTGTTTGGGGATATGCACCCACATACACGCTCTCACTCCCGGGCTGAAGAGCCTCCGGATTTGCCCACACCCACATGCTTCCGTTCCCGTAGCCATAGTTACCTCCGTGCCATCCAGGCAGGCTGTTCCCAAGATGATGACACGGCGTCTGTGGATTCAGATTCACCTCCACCCACCGCAACAACCGTCCGCACCTACAGCACCAGCACCGGTAAGTACACAGTTCAGGAGAAGTGCTTGACAAGTGGGTAGATCATCTCGCACATTACATATCTGCTCTTGAAGTTTGTCTGCAAATATTGTCAAAAATTCCTGCTCTCACACATCAAGGTCCTCTTGATCTTTTGAATATTACATGTCTGCCATAGAAGGGTTTTAGAAGTTGGGAGAGAATTGCATATTGGGGCAGCTGGTGGCCTAGCAGATGAGATCAGAAGGTCATGGATTCGATTCCCTGGACTGCTAGTGACACCACTGAGGTACCCTCGAGCAAGGTACCGTCCCTGCACACTGCTCCCTCGTATGTGGTTTCCCACTGCTTCACTTTGTGAATATTGTTTGCTTGCATCAATAAATGTGACTGTAATTTATTTATTTTAGCTAGGGACCTCTTGCTGTGTAAAAATTGAAGCAAAAATATTTCACTTTTTCCACTGAAAATCAAGTGAAAGCAAGAAATATGTCTTGCTTACTTTTTACAATGTAAAAATCTAAGTATAATACTACATGAAGGAAAAGCATCATTTTTCCATGTGCGCCACTTTGATGGTAGCACTGTGGGAGCACTGTGATGGTCGATATAGGAACGTTTTTTGTGAAATATCTTTTTGATAAACGATAACATCAGGGCAATAAATTGTAACTCCACAATACTCCATGAGACAGACACAAAAAACAATCAGAGGAAATGATCCGGGAGTAGGGCAAGGGCTATAAGCTTGTGTGTGTGTGTTTGTTTGAGGGAGAGAGAGAGACAGAGCGGGGGAGAGAAGGAGGGAGATGCACCAACCTTACGCAGGCGTTATTATATCTGGTGTGAATAGAGTAAAAGGTGGAGAACACAATTTTAATATGTTTCTCTCCATGTGATTAGATCTCGTTCCCACCCTGCCACTCCTCCTTTTTGCTCCCTCCCTCAAACCCCCTGTCTGCTTTCACTGTTCCTATCAGACAGGGGCGGGAGCTGGTGCACCATAGGCTTCAAGGGAGAGCCCTCTGACAGTATAAGCCAAAGAAATACGGGAAGCTTCCTGATTGACAGCTCTGTTAACCAGTGAGAGAGCTCTGGTGCCTCGCTTCCCTAAACAATACTCCAATGCACAATACGGAGGGCGTTTCTCCGGATCCTTTCTTTCCGCGACGTGGACCACGACACTGGTTCTTACTACACAGAGTATCTAGCTGAGTTCATTCAAGAGAAATATTACCGTGTAGAGGAACAAGAGCTGTCGTTTTAACGCGACCCGGGGACGTGTTTACATCTTCAGAACAAGTGTGTTTATAACGGGATGCAGAGATCGATTAATGTGATGGATCGAGTGCAGGTAAACACAGTCTTCAGCCATTTATCAAGAAAGTAGATTGCGTTTGATTTCGTCCTCTCACTGTACCTCGAACATGTGGTGTAGTCTCATTTTTAAGAGGGCTGGGCTCGTTTTCTCGTAATGGATGCTGTCAGCAGCAGCCCCATGCTTCCCTCTTCTCTCTGTTGCCTAGCCCTAGTCTCTCTCTCTCTCTCTCTCTCTCTCTCTCTCTCTCTCTCTCTCTGTAGCCTCTCTCTCTCTATTTCACACACACACGCACACACACTCACTTCTGATTGACTTACATTCATTGCTGTTAGAGAACACATTTATAATACACACACTCCATGGCTGTGTGTTTTTTCTATACAATTAAAGGTTCTATTAGTCTGTTCAGTTTGGGATGCAGCCTGTTTCTGAGTGGCCACAGAAAGAGAATGATTTGTGCAAGTGAATACACTATAGCACAGCACACAGTGTGAGCAACCTGATTTTTTCTCTGAATTTCACACATTCATAAAGCGAAGCAGTGGGCTGCCACAAATAGGTGGCACCCAGGGAGCAGTGTGTGGGTCTGGTACCCTGCTTAGTGGTGCCATTGTCAGTCCTTGGATTCGAGCCGACTGCCTTCCAATTGCAGAGACAGATCCCTAACCAACAGGCCACCAGCTGCCACCCAATGTTAACGATTCCGGCGGAATAAACACACCATCACTTTTACTGGGAGTGACCTAATAACTGACAGTGGCCTAAAACACTGTCCTACGAAGGCACTTTATCATTTATTTTTTTATTTTGGTTAAACTGTGAATTTCTTTATTTCAAATCTATCCTGTAAATCTTTTTAAATTTATGTTTTAGTCAAGCTTTCTGTTTGAACACTTTTTTCATCTCCAACAATGTCCAACAATTAAATGGCATTTTTGCTAAGGATAAATATGAATATAATTTTTATTATTTTTATAAACAAGTTGATCTGTCTATGCTGGACAGCAGCTTGGCCGAGCACGTGCAGGCTCGTGCGAGTCTCGAGTTAAATGAGGCGGAGTGAGAGGGTGGTGGGAGGCCCCATCTCAGGCCATGCCCTCTCCAAACCACACCCACCCCTTTCACTCCCACTACGCGCTGTCAGTCCCACTGAGCTTTGTGCTGCTTTCTCATTGTTTCTCTGTGCTGGCATTGTTCCACAACTCATTTAATGAAGAGAAATCGGGGAGGGTAAGTCAGCAGCCCTAAAACTGCAGTTTTATACGTGTTGGTTTGACTGTATTAAAGAAGATAGTAAGTTAATGGCAGCTCGGACAGAGACTACAGTATCCTGAGCAGATGTGAGTTGAAAGTGATTGTATTTTGTGCGAGTGTGTCTGTGTGTGTATGCTTTATTTACCTATGCCTTAGGGGTCTAAATATACCTTTATAAAAGTTCATATTTTGTCGTCATTGTTTGTATCAGGTTGAATAGTTGCGGTGGGGAAACGGTGGAGTTTGTGTGTGTTTCATGGCCCTAGGGTAACTGAGGCACTTCATTGTTTATGAGCAAACAATACACCCTTCTATTACCATCACAGGAATGCTTTGCAGAAATATTTCCACAGAGACTACCTTCCAGATTACATATTGTCAGATTTCTGGTTGCTGTCACATTTTTGCATTTTTGGCTTAATACATTTATGTCTGCTTTTGAAAGGTTTTTCATTCAAATTCACATAATGCTGACAGATAGTTCTAGTGTAGCAAAATACCTAAGCATCATGAAGAAATGTGCCTTTAAGTCACCTAAATAAGTGCAGACACAATGAAAACTAGTGAACATGCTCAGTACATGGTAATATAATTGCCCATTGGTTTTTGTTTTTCCTACTTGGTCCCTGTTGCAGTGCACTTTACATGTCCAGGATTTTCCACATGAATGTAGATGCTGTACTCTATCTCCCTGTCTTTCCCCTGTATTGTGTATTTGTGCTTCTGCTGCACTTAACTTTAATGCAACTCAAGCTGTTTAATTATTGAGCAGTTTCTCCATTTAGCTTTGTGTTAGACAGCTTCTGTTCTAAGGACAAAGATATGTGTCAACCTTACTAAGGAAGGTTTAAAGTAGGGTTTTAAATCATTAAAAGGACCATATATTCCATATTTGAAAAAGTGAAATTGCTCTATGAATATGTAAATGATGGGTCAGACGCAGCAATATGTTGACAATAATCCAGATACACTGTAGACAAAACTGTACATCTTTGGGCTGAGTGCTGTCACTGGGGTTCCACTAAGGACTTCACTGTCTTTAGTTAGGGAGTGTCATTTTGTCTCATTTCATTGTAGTTACGTTTTCATTGAGTTCAGTGACTTCAGTCTTTCAGTTTTGTTTTTTATTTAAAAAATGTTCTGACATTATGAAAAGGTCCAAATAGACTTCTTTCACCTGGGAAAATTAAGGTAGTGTCTCTTTGAAGCTCATTTAAGGTCAATTTTGGGCCATATTTGTGTCTTGGAGAAGCTGAACTGTATCTTTTCGTTCAACAGTGAAGAATATTGAGTGTGAGTTGTGGCTCGTTTCATGTTTAAAAGTCATTTGTGGTCTGATTTCAGCCTTCAGTATTTTTAGTGGTGTGTGAATATGAACCATCAGTATCTGAGTTCATTCAAGACAGGGCTCATACACACACACACAAACACAAAACTTGGTTCTCAGGTTGAAAGCTTCTTAGTTAAATCGACAAAAGGCCTGCTGTTCTCCAGACAAACTGCATGTAAAAGGACTAATACAGCGCATTACTCAACCAGTAACTAAGCTGGAGGAGATTCTTAAATCTGCTCTCCTAAAACCTGTTGCTTAAGTTGTATGTGAAGCAACAGGATTCATGTCTATGGCAAGCAGCACTGCCCAAAGACAGCCTTCTTCTAAAATGAACACACTGTGCCATGTCCCTAAGAATAGCAGTCATGCTTCTCCTTCAGCTCCTACACTCCTGCACTCACTGTGGAGATGGGCTCTGAAATAAGGTCCACTGATTCAAGTAAGGAGCTAAATGACACAGACTAACCTCTGTTCTTGAGCATTCAACTCAATTTGTCTTGGTTCACAAATCAGATCTATTGTTAGATTGTTTACTGTTCTTCTCTGCCAAGCCATCTACAAGCATAACACTCTTCTGACCTCAGAATTAGCCATACAGAGATACATAGCCATGTCAGTCATTTTTCCTCATTGGCAAGTGTTGCTAACCAAACACTCTCTTTTACTTTCTTTCTACCAAGGGAGTTAGACTAACAGTTATCAAGTTTTTTCTCCAAAAGTAATGCTGGCATTTTCACATGCCACAGCAGCATAAATTAATGGAAGAAAAATACACACAAGCCGCCTAAACTAAGGACTGACATCTAATTAGTATTTCTTTTTGTTTGGTTATGTTTCTGAGCAGATGGTGCAGGCAAAGATGTGTTTTCTCAGTCAGAAATAGAGGGATACAGCCAGCGTTTTTTGGCTTTTCAGCTCGTGGGCAGGATGAGCTGCCAGAGCCTTAGCAGCCCCTCGGTGAGACGGGGGCTGAGAGCGTCTCCTGAAGAATGTAAAAAACAAAGTAAAAAACAAGTAAAGAACTTTTTAGGGATGGATTAGTCGGAAGTAGAGGTCGACCGATATATCGGCCGGACGATATATCGGGCCGATATTTGGCATTTTTTAATGTATCGCATCGGCCGATATCCAAGTGCACTATGCCGATTTACAGACAGGCACCTCTGCGGGCAGTCCAGTATTATTATTGCTGTGGAACATGTGGTCCATGCATCTTGTGCTGGCCTCCAGCCTCTGTTCCCAGTGAGAGTATTTAGTGAGATTGGAATGATCTATGACGAGAAGAGTAGCAGGCTCACAGGAGAAAATGCGGAACGTTTGTGTTTCCTGCATGACAAACTGCAGCTCTTAAACTGGGAGGGGCTGTAAGTGGGAATAAATTGAACATAATACAAAAAGGAACGTGTATGTTTAAAAATGTTCCTTTTCTCAATAATTGCACTAAAAGATTTTGATGCTGCTGTGTTTATTGTACGTTATTGTTTAATTGTATTGTTATTGTAATGTTTTGTTTTTGTTATTTACGTTTATATTTATATTTTAATCATTATTCAATTAATGGCATGTTGAGAAATTTTGTGTATCTATCGTTGCGTTTTCAATGTGATATTTTACATCCAATAGAGGGGGAAACGTTCAATTATTGGGCAAAAAAATATCGGCAGCATTTATCGGCCATCGGCTGACCCTGACTCCAAAATATCGGCATCGGCTACTGAAAAACCCATATCGATCGACCTCTAGTCGGAAGAGTGTACTCTATGAAAGAAGTGAGGAAAAGAACATGCTCTGTCCTGGCACTCCATCCTCTTCTGTTTACCAGAAACGGTTGCCAATGAAATTGACCATTTAGTTTTTATACATATTTTAACATCAACAACATTAAGAGAACCTGACATGGCACTCCTCCCATGGCTTCTCTTCTGGCTGCGGATGAAAGGCCGTAACACCAGTGAACGTCTCCATGGTAGACTTTGAATAAGAATGTGGGTTGATTTCACAAAGCACATTACACAAAGCACATGACTCTTTCAGAGTGAGATTTATGCCACTCTGAAGCTGGTACCAAAGCTTACATTTCAGTGGCACGGTATCGGATCATCTCCGCCTGAGCATGTTCCATGCAGGCCTAAAGTTTGGTGTAGTTGGGCCCACGGCTGAGTTTCACATGGCTGATGAAAATGATTAGGTTGTTGCTATCCTCTAAAGTGCATGTGCTTGGATGGAAGAGAACTGGAAACAAGCAGTCAAACTCTCTTCCCATGGCACAAATTGGAGGACGTTTTAGGTCAAAAGGTCATCTCCTGCCACGAAAGCAAAACTGTGTGGAGTAATTGGCTGAATTTAAGCCTGTGTTCTGTTTGCCGCTATAGAGATTCAGGCTGGCTTGAAAGGCTCTCTGCTCAAGGCACTAAAGGGGCCATGCATTATTTAGAATCAACAACATTTCAAACCTACCTAGGATAAAACGTACTGCACGTTCTGGAACCTCTTGCACCGAAAGCAGAGTTCCATGAATTCCTAATGCACTGCAGTCACTCTGCAGTGGTTGTGCATAACTTTAATTTTGTGACCTTTTTCCCCCCCCCCAGCATTTTTAGCTGCTCTTCCATGAAGGTGAGAGATGTTGTTACCTGTACTCTTTAGAATAAAAATTCCTTAATATGTATTTTTGGCTCTAGGGCAGTTTTAGAAATGGCCTTCATTTTTTAACTAAAAAACTTTATATGCAGGTTCTGATATTCTCTCTTTCTCTCTCACCTTCTTTTAAAATCAATCTACTGAAATGTTCTTTCAGTACATGGTATAGGTTCCCCTCCTTGGTCTTAGAGGCCCCCCTGTCATGCATATTTTAGTGTTTTCCAGCTTTAGCACTTTAACCAAGGGAAGCCATCTCAAGCTGATTAGTTGGATCATGCTGGATCAGTCTGGAGCAATGACAACACTAAATTGTGCAGTGCAATGGGCTCCAGAACCAGATTTTGGGCACCCAGACTTTAGGCAACCAAAATGTATTGTTCTATGGCATCACCTCAGAGACCCTTTTAGCACCTTTATTTCCGAGAATAAAGACAGGAGGCTGGATTACAAGCAGTGGCTGTTAGTTTGATTTCAGGTTTTCAGGTTTGTTCTAATCTTGTGGACTGGAGTTTGTTTTTGGTCTTAAATAGTTACCATGACACTAGAGGTTGTTGAGATACGTTATCTTACATCACTGAATACAAGGAGTGTTCATGATGTAGTGGCAGTCTTGTTGCACAACTTGACACTGCACAACTGTGATGTTATTCATGATAACATGAAGTCTGACAACACACTTCCTCTCACGTTATTGCTTAAATTTTCACTATCCGTGATATTCATCATCACAGTGTTGCATATATATACCACAGCTTCACAATGCATTGTTGGACCCTTGGCGGTTTACATAATGTTGCTATGTACAGAATTTCCATGTATCATGACTGCTGAGAGTTATTTAGAGGACATGACACTGTTTAGTGCTTGGAGCACCATACGCAGGTGGGTAGAAATTCAATTTTCATATCTTTCTTCATCTCTCACTCTCTCTCACTCACTCCCTCTTGCTGTATATCTCATTCTTGGTCTCAAATAGCATCATCATGTTCACACCCATTAATTTAGTGATGACGCATTCCTCCTTAGAGTCTGTGTTTGGGTGTATACCCACGAGCACACACTCGTCTGCATATTTAACTTCCGCAAGTGGCTTAATTCCACCCCACGTTTGGCTTTCTCCCTCTGTGTCTCTTGCATGGGCTTGGCTTTTCAGCTCAGCAGTAGCACAGACTCATTAAGCAGGCACCAAAGAGACCTCTGCTTCTGCAGTCTGCTCTGCGGTCCAGTGCCTGGAAACGGATCCACAGTTGCATGTTCCACATAGGAGATTACAGAAAACTAAAGAGGATGATGAGAGCTCACACTGAGCCAAGATGCAAGATGAAAAGAGATCATGGAATGAGCTTCGTCTGAATGGATCTGACCGCCCATGAAATTCTGGCATTGGCAGTGTCCATCCTTTTCCACTGTAAACCACTTGCTTTTTTCACTGTGAGCCTCTGTGTAGCTCTGAACCAACCAGTCCTGACTAAAATTTTAATTTATTCTCTCATGGACACTTTTGCCAGAACTTAACGGTTTGGTTTGTGTGTTCGATACCATTTATATTTACAAGTTCACATTTTTAGTTTCATCGTGTGTGTGCATATTTGTGTGTGTGAGAATGTGTGTATCTGTAAGAGATAGATTAAAGCCTTGGCTCCAGTCATTTCATAATGACAATCTAAACTATATAAGTTCTCAGCATTGTGTGTGTGTGTGTGTGTGTGTGTGTGTGTGTGTGTGTGTGTGATGGGAGATCGGGTGTTCAGATCTAGGATCATTCCATCGACAGCAGCTGCATTTTAGCAGCTTCACGACCATTCGCATTCCAACACCTCCCAGGCATATTATCACTCAGGCTACAATCAGCAAAGGCCGTCAACAACCTCTAGACTTCCGTGTGTGTGTGTACATAAGAAGGTGTAGTACTATGTTAGCCCATTGGAGAAACGGTAAACATATATTTCCTGTTCCATTCAGGCCTCTTTCTCATTAATTTTATCGTTTCTGTCTGACACAAATGGCATATTAATATTACCATGAACCATTAGTGGTACTGAACACACTGCTCTATTGTCGTTGCTAGATTCTCTAACACTGGCTGTGTTCTGGAACCCAGAGCTGAACCAGAAAACTGTTGGATTCTGTGGCACATGTTCTTGGACCCCTAGCAGATTAAGCATTAGCAGCTTATGCTGCTCAAAAGCTGATAGGCCAGTATTTTGTTGCCTTGTCAGTGAAGTGTAACTAGCCATAGTTCAGCATTCTTGTACACAGGACTTATAGAATTGAAGCTAGCGCCTCTATCCAGTCTGCACTAGGATCAAGTTTCTGTTTGCACAGTTTAGCTAATCTCAAATCCCTCTCAGGTTAGCACTGAGTGCATTTCAGTAGCTTTCCAGCAGCTACACATTCCAGTAGAGGAGAGGTCAGGGACTCCTTCTCGTTTATGTAGCCACAGGCTTACATCCCAATTGTGTACAAATCCAGAATAATTTCACTGTTTGTAGTTAGTTTTTTTTCTCCCAGTTTCTGCTAAAGTGGATAAGACTTCTTATGACTATCTAATGAGATATTTTCTGTATTGTTGTGCAAGATGCTGCAAATGAGATCTATAAAGATCTATTTTTTCTGTCAAGCAAAAAAATCCATCATAAGTGCAGATGTCAGTAGCTATTTTAATGGTATCATTTATTTTTTTGCTTCAAAGGTATTTAGGTTGTTTAGGCATAATGCATCTCTGAAAACAGGCAGTTTGACATTTTAAATGGGCAAAATAATCCACTTATCTCCATGCATTCTCTGGCTAATGAAGTAATGGTCAGGAGCTTCTTGAAAACAGCTGTAGAGGTTTTCCTTCCCATCATACGTAGCCTGTTTCCTACTTCCCCTTTAGAACGTCCTGTTTCTGAGGTCATTCATAGTGTCCCCCTCCAAATCAGTAATGAGCACTGTCTCAAATTATGTCAGCATGACTTCCTAGACTTATTTAGTCCATCTAAAGGCCTTTGTGTGTGTGTTTGAGAAGTAATTTCATTCTACCCTACTGACTTTGTGACTTTGGAACATTTTTGTGATTCTGGAATGCCAGTGTTTAGTTCAAGCTTAGTTTTAAAGTCTCATGATTTCAAAAATCTTAACCTTAAAGAACCAGAGAGTTCAATACAATGTGACTCGCTTTTTTATAAGTCCAATTGCCGGTCGATGCTGAGTGTAGACAAACTGTGAAATGCTGAAATCCAAACTGTATGCTCTAAGCTTATGGCTTTGTGGAAGGGAGTCTTTGGGTAGGACACTGCCTCAAACAGTCTCCTATCCTTTGGCTAATGAGAGATTTATGTGAAAGCATTAAGACTCTTCCCCAAGCACTCTACACAGAATGTGCTGACTCTGCATGAAAGATGTTGAGTCCAGCTGCTTCGCATGTACAACTAAAAATCACAAACCAACTATCACTGATAATGAGAGCAAAATATTGCAGGAACTTCTATAATGCTGTCCACCCTTTTCCAATTTCTAATTTGAGTCTTTGGTGAAAACACAAACTGATCTGAAATAAGAAACTGACATGTGATTCAGGTTACTCATCTCATCGTCTCAGTTGCTTCGCCCATGGGTGGATGTAACGCTGGATAAAGTTGTGAGAATTTTACCAATTGCTTCCTGATTGGCCATTTACATTTACACCTTTGTACATATGTGTGTATGTTTATAACATAAAACAAAGTTCTGTGTTTCCAGCTAAATTTGAGTCTTCAATTATATATAGTTGCCTGAGGTTGAAATTGTGATGAAAATTGGCTTTTCAGAGCGAAATATGTCTGTGGGATTAGAAAAGGTTTTGACGCAGGAGTTCTCCTTGACACAGTTACTGTTAAGTGAGTCATTTCATGTTGGCTGACAGACCTCTGTGCTTCCCAAGGGACTGTAATTCAGTGTTGCCCCCCCTCAATATGTCATACCAAAACAGTGGGCTGTGGTTGATCATTTTGCATGCAATTTCTTGAGTTGTCATGATTACAATAGGAATTAAATAATCTAGCAATTGTTTTGATTATGAATTGAGTTGATGCACTTTTTAACAGCGATCATCGGACTTTAGTTCACTTTCATTTGCATATTTAAGTTTACATCTACAAATATATTTGCAGTAATGAGATCCTTACAAAAGCAGATTTAGTGCACCCCGCTTGTTTTGCTTAACCTTCAAAATATTGTGGATTAAGTGTGGATTAGGCCTGTCACGATAAACAATAAATCAATTAATTGCACGATAATTAAAATGAGGTCTATAATTTTCCGGACACAATAATTTTCTCCTGTTCTCCAAAAACGTTCACGGACTTCACTGTGGTGCATTGGTCTCTACCCCCCCCCACCCCTTATTTCTTTGGGGTAATGAGGCATGAACTCTCCTGTCATTAGGCTCTCCTAGCCTAATTGCTAGCTCTCGTGCCAAGAGAAAATGCTAACGTTAGTTGAGAATCGGAA
>JBBMFX010000101.1:16441171-16454596 GCA_037832545.1 Rhabdalestes septentrionalis
TGTCGGGGCAGACCAATCTGTCCATCTCACAGGTGAGCTTTGTTGATCACATCATTCTGGTCAGTGCTGCCTTGTTTCTTGTGCTAATGTTTTCCATATAATTTCCACACATTTGTGTTTCCCAAGCATTTGTGCTCAACAATTATCTGTCAAATCCGTTAGCAAAAATGACACTGAATGTCTCGGACACAGGGCGTGTAATCTCAGCCTTGTTCTGTCCTTGACTGAGAGCCGGGAGCTGCAGTGTTGTCAGTGTGAAGGAATGCAGGCAGCCAGGCCTTTGCTCTGTGGCTTTGCGTATTTCCCTCCAATCTCCATTAGAGACAGCTGTTTGAAAACCTGCAGTTCACAGTTCAGCCACTGGAGGGCTGAAGCCTCTGCAACAAGCTGAAAGATAGGAATTTCATCAGTCAGTGATGTGGAAAAGAATGGTCTGCCAAAAATTGTCTCTTTATCCCACACATAGTATATCAATAGGAAACATGTTTAGTTTCCAACATTTGCATTTTGTAGCAACATTTGCGTCTTGTAGCTGCCAAGCTTTTGTTTCTGAACTATTGATATCAAACCATAATGTTTTACCAAAAAGATGCCTTTACTTTTTAGCTACATTAGTCTTTTTGTCCCAGGGTAACTAACTAAAACAACCTGCAGACACCAGACATGTTTTTGCTGATCAGCTGTGTTTGAGGTAAATGGGAGATGTATGTGTAATTTTGAGGTGCTTTTTGTTTGGTTTTTTTGGTGAATACGTCGAGTGTTTTTCTTTTCTTTTTTTATGCTGATCTTTAAGTAGTTGACTACTTCATACATTTGCTGGTACCTTATTGGTTTGGAGTTCTATTATGACAGGCGGATCTCTGTTTCTGTGCTGAGTGTTTATTTGCTGAGTGTTAATGGATATTCTTGTTGCATGTTTTCTGATTTCAGTGTAATGAAAGTGATCTCATTGTGGTGTCTTTAGTGGAAATACTTTTAGCTTGAGTTTAAGCTAAAAATACACAGATCCAGATCCAGATTAGCAGAAAAAAGGAGATTTTATCTGGATCATTAACTTTAGGAGGGCTGCTTAAAATGAAATAATTATTGAACCCACAGGTTATTAAAAAAGTGTTTTATATATTTAAGTTTCAATAATATGTAGTATTAGCACATATGTGATGATTTGGTATTCATTGGTTAATTAGTATAACTAGTAAAAGTAAAGTGATTGTAGAGCAATGCTCCCTGCATGTTTCAGCCAAAGCCCTTTTGTGGACAGTTGCCAGAAAAACTGTTGTTGGCTTAGCAAAGAAAAGCTCTAGACACTAGCCAGATTTATACTGGAATATTAATTTAATCTGCTGTAAATTCCATTTAGAATATACACATTGTGTAATGCTGCTTCTTTTATTGTCTTTGTTTGCCAGATCTGTAACTGGTTCATCAATGCCCGGCGCCGTCTTCTCCCCGACTTGCTCAGGAAGGATGGAAAAGACCCAACTCAGTTCACAATCTCTCGCCGTGCTGGCAAACCAGACAGTAGACCAGTGGAATCCTCCTCTCCTGAACACTCTGCCCCTCCCTCTGTCCCTACACCCCGCCCCTCAGTCATCCGGCCGGCTCCAACACTGGACCTGAGCATGTTGGGTAACACAGCCACGGCTATTTTGGCGGGGGCTGGCTGCTTGGTCGGATCTGGTGTGACTAGCAAAGATGGAGGAGTCAAGGCTCTCATGCAGATGGACACTCAGGGCCTGCTGAAAAACCCGAGTATCACTACCATCCCAGCTTCTACCTCCAGCTGTTCAAGCCTGGGTACAATGAGCCCAAACGGAGTGCTGTTCAACACGCCACCCCCCACCCCCCCAGAGCTCTGCCCTCATGATTTTAGTGATCTGAAACTGTTGGTGGATGCAGCACTACAGAGAGCAGCTGAGCAGGAAAGCCAGAGACAGAAGGAGGAGCAGCCACAAACAACTTTAGCCACAGCGCCCCCTGTTGTTTTAGGACTAGAAGTTCAGAAGAAGGAATTGGAGCCAGAGAGGAGCAGCAGAAGTTCAGTTCCCGTCTGCAGCGGCCATTCAGACTCTAGTTTGAAGCCGGAGGAGAAGGCTGTTCTCCCAGTGTCCGTGCCCATGTTAAATGCAACCTCTGCTGGAGGCCCTGGTGTTAACTTGGCATTGGTGCATCAGAGGGTCACAGGAGCTATGAGTTTCCAGCCCAACAGTGTATGGAGCGTGGTCCACGGCCAGGTCCGACCAGCCAGTCCGACCCCGAGCAGTGTTACGCACACCTGGAGCTCACAGCACACACTCCATGCAGTCAGGGAAACCGTCAACTGAGAGATATTTCAGCCAGATGAGTACATGCAGGTGTTCAGTTTTAAGGGGGCAAACAGCAAGACTGAAAAAGGACAGTCTCTTCCAACCATTTAGTGACTGCAACTCCTCTTCTGGATTCTCATAGTCAAAGTCTCTTATTTAGATGGGAAAAGGTCGGCCGGATGGCAAGTAACGTCACTGTTGACTTCTGTTGCCCTAACAATCCCCAGTCGTCATGGATGTGCTCTGAGGGTTGCTAGGCAACCAGCTGGAAACCGAACTTCTTGCCCATGCGTCAGATCGCCTGATATGTGGGATCAGACACCAAGATCACCTTATACTGACAAAAAGGATGTTTTTAGAGACCGTTAAATGACTCCTTGACCGTTAAATGACTCATTAAATGACATTTTCACAACATGAGAAGTATTTAGGGCCCTTTCTGTCATTTCTGCACAACAGCGATTGAGCATTTGATACTATTAGTCTTAAAACCAACTTACCTTTCTCTGTCTTTCACCTAGAAGGGAAGTACAATGCCAGGCGTTTTCAGATTCTATAATACCAACAGTTTTATCATGGATTTTCATAAACACCAGCAGAGTCAGTCATGTGGTACAAGATAACGGACGCACCCCGTATTTCCTTCGTTTCTGCAACTCCATATTTGTATCCCACTGATTGAAATGGTAGATTTGTTTTCAGGTCTTACATTTGGAGTTCTACAAGTGGCCTTGCTCAGTATTTGCCTTAGAAATTTGTGAATGTTCTTCTATACTTAAGAACTGCAGTTAGGTTGTTTATTTCGCCTGTATGCGCCAATGTCCTGTCCTAGGATTAGATCAGTAGACTATTATGTAGCATGGCTAGCCAATTTTGTGTGTGACTCTCTTGAATGCTCCTAGAGAACCAGCATGCTATGTGTCCGGTTGCTGTTGGTTTGAATATCAGCATCAGTTAGAGAAAGACTAAGCACCTGTTTTCCAGATCGGACCTTACACTAGTCTTGGACTTCAAATCCTGTTGAGTCTAGGAGTAGATTTAATGCATCCTAAAACCCTCTCCTGTACTGTAGCCTCGTACATTAATTTGATACCTCGTTCCAGTTGCCTGAAACCACTGCAAATGAAACCACTACTTCCAAAAATGGCTTTTTCCAAACTATTTCTCATTTGGTTTTAGTTTTTTTGTTGTTGTTTTTTTTGTATGGTAACTCACATCCTGCACTTTATTACAGTATTTTTAATGTTGCCAGTGCGTCCCAATATAAATACTCTCTTAAGCTGCACATTCCCAAAATAAGGCCGTGTAGTTTTTGTTTTCTTGTAGCGACTATGCCCACCATCTCCCGATCCTTTGTGTGCAGTGTTTGTGTGTGGTAAGATCTAAAGATGGGTAGAGGAGACAGAAGAGTGGGAAATTGATTGCACTGCAGAGCACATAGCTCAGCTTGACTGTGCCTCCGCAGTGACCCAGTCGAGACAGACAGCGGCAGAGTGGTCATTGATTTCTTTTGCCTTACCGTCCCAGACACACTTTAACTGGGCTGTAGTTCTTTTACCAAATTGAATGTTGAGTTTCCATGGTGTTACAAGGCCATCACTGGTTCCAGCATCCTCAAACCATACCATTCGAATGTTGACCTTAGGCTTTATCCCCTTCACGCTGAATGAATCCCTGTGTATGAGAATGATCTTGAGACTTATTTACAGTCACAAACGGGTATTCGATGATTGGATTTGGATTTTAGGCCAGTGTGCTTTAGTGGAACCCAGCCTGGCCAGTGGTGGGCATTTTATTTTCATTTTAGGGGCCATAATCTTTGTTGTGTGTGTGAGAGAGAGAGCGAGAGAGACAGAGACAGACAGTGTGAGAGGGAGTAGGAGTGAAGTATAAGTTACAGTGACGTTGCAATTCTGAATTGTGATGAACAGGTTTCATGTTTCTCCAAGACGTCCTCAAGGGATTCACCAGTAATTTTTCCATGCCTGAATTGACTGAACCTGTTATTTTAGAGTTAGTATAATCAAACCTATTAAGTGATGGACGAAAGTATACAGATTGTGTCTTCGAAACACCTGATGTGTGATGCTAGTGGGTGAAAGAATGCTTTATATGTAACCATGTGTGTGCTAATCGTGTCCTTGTACTGTCCTGACTTTAGATGCAGAGCTGATGTGTCTTTCATGGCAGGCTTCTGGGCATATGAAAGATTTGTCTGTCATTATGTTCAGCCTGTGTCTTTGCTGGAGGCAATTTACATTAGTTTTAGGGCAGGAGGTTTTAATCCTAGTCCCTGGGAACCCATTTTCTGCACATTTTGTGTTTTTCTACACTACACATTCAACCCAGCCCAGCAGGAGCTTGTTAATAAGTCAAGGAGTTCATCCGGTGTTCTAGATGAGACCAGTTGCAATGTGCATAGTGTGGAGACATAGCTGGGGCTGGGAAATCTGTTTTAGAGGATTGTATGGGACACAGACTCAGCTGGAACAGGTGTTTCACTTTTTCCTCAGTTTCACCCCATCCCTCTGTTAGTGGCCACATGGTCATAGTTTCCATGAAACTGTTGACATGTATTATTGCAGATGTCGTATTTTTATCCAGATTTTAATGATTTTCTTTTCTTATTGTGAGTTTGTGCCTGTCTAAACCTGAGGTATGTGTATTTAATGCATATTATCTTTCAGTTTACTTACAGTGGTGCCATTTTATGCCTGTATTTCCATCAGACTAAGCTAACTTACAATATTGTGCTGTAATCATGCAAATGCTGATGTATAATGACCTACTTTAATCTTGTTTTGGTTTTCTAATGTATGGTTCTGTATGAGGAAGCTGGTCTTTTATCAGTACTGTTTTTGATGTCTGAGCATTTCTGCAGTACTATACACTTCAGTGTGTGTCATATTTTCTGTTTTTGATCGTCAGCATTGAGTTTGTCTCTCAGGTTGGGGTGATTATAAGTGTCATTTGGTCCTTTAGTACGGTGTTGAGCCACTGGGTTGCAAACAGTGAACTAGAAAATGGGTGTTACATGAATTAAACTACACATGCATTGACTCAGAAGCCCAACTTTGGCTCTCTGACTGCAAAACAGGAACACATTCATGTGTTTTTAGCTACATTGAACTATATGGTGAAGCCCAGTGTACCACTACTTCAGAAACCACTGTGAGCATTCCGTTAGTGCTGGCTTACTGGAACAATGATGGGTACTGGATGTATACGTATATTTTTAAAAGATGCTCTATTTTTTCACTTCAGTAGAACGACTGATGTTAATATTCTAGATACTGTATCTAATTTAGTCGAGAATGGGTCTTGTAGATGCCAATATAAATCGCATGTAAATATCTACTGGGTCAGGTTTTGTCTTTTTGCATAGTTCTTATTTTACTATATACCAATGCGTAGCGTTCTCTCTTTTCTCTGTACGACCAAATACATTATGTGAGTCATTTTTGTTTCCTACATTTCATTTATCAAGTAAAGGACTATGGACAGTGAACATGGCATTGTGCCTTACCTGAGAACAAGGGAATCTTCCCAGCTTTTCTAGAAATTGGACTAGTCTGTGCAATATCTGCCTTAAACTTGTGATGTGTGGTTGTTTTTTTTCCCCCCTCTTTTTTGTACAAATATTTCAGAGAAATAAAAGTTGAATTTTCATATGAAGCTGCATGTGTGCATGTGATTTGATAGGATCTTTAAAAAGGGGTTTCAGCGCTATTTCATTTGCCAGATAAAAAAAAATTTACTGAGAGAACTTTTTTTTTGGAAGAAATTTCACTTCACCTAAAAGATAATGGGATCAGTAACACGACCTTTCCCAGTTTTTCTCATTATGTTTATTCAGCTATGAATGAAATTGGAAACAAACATTGGTTTTGGTCATCATTCTTTGGCCCCTAATTGCCCCCCCCCCAATAATAAATCATTAGTAATTAGAAATTATTCTTGGGATGTAAAAAAAAAACTTGTAAAATTGAACTTGTGTCCAAACAATTCCAGGCTTTGATTTCAACATGCTTGACATTTTCAGAGGTTTCAAAGAGCAAAACTCTTAAGGAGCACAAATCCTCCAGGTATAAAGGAGTCAGACCTTGAATTTCTGATGAATACTCTGTTTTTTCTGAACAGTAAATTAGTGTTCTACTCAATTTCATCTGACCAAAGCTACTGATTTCCCATGAACCACAATACAGTGTTACAATGGCTGATTTGCCACTGTTAAAAAGCTTCATATCTTCTGTTATTGAAAGTCTGTAAAAGAAACAATTACACAGGTCTGTGGGCTGCAAAACTGTTTAAGGCACATGGACAGTTGAACAGTTCAGTCTACATGAGTGCAAGCAGCCTGTCTCTTGCATTACTTTTACTATTGTATTGTTTGGGTAAATATTCAAATGTTATCATGATGAATATTTTATGCTCCAGAATAATACTTCATTTATTTATTTTTTTTCCATCCCGTATGTACATAATTCTTCTGAACAGGAGGCACTCTGTAGTCAGGCAGGAGTGTCTTTGAGAGTTTAAATGTCGTCCTTGTCCTTGGCCCCGTGTTTGAGGATACGGGTGAACTCTGCGTAGTTAAAGTTTCCTTTCTTGTCAATGGGGGCCTCTCTGAACAGCTCGTCCACCTCCTCATCAGTGAATCGGTCTCCCATAGTGGTCAGCAGCTCTCTCAGGTGATCTTCATGAATCACACCTGCACAGGTGAGACAAATGTGTTACGAAACTTTAGAGTGTTTTATGCTGGGAATTATTAAGCATGTAATTCTCTAAACAAAATCATATTTAAGAATTGTCCTAATGGGAGATGAAAATAACACGTTCATTATTGCACTGTGCTGTAGTGCAACTTTTATAACTCTTATGTGATGTAACTTACTTATTTTGGACTGTTCCTATCATGAAACTCATTACATTACAGCAAAAAAGGCAAGTTACAAGCTTTTGAAATGACAGTGGCAATGCTAATTTACTATCACTACTTGTAATAAGTCATATTAGTATTGGTTTATCTGTTTTATCTGTTATTATTGTCAACTATTACTAGTAGTAATTGCAAATGTATTTGTTCACTGCTGATAGGAACTTTACTCGCCATGTTTATGCAGTGTGAAATGTGGTATGACGATTCATCTAAACCTCTTTACCACTAACCACCGAATTGTCATCACCAACTGCTTTAAATTTCAGGTAAATTTCAAGAATATTTGAAATACCCATGCATGGCAAACATCACATTAATCTCCCCCGAGGTACATGAAATAAGGTTCCTACGTAAAACCCCAGTGCAGGGCCACATAAAACTGAGTGAAGTAAACAGAGCCCTTCCCTTAGGGCTAGTCTTTAGGTCAATAAAATGTAAGTATTTTATCTGGCTCACCAGAGCCCTCCTCATCAAAGCAAGCGAAGGCATTCCTGATCACGTCCTCAGGGTCCGTTCCATTCAGACGCTCTCCAAACATGGTGAGGAACATGGTGAAGTTGATTGGGCCGGGAGCTTCACTCATCATGCCCTCAAGGTAGTCATCAGATGGGTTCTTACCTGCACACAGGTAACAGACACACGAGGGAAAGGAACTCATGAAATAGTCTGGGACTCGACTTTTGGATGTAAGTTTTGATTCTACAAACAACTGAAAACACAAGTTGCATTTACAGAAATGACAATAAAGTTCAATAGTCAGGAAATAAAACAAGCTATTACAGACCACATTAATATCAGGCGAATTTAATATCCATAGTGTTACATTTTTATTCAATTATACTTTAAACAACACATCCTGGAATCTTAAACTTGGCTATTCTGATTTGATTTAAACAATCTGGAGCAATTCCAAGATTCCAAACTCAGTATAGTTGAAAATTCTCTGCTTAAAAGACTCTTTCTGCCGTTTTTTCAACAACTTACCCAAAGAGGCTAACATGTCATGCAGATCCTCCTTGTCGATGAATCCGTCCCGGTTCTGGTCGATCATGTTGAAGGCCTCCTTAAACTCCTGGATCTGGGACTGGTCGAACATGGCGAACACATTGGAGGTGGCCCTCTGGGGCCTCTTCTTGGTGGTTTTTCCCTTGGCGCGTTTGCTGGACATGATGGTGCCTGGCTGGACCTGGAAGAGAGTGAGACGTGAGATCTTATTGGCCCGACTGTTTCCAACACTGCAGCTCCTTCAGGCTTGAGTGATTTCCTGTTCTGATGAGTAATCAATGGGTATGTGTCTTTTGTGAAGCAAGTGTATCAGCTCATTGTTTGTGAACTTTTATTTTTCAAAACAAGCTTCGCACTGGAATTATGACTGATGGGATGGTGCAAGAGGAAACATGAGGGTGTTGTCATGGAGCAGCCCATGGAATCCTGTCTCCGTTCCAAACCATCCCTCTGACCCTTGTGGGAAATTTTCTTTGTGAAACCGATTCCAGTAATGTAGCCATGGCACCACAGAAAGCCAGGGAAGTCATGTGCAGCCTCTTGCTCACATCTGAATGTGTAAAATGCCTGTTATCACTTCAAGCATGCAGCCTGGTCAAGCCTGGTTGTGTCTGTGTGACTGTGAGTGTACGCATGCAGGTAATCCATTAACTATATGCTTGATTTCACTCCAGCAGAAAAACAACATTTCTGCCTGTAGAAACTTCTCTATGCAATGAAAAGGCGCATCTGCTCCATAGCCTGCTAAGGAGCTGCGCTATGCTGGTTGAAATTGCTTTACTCCGTGAAGGCCATTACATTTGGGCGTTTACTTAAATATGTCAATGCAGGAAGGATGTGTTCAAATCAGAGGTTTGACTCTACAACAGAACCTTCATTATTAAGCGAGTCGGTCAGTATGGATCATCACAGCTACAGATAAAACACTTCAAGTCAATGAACTGCATTCCTTCTTTGTACCTTCTCCTTTTGCTCTGGGACCTCATTTCCTGCGTGAATTCCAGAGCTGGAGTCAAGTTTCAACCTAGTCTGACCCCAGCTAACATAACTCCTTTTAGTGTCAGTACAAAACATGCCCAGCCCACAAGGACAGCAACAAAATACAGACAACACAAGTATATTTGATGATACTTGTTATGGGCTGGGGGAGGCCATGTGCAGGCCATGTCAGGCTTTTAGAACAGTTCACACTCTTAATATATCCATTGCTAATGCCCATCCATTGCTATAATCAGATGTGTTTGTCATCGACAGCAGAGACACAGGTGTGATCTAGCAGTGACTCATACTGGAACTCATACTGGCCATGAGTGACAGACTAGACCTCAAGATATCAAAGTGACTAGCACACCATGAATAATATAATAATACTATTAATAATGATAAAACGGTAATCGTTTTATTAATAGTGATTTTTCTCCCATTACATACAGAAAAATCTAACTACCTAAATTGAGTTGAGTATTTAAGATTTTTTTAATGTTTCAAAGACAAACAAAACATAAATACTTAAAAAGAGATGGAACTGGGCCAGAAACGCAACTGGAAGTGTTTTTTAACCTTTTCTGTCATTTAAAGAGGCCATAGCTGGAACTTAAACAGACAGATGTTCAATAAGCTTTAAGGCCATTTAGAGCTTTAAACACAAACTAAAGGGCTTTAAAATCCTGCAACAGGGAAGCAGTACACATCAGGGGTACTTTTTTCTAATGATCCATGCTGCTTTATTTTGTACATTTTTCAGTGTATCTTCTCTATTATGCTGTTTGAGAAGGAAATAATGTTAACTTAAATGTATGTTGATTCTACTAGTAGTTCTGCAATGTTCCTGTAGGTCTGTTTGTCATAAAACAATGACACAGTGCAAAGGGCAAATGCTGTTTTTAAAAGGTGTTTAAAATAATGACAAATGGAATTATGTGGTTTGTGTGACTGTGACAAAGCTTGTGTGGTATAGCAATATTTCTTTCTACGTCAATATAGTGGTGCCAAGTATTGATATTTAATTATTTTATATAATTTTATCATTTAATATACTTTTATTTTGTTACATACATCTGCTCTGATAAAACTGCTTCCACAAGACCTCGTTCTTCTCTTTTGTTCTTTTGGAGTTAGAAGAATTGCAAAGACTATATGTAACATGTTGCCTGCATTCAGGTCGAAGAACTGCAATAATAATGTGTCATGGCCCAGAAATTGTGATGGTATTTTATAATTTCCTCTGTAGCAATTCATAAGTCTACAACACAGCATTCTGAATCGAGGTTCTCACTTGAAAGGATGATGTGATCTAGAGCTAGGCATAACTACTACATGAGCATCTGAACACTTTTTGACACCAACTCTGAGTCATCGTCATCTGGGAAGGACGCAGGGGTGCTGACCTCTAAATATAAAGAGGATGAAACACTTGTGCTAAGTGCTGGGCAGGCCCCAAAAAGTCATAACCGCTGGAATTGTTCATTTTCCTTTCCAAACAGTCATTAACCTGCACCTCAAAGGTTTACTGTCTCACGGCATCACCTGCTTAATATAATAAGCAAATTCTTGTATATGTGATGTTGACACAAGTCTTATCCGACAGGCAAATTTTCTGTGGTTTTGCTCACCTCTGTCACTTTAGTGGCATGAGGTTCTAGTGGTGATGTTAAAATGGGGTGGTGGTTGCCTACTGGGTAGCCTACTGGCCTCTGGACCAAGAGGTGTTTGATTCAAGTCCTACCTTTAGCACACCACCAATGAATCCCTGAGCAAGACCCTTAACCCCAAGTTGCTCAAGGGAGACTGTCCCCTGTGGTTAGGGAACGGAAGTCACTTTTGATAAAAGCTTCTGCTAAATGCCGTAAATGTAAATGAAAGCTGTTACAAATGATCCTCGAACGACCACTCCTATTTTCTGCTTCTTTAAAGATAGATACCACCTCCTACTTTTAATTTTCCCATCAGACTGGCTCCACTATTTCCTCTCAATCATTTGGTTTGAGTTTGTAACACAATTCGGATGACTGCTTACCATAAATGTAAGTTTGTGTTTAGGTGTATGTGTGTGTGCATACATCTGTGTTTTTTAAGTGTGTTCACATGTGTTTATGTGTGTGTTTGTCTTTGAGGGGTTCCCTCTGGGACTCTTTAAACACTGGGAGTGGCACACCAAACCCTCCATTTTTAAACAAGTGTTTGTAAGCCAAAAGTAATAGCAAGATTATAATACTACTGTGCCTCTTTAGTCATAGTAACAGGTCACATTCATCTTAACGAGATGTAAATGAATGCTTATGAGGGCAACACATCTAATTAGTTCTCTCTTGGTATGGATTAACACAACCAGCCTTGAGCTCAGGAACAGCGAGCGCACTGATGTATACACAGATGATGATTAACTGCCTTGTGCATTGGCTTCGTTGGTATGATGATTAACTAGGTGGTGCTTTCATTGGAGGTAATGATTTCGTTTTCTCAGGAGTTCTTTTGCTGTAACCACTTCTCAAGTCCACATTTCTGTCTTATCTGTGTGGTATTTCACAAAGGAGGATTTTCTCAGTGAGCCAGATAACTTAAGCCTAAAGTCAAACCTGCCTGATGGAAATTTGGCACATACATTAGGTTTTGACTTTATTTATCCATACTTATCTTCTTTTTTGTGAAATAACTCCAAGAAATGGATCCCCTTCTCTCATATATCACGCAACGTAAGCGATAAAATTTATGGGCACGAAAAACAATAACTTAACCTCTGACCCTAATCCTTGGGGGGCAACAAACATTGGGCTAAGGAGCCAAGAAAACATCCTCTGTAGATCATAACTGAAAGCTGTTTGACAATCTCACTCTACAGATGGGAATTACAGATGGGAATAACAGCTGGATGCGGTGGAGAGGAGGAAAGTGGCTAAATGGCAGAGCATGTCTAGACATTGCAGATCAGCTACTCTGAAGAACAGAACTGGAACATGGATCTCATTTCCCAGTCTAAACGGGTCAGAGAGCTGGCGAAGGTCCTCTTACTAATCCACCTTGATGGAGGGAAAACCCCAACTGTTCATTTCAACACTCTGCCAGGTTCAGCTAAGCCTCACAAACAAAAAGCCACTTCACATATTACCCTTGTAGCAGTGCTTCAACAGTGTTATGCATTAATATCACTACACTACAACTAATTCTCTTGAGTTTAAGCACTACTGATGGTGACATAGATTATAGCGAACAATATATCCATGATATAACACCCCAAAATAGTGTTAAAGTTGCTAAGCAGTTTTTTTCTTCAGTGTAATCATAAGTGCTTCAGACTGCATACACATTAAAAGTAAAAAAAAGGAATTATTAATAAAAAGTATATTTTCTGAATACATTCTGCCTGATTCTACACCATGTAAGGTTTCTTTGATTATTACTATACCAGGTTAAGTTTCTTTGTCTTGTACTATATCATGCAAGCTTTCTTTAATGTAGTGTTCAGGGACATAGCTGAAATGCAACAAAACAGACCAATCAAAACAATTTTAATTGTTTTAGTCCAAGAATTAAGGAAGCATGGGGTCTTTACAGGTGTTAATGCAAGCCTAAAGATCGATTGACACCACGATATTTTTAAATATCGTGATATTAAGGTTTGTATCGGTCTCTTTCAGAACGTCAAGCCATCTGAAAGCAACGCAGGACCCAACCAGCCACACAAGTTAACAGGAGACTTATCCTCACCCCTACACTGTAGAACAGAACAGAACACAATACTTCAGAACTCAGAGCGCCTTTCTGAAACTCTACATATGGAACAACAACAAAATCACAAAGACGCGGCTCACCTTAGTTTCAGGTGATGAGGTGACTTCCCTTGGCTGCGTGAGAGTTAGAGTTGGATAGGAGAGGAGGCAATTGCACAAAAGTTTCCTGCAAGTATCAGTTTACTCATAAGCCCCGCCCATTTCCCCGTCAACCAATCAAGTTCCCTGGTTTTCCCAAATAGGGCGGGGCTCAAGCAGGGATTTAGCCATATAAGGGCAAAGAATGTGCAGGCTATGGCCTGTGCTTGTGTACCCGTTACACCACAGAATAGGATACTCACAGGAATGAGAGAAAAGAAGATAAGGCTGCCTTATTCAGAGAAAAAAGTCAGGTGTCTATATATATGTGTGTATGTGTGTGTGTGTGTGTGTGTGTGTGTGTGTGTGC
>JBBMFX010000101.1:16460853-16487000 GCA_037832545.1 Rhabdalestes septentrionalis
GCTAGTAATATTATCTTAATAATAATGTTGCCCAAAATTCTAATCTTTCATGGGGCCCAAGATTTCTGGTGGCGCCCCTGCAGAAATATAAGAGCTGTTGTTGCTTATACTTTCAAGCTAAAATGTTTTGTGGCTAATCTTTGTATAGGCCACATGGCTTCAGATAATTGCTCCTTGAGTCATGTTCCAGATACTCTTTGTTTGTCTGTGGAAGGCAGCCAAAGGCTTGTCCCCAAGGAGTTACGCAAGGGTTGCTTTTTCATGTTCTCATTAGAAATTAGGGAGCACTGAAGACAACAAACTACTTCTTAGCTCATATGATAAAAGCTCATATGAGTCAACATGATAGTGTATCAGATTTTTTACCTGTATTCATTTATTTTCACCTAATAATGTCATGTTATATTTGATGCCTTGCGGTTTTTAGGACATAGTGCGGTTATTGAACTTCGACCAGACTTTGATCTCTTACCTTAATGTGGAACTCATACTCATTCAATGACTTTGAATCCAATAGTTAATATTGCTTTCACAATCAGCACCTAAAGCTTTGATGGTTCAGAGGATTGGCCTAACAGAAGAAGTGTGGTACTTTTTGGGGTATTTTTTGTCTTTGGTAGGTTAGAGTTATTGAGTATTTTGTGATTAGGTCATGTTTTAAGTGTTGTCATCTTAAGTAGAGTTTGACCAGTGTATCGGTTTTGCCGATTAATCGGCACCAATAATTGATACCCGGAACTATCGGTTATCTGCAAAGATCCACGCCGATCGTTTTTCCGGGTTGCGTCAGAGCTGAAGCGGCTGAGAACTGTCTGTTGTCCTTATACAGTGCGAGAGCCAACATATCATGGCTGAACACCATGCACACCAGCTCTGTTTTCTCCATTATAATTTGAGGCTTCTTAACATTGAGTATTAAAATAGAACAGAACTAGAACTAGAACTGGACCATGTTACACTTTAATCTCTTGCAGTTCTTTAACAGGACTAGTTAAGATCCTCCTGTTTCACAAATTTGTTGTTATTTGGAGTGTAACTTTTTGTTTCAGTTTGAAAGCATGTATTTAATTTACCTCAATATATTCATATTCATATTAAGATATTCATATTTATTTCATATAGAACATTTTCATGATTCAGTACTGTTATTTTGGTTTTTTGTAACGAAGTTCAGTACTATTTTAAATGGAGTGTTTTTTATTTAGGTTTTTTTTTTATTATCCAGTATCCAGTAAAAACTATCGGTTAATTAATCGTTTATCTGCAAGTACGGACCAATGTAGCTATTGGTTTGTCGTCATTATTTTTCCTGCTGGTATTTATTGTTGACACCTTTCTTTCTTGTTTGCTTCTCGCTCTCTGTCTCGCTCTCTGTCTCGCTCTCTGTCTCACTCTCTGTCTCGCTCTTTGTTTCTCTCTCTCGCTCTCTGTCTCACTATTTCTTTCTATCTCTGTCTCTCTCGCTCTCTGTCTTGCTCTCTTTCTCTCTGTTTCTCTCTCTCTGCCTCTCTTGCTCTCTCTCTCTCTGCCACTATCGCTCTCTCTCCCTCTGGCTCTCTCTCTCTCTCTCTCTCTCTCTCTCTCTCTCTCTCTCTCTCTGACACTCTCTCTTTCTTCCTCTGTCTATCTCTCTCTGTTTCTCTCTATCCCACTGCCTCGCTCTCTCTAATTCTCTCTGCCTCTCTCTCAGTCCCAGACAATGAACTACGTTGGGCAGTTAGCAGAGACTGTCTTTGTAACAGTTAAAGAGCTTTATCGGGGGCTGAACCCTGCTACACTCACTGGTGGCATTGATGTCATTGTGGTACGCCAGCCGGATGGCAGTCTCCAGAGCTCACCTTTCCACGTCCGCTTTGGAAAACTAGGAGTCCTGCGATCCAAAGAGAAAGTGGTGAGGGATGATGGAGAGGGTTTGGAATAAGTGATTATTATACGGTGTCAGTAACATTGCAGAAAAAAAAAAAAAAAACAATTCAACACAGCATATTGGCTATTTGGTTTATTTCATTAGCATGTTGATATTAATAATAAAATCTAGTGCTTTTGCACTGTTTGAACAGCAAAGTGAGTAAAATTGCACAAGCTTATCCTAGGCCAGCATGTTTTCTTGCATCTTCAAGTTCTAGCATCATCCATAGATTAATACAAATGTAATAATATTAAATTAAAATTTAAGCTATGTCTTTTGTTATACTCCAGGTCAAATGACAACTAGAGGAGGATATTTAGAACTGAAAGTGCATTATGTGGTTTATCTAAATGTATCTTATCATGACCTCACACTGGTGTATTTGCAGGTGGATATTGAAATAAATGGCGAACCTGTTGACCTGCACATGAAACTAGGGGATAATGGAGAGGCATTCTTTGTGGAAGAGAGTGAAAACTTGGAGGTATTGTCTGAATGTCAGGGTCATTCTTTTAATCTCATGGACGTTATTTTGCCTGCAATAAATTTGTAATAACACATGTGTTCACCAGGCTGGGGTGCCGGCACACCTCTGCACCTCTCCCATCACCATTGAGATTCCAGAGATTTTGGAGGCAGCTGAGTCTCCCGCCAGCACCAACACTTTTTCGTCCACCCGGCGGAAAAAACGAAGGAGGAAACGAGCACGCTCAGACACACACCTCTGGGAGGATGGCAGCTCGTCCTCAGAGGACAGAGAGACTTCAGAGCAGGACGTCCTCAATGAGGAGCTTGTATCACCCATGGTGGCAAGGTTAGATTGATATGGTTCACTTTATTGTATTTCATGTAGATGCATGTAGCATGTAGATTACAATGTTTACCTACAAAGTAAACATTGTTCTGTATGTTTCTATTTGTGGGGTAAAATAGGCAATGTTGTTATTTACTTTCTGTTTTGGGCCCATCGATTAGTTCTGAATTTAATCAGATTTTACTCAGGTTTTGTCTGTTGTCCCAGAGAAAGATAGGAGCTTCAGTTTTAATCTTTAAATGGTGGGTAAGTCTCAGTTTTTTCTGAACAAATAAAAATGTTGCATGTCTGTGTACGTGTTTCTGCAGTAAGTCTGTGTACTACTCACTTTCTGAGGAGCCAGGCGAAGAATTGACTGGAAATCATACCAGAGAGCTGCATCCACACTCTGATGGAGAGTGCTCTCTTAATGAGAGGTAAACCAATTTGAGCTTCAGCAAGGCTGGAATAGAAACAACACATGAATTAATATTGATCCATGAGTGAGACATTGATTGGTCATTTAAAGTGATGTGAATATACTTAATTTATAATGTTTTTCCCTTTTTTTCTTTACAGTGTTTTCTGTAGTCGTCCCTCATCACCTAAAAGTGATTCAGAGTTGTTGGCGAAGGAAACCTCAGGCCCTCAAATGCAATGGAGCTGGGGTGGATTTCCCAAGGTAAAACTGGTCCCCTGTAGAAGTGTCAATAGTGCAAAAACGAATTATACAAAGTGTAACTGATGTTTTGTGTCTCTTGTGCAGGTGTGTCAGACAGAACGAACTGGACCTGAAACATCCCGTTCTCCCTTGTCCCAGCCCATCCCCTTTGATCACTCCCACTTTCGCACAATCCAGCGACAAACCTCATTCGATATGGACCCCACAGATTCTTTGGAAACTATAACTGTGGTGAGACCGGAACCTCGTGTTTTTGTAGCGGAGCCCTGTCCTTCAGATAACCTTCACAGAGTTTCACACTCCACCCCAAATAATACCTCAGAATCTTCCACACCCATACACCAGGCTTCGCTGCTCATACTGCCCCAAGTGCAGACACTACAGCCTGTGGACCGTTCTGACCAGTCGCCAGTCTCCAGTCTGGATGGACAGGACACCCATCATGCCCTGACTGACAGCAGAACTAACCTAGTTAGCACATGTAGCACACATGATACTAGAATGGCTAATCCTGATAACTCTGCCAACGCCACAAGCCTTGCTAATGCTGCTAGCTTAATCAGCAATGCTTGCACCATTAGCCCAAACACGAGTGCTAACACCGTCATTTCAGAGAACCCCGACAGCCAGTTAAACCATACTGTTTCAGTTAGCCTAGCCACTACACCTAGATTTGAGAGTAAAGTTATCACTTGTCCATCAGAAAAATTAGGAACATCAGTCAGCACAATCAGTGCCTTTTCTGAGACTGCTCGTCAGAGCACAGCAGAAAGGGTAGCTTTGATTGAGAGAGACAGTGGCATTGAACCTTTCGCAGAAGGACTTGCTGAAGAGGACAAGGAGATGGGCACAGAGGACAACTCAACCAAGTGGGATGCAGAGAGCACTGAAGAGCCACATCCTGTGGAATCAGTCATCCGGTTAGAGGAGCAGCCTAGCCTTTCCCAACCCCCAGCTAAAGCAGCGGAATCTCAGGAAAAGAAAAAGAGTAGGCCTCCAACAGTTTTCAGTTACTTGGAGGAAATCGTTATTGCTGTAATACACATTTATATAGGATTGCTCCTCCTAAAGGTTGGCAAACAGTTTTATCTTTTCATTTGCCTGTCTCACATTATAGGCAAGCGCAATCAGCATTTAGGACCAGCAGATATCTACCTTGATGACTTGTCTAATCTTGATCCTGAGATGGCTGCACTTTATTTTCCTAAAAGGTGCTTCATAAGTTAGTTTTCCTTTATTTTCCTTTATTCCTTCTCAGTTGTAACTGTGAAACTCAGCAAAAAGGAATAGTTGATTGTTTCACTTTATATACTAGACAATCAATATAATGGCCATTCTAAACCTGCCTGCCTGATTCCATCCATTTGTCTTTCTGTCCAGTGAAAGTGAATCAGGCTCACGCTCAGGCGCTGAGCTCAGTTCTGTCCACCCACCCAGAGCCTCTCCACAGTCTGGCCAGCAGTCTCCTCTGTCGCTGGGCAGTGGCAATGTGGATAGTGGGACTGAGTATCTGTCGGATTCCACCACCGACATGCTGGATGTCACTTTGTCACTCTGCGGGACAGAGGGACACACCAGGCAGATCAATAAAGGTTTGAGAAAGACAGCATGAATGAAAATAAGAGTGTGGAATGGTAGAGATACAAGGGAATAAAGAGGGAAAAAGCTGAAAGACACAATTATATTTCTAACATATATTGGTCAGCTTATGAAGCTTAAACCTCAGATTGCTGTATGTTTTGTTTTTGCTGCAGAGAAATTTATGGAGCATATTGTCAACTATCAAGACCTTGTCAGCAAGCCTGGAATTATTGATGACCCAAACCTTGTCATCTGCATCAACTCAAAGTAAGTGATACGCCAGTTCATTTTAAGACTGATATGAAAGCGTGTGGGTTTTTTTCTGGTGACTGGTAATTTATGTCTGTGCTTTTGTTTTTTTCCTTTTCCTTTCAGCTATTATAACTGGGCTGTTGCTGCTCCAATGATTCTTTCCATGCAGGCTTTCCAGAAGAATTTGCCAAAGGTACACCTTTCTTATAGTTTGTATAGGTTTGTCCTGGTCTGTTATGAAATTCAATCCAATCCAGCTTTATTTGTTAAGCACTTTAACTAAACACAAAGGACCAAAGTGCTGTACAAACTAAAAATATAAAAGAATTAAATAACATAAAATATAAATAGACATAAAAGATGAACAAACACAATAATAAAATCACATTACATCAACATTACATAAAAGCGTCTCACAAAGAGTCAAGGAAAAATGTTCAAAGGCAATCCATTCCAAATTTTCGGGACTGCTACAGCAAAGGCACGATCCCCTTTGAGTTTTCGCTTCGTTTTTGGCACTCTTAGGAGCAGCTGATCAGCTGACATGAGAGTGCGGGTAGGCGTATAAAAATGAAGAAGCCCCGCGAGGTAGGGGGGAGCAAGACCATTTAAGGCCTTAAAAGTAATAAAACGAATGGGCAGACAGTGAAGTGAAGCTAAAATGGGGGAAATGTGCTCATATTTTCACGAGCCCGTTAAAAGGCATGCTGCCGTGTTCTGTACCATCTGAAGACGAGAGATGGAGGATGCACTAACCCCTACATATAGTGTTTTACTGTAATCTAACCTAATAGTAACAGAGGCATGAATTACCGTTTCAAAGTGCTTTCTTGGAAGAATGGGTTTAACTTTTGCCAGCTGTTTCATTAGGAAGAAACTCGTAAACTGGAAACTTATAACAGTCTTGGAACAGGAATTTAGCTAGAAGAATATGCTTCTTGATTAGTATATGAATGTAAAAGAAATTCACCTTTTATTTGTATGTAGAGTACGATTGAGAAGCTGGTAAAGGATAAAATGCCTAAGAAGTCTGGCCGTTGGTGGTTTTCCTGGCGAAGAAGAGACATGGACAATAACAAGGTACAGCTTGTGGGGAAAAAAGAATCAAAGCTTAGGTCTGTTATTTTTATATCATTGCTGGAGTCTTTTTATTATGTCACACACAACTTAGTTAAGAAGAATGGTGGTTTCCCCAAGTAACATGTTGTTTGATCTGTGTTTGATCTGGTTTCCGCTGTCTTTCTCCCCTTTTTTTCATTTCTTGTTTCTCTCATTTTATCTCTCTCAGCCAAATTCAAAGCCTGAAAACCAGCTAGAGACATCCTCTCGTCCTGCGCCCCCCTTATTAAAGTAAGCTGCATTTGTATGCTTATTAATTATGCTTTAATGGTCTTCTAAGGTCTAATGCTACTGAAATGTCTGTAGGAAGGTTAGTTAGTGTTTATTGTTATTAAATATCACACACAGTACATAGTGCCTTGAAACATTCCTTTTGGACCTTGGTGGAAATCAAAGAACAAAAACAGTTAACAAAAAGTGTGGGCAGGATAGGATTAATAAGAAGAATAACAAAAACAACTTACAACAGCTCTAGTGAGTGAATACAGTATTATACATACTGTATTTTAGGAGCAGAGTTGTTAAAGAAGCAACGATAAAATTTAAAAAATGTACACAATATAAGTAAAACCATTTATAGTGGCAATTGGGGAGTAAGTGTTCTTTGTTTATAGAAGAACAGGGTAGTGTGTGTATTTGATGTACTTGTGTGTGTGATGTACAGATTCACATTTAGTTCTGATGGCCTGGGAGAAGATTTTTTTCCCATCCTGATAATGAAGGAGGAAATGGAGAGTTTGGGAGGGATGTGTTGTGTAATCTACAATTTCGGTGACTTTGTGTGTATGATTAGGGAGATAAAGTGGTATCACCACTTTGCTTGCTAGTTTGAGACAATAGAGAGCATTTTTTGAAATAATAGTGTCTTAAAAAGCTGTAGTTCCCTTTCCTAGTGAAAATGGATTACAACAATTCTGCGCTATGTGTTTGTGTTTAGGGATCACTCTGGTCAGCTGTCTAGTGACGACGATGGTACTGACTCTATGAGACAGATGTCAGCTGAATCCATGACCTCTGTACAGTGTCTGAGTCTTATGTACCGCAAGTCGCTCCGCCTCACGTCCCAACAGATTGTAAGTGCCACATTTTGATACTGGGTTTGAGCTTTTTGCTTACCCTTATACCACTTGGGTGATAAACTCTTGTGGTGTTAAGGTTTCATGCTATTAAAGCACCAAGAGTATCCAGATAATAAAGTGCTGACATTTATAACTTACTTATAACCTGCATTTACTTTAGACAGCTCTATGTAGATTTAGTTTAGACAATAGTTTCTATTGCTCAGTACAATAATGTTGTTTGTCACATTGCATGTAATATATAATTTGGTTAGTCCATGTAGTTATTTCTAATAAAAAATAACTTGACATTGTTGGCTATATAAAATATATTCATCTGTATTGTTTGTTGCTTATTGTTAAATATCTTACCAGCTTGATGCATGTTTGTAACATATTTATAACGGTGTTCATCTTAGTCTTTATGAAAAAAGTCGTTTTTATTATTTGTTTGTCAGGAGCGCCTAAATTTGCGAGAGGGGGCCAACAAAATTGTGTTCAGTGTGACAACTCAGTACCAAGGCACCTGTCGCTGTGAAGCTGCCATCTACCTTTGGAACTGGGATGATAAAGTCATCATCTCAGATATTGATGGAACCATCACCAAGTGGGTACATATGAATTTGAGAATGGATCATTTCAGGTAGGGTCTGTAAATGTTTGACATTCTTCACTTTGCCCAATGCCAGGTCAGATGCCTTGGGTCATATTCTGCCACAGTTGGGGAAAGACTGGACCCACCAGGGCATTGCCAAGCTCTACCACAAAATACATGAGTAAGAGAAACCTGTTCACAAAAATCCACTTTTTGTTTTTTTGTTTTTTCACCATCAGCCCAGAATCAGCAATATCAGCATAGAGAAACTGTTCACTATGCACCCACAGCACATTCAGCAACATTTCCAAGTTATTTGGCATTTACCTGTCATATATTTGTACGCTTCTAATTTCTGATTGCTGAACAATTTGTCTGGTATTCCTACCTCATCTACTAATAGAGGGACCATTATAGGACCACCCCTGACTAGGTATTATTTAGCGATGGTTCTCTGCACAGCAGTAGGAACAACATGGTATTGGCAGGGTACTGTGAGATGCTGGTACATGTGTATTGGACATTGTTGCATTGCTGAAGTTTGTAAACATTTTGTATGGTTGCTGGCCACTTTTGTAGGTTATGTACCTTTGCTGATGGCACATTTTGCTGGTGGTTGTAACTGTTAGTGTTTAATGCAGTAAATGCTCACCACATTTTACACAAAGTATTCTCCAAAGGCTAAGATATTTGTCCTGGAAATTACAGCAAATCCTCCCTAATTGATTGCTTAATTTGACTGCTGAGAATTTGAAGACTACAGGATCAGCAGTGTTGGATGTCAAATGCTTATAAGTGGCAAGCAGGCTGCACTGTTCTGCAACATACAGCACAGAACTCAGGACAAATTAAAACAGGTTAAACATATACAATGGCAACAGTTGGTGGAAAGGTGTATTTGAATTATGGAAAGTACTTGACTATTCACTCCATTTGTATTAGACATGCACTGCTAAGAATGGTCAACCACCCAGATAATATCAGGTCAGCAAGTACAGGGTATTTGACAAATTGTGCAGCAAAAGATTAGCTACGATTGAAGGGTTTTGTTCAATCATTTCCATTCAAATGACTCATAGGATTGAGACTGAGCATACACAAGATTTATTAATACTAAATGGTTCATGCCACCTTTATTTAGAGATAAAGTGCACCTAATAAACCTGCTGCTCAGTGTAGATCACCAAAATCCATATGCATACATACTTCAAACTCATGATATCATGATCCTGGGAAAATGTCAAGTTGCTAAGGTTACTATTTGTATTTCTTGTTTGATGTGTGTGCACTGCTTGTGCATAGGAATGGCTACAAGTTCCTGTACTGTTCAGCTCGTGCCATTGGCATGGCAGACATCACTAAAGGCTACTTGCAGTGGGTCAACGATAAGGGCATTGTACTGCCTAAAGGGCCTGTACTGCTTGCTCCTAGCAGCTTATTCTCTGCATTGCACAGGTAAATTGTCTGTTATTTCCAATGTTTGTGTATTTTCTGCATGCCGGACAATTGAGATAATCACACTGATGTTCCTTGTGTTTTCTAAACAGGGAGGTAATTGAGAAGAAACCAGAGGTGTTTAAGATCACATGCCTGACAGACATCAGAGACCTCTTTAACCCACAAAGGCAACCGTTCTATGCTGCCTTTGGGAACAGGACCAATGTAAGCCAGACACATTACATAGTTTGTACCAGTGTGTGCAGGTTTTTTATTACCCAACAAAACAGTAATCTGTTTGTGTGTGGGTGTTTTTTTTTGTTGTTGTTTTTTTTTGTGCAGGATGCATTTGCATATAAGAAGGTTGGAGTACCAGAGACACGGATCTTCACTGTGAATCCTAAAGGAGAGCTCATGCAAGAGAACAGCAAAGGATCCAAGTCTTCGTAAGTTAAAAAAAACAAAAACTCAAATAACAGATTGGTGTCAACACCTTTATTGGGAATATTTGTTTAAAATTCTAAGTTTTTGTCTTCATTTATCTTTCACAGGTATTCTCACTTGAGTGAGCTGGTGGAGCATGTCTTCCCCTTGCTCTGTAAAGGCCGACCTTCATCCTTTGATTACCCAGAGTTCAGTCATTTCTCCTACTGGAGAGAGCCCTTACCTGAAGTGGACTTCTCCTCACTCTAGATTTTTACACTCAAATATTTATCTCTGCTCCCATCCCTACTTGCCCCACATACCTTACTATTTCTATAACACTAAACTACTGAAAGCATCTTTGCAAGGTAGTGCCTTATTCACAATGGACCTTCCCATTTCCTGAATAAATGAACCTTTTCTATCTTTGCTGATATGCCAATGTAAATGAAAAGAACAAAGTAGAAGCTGAAAGAAAAAGTGTTTGTCTTTTCATTCTATATTTACTTTTCAATCTATACTGACCACTCATGTTATACTGACCAGTTTTCCTTTTCCAGACCTAGATTACGTCTAAGCCTAGACTTAATGGCATTTATTGGTAAAATACCGCTGCCGTTGCATTTTTTTATTTGGTGTAATTCATGTCCATAAATAATCTACACCATCAGTCAAAAGGCACATTCATATTCATTTAGGAGTTTACTTCATTTTACTATATTACATATTTTAGAATAACAGTGAAGACACCACATATTTAATTAAAGATAGTACAGAGACATGATTTAAGATTGGCCTCTATTTTTTATTCCTGGTTGGTGCGTGTGCGTGTGCGTGTGCGTGCGTGTGTGTGTGTGTGTGTGCGCGTGGTATTTTTTGCTTGTTTTTTAAATATTTTTTGCTTGGTTAAATGGCAACAAGGGGAGTGTGTTAACTGACTAGTTATTTTAATCAGTCAGAACAGGTAGTTCAGTTACGGTCTGTATGTGCACAGGACAATGCAATTAATATTTATTGATAGATACTAGGGGTGGAGCCAAATAAAAAATATTTGAACTGATTAAGGAATCGCAGCAAGTTTACCTGTGCAACTTGTGGAAAATTCACCTGTGCCAAATGCAGGGATGATGGACTCTGGGTTTGCAAACGCTGCAAAGTTTGAAATATATGTTCTAGTGTTGGAACTTAGTTGTTATTTTAGTATATAGTTGTTATTTTTGAGGTGAAAGAGAGTTACAACAGGAACCGCAGCAAATTACCTATGCAACCTGTGCAAAATGCTCCAAAGTTTAAAACATGTTTCTAGTGTTGGAACTTGTATATAGTTGTGTGAGAAAATAAAAATTCTCATTTTTAAACTCTTAGACCGTTGTCTGACTTTATTCCAAGGGCCAGATGATTTCAGCATGGTAAAAAAAAACATCTATTCATTACATTGATTGTCACACTGAAACTCAGAAACTCACTTCCCCCACCTGGCAAATGCAAATGAGGTAATGTGTAATGTTACATTTCAGTTAATGGGTCATCAGCGCAACAAAAGATGAGCTCAGCAGGAGGGAACAACTCAGTGCGGATTAAATTTTCCGGTAAGCGTAGTGTTAATGACACTGCATTCAAGATGTTAATATGGAGTTAATTCCACCCTTTAAGCTATAAATTCTTGGAACGCTTCCCATATGATTTTGGAGTTTCTGCGCCCGTTCATTTTGCAGAGCATTTCTGAGTTCAGGCACTGATGCTGTACAGTAATTAGTTACTTTTGTAACGTGTGACTCCCAACACTGGTGATTATGGACTTGGCTTTTTTGCTGGGATAGAAAAGCCTTCCCCAAAAGGTGTCCACAGTTTGAAGCGTGTTTGTATGCTTGATTTTTTACACCTGTTACAGTGAGTATTATTAAAATGCCCTAATTCGATATGCAAGATACCCCGATTTGTAGACATGGTTTAGGACACTCTTCTCTAATGTGTAGGCCCACTGGAGCCGTAACCCCAACCCTTTCCGTTGTGCCCTTTCCGTCCTCTCCACTTTTACCGAGGTCAGTAAATGAAACTGACCACAGGACGATTACCTTCTCCCGCGCGGGATAGTGAACCTCCTCTATTCTGCTTTGTCGTCTATCCCAACCGTCACTGAACAATCACAAAAGTCTTTACCTCCACCAGCGGGTTATCCTTCAGACCGTCTCTCCTCAGGAACTACACTCAGTCTGAAACTGCTCACTTTATTCCTTACTTTTCATTTTAATTTATGGAGTTCATGTTTGAACATGTGAGGGACAGCAGTAATTACATTTTTCAAACGTTTAAAAGGAAGCAAGTGTGCTGATGAAGAAATACAGTACCCATTTCTCATGCACAATCATCTAGTTAAACCTGTCCGCACACTCCTTTATTTAAAACTTGAGTATGGTTTTCTCTTAACCGGAACTTTGTCTTAAAACTGAAATAGACATTAGAGGATATTATATATAAATTATTTTCTTCAGTTTTATTATTTTTAATTTTTTTGGTGTGGGGCGGGTTGTGCGGCGCTGTCTGAGTATATCTGGTGTCTAATATATGATATCTAAGAATTTATTGATGATGTGACTGTTACAGAAGTCAGAATGTGAATTATTAATCTGGGCCGTTATCTCGACTTCCGTCATTTCTGACTTCCTGAGTGTGTGGGACTCAGAGGTGAGGCAGAGAAGTTGGGCGGTGTTCCTCCACAGCTCCAAACACTCCAGCTGCAGACTGAACTGGTGAGGAGACTTCAATAGATTCTACAGGCTGAGAGACCCCTCCAACTTTCTCTCCAACGTGTCTTTGCTTGTTTCTTTACTCTTGTTTTTGCACCGCATGGCTCAGGTGAGGTGAAGTTACTTACTTCTTCACCCGGAGTCCAAAGTCCGGGACGGGACAGGTGTTCCCTCCCACAGATCACGAGGAAAACATTTTACTGCTTTATGTGATGTAGATTGTCCTTAGCGACTAGAGAGGAGCACCCGAGGCGAAGGGTAGTATCACTGTTTTGTAATATTATGTGTTAAATAACATGAATGTGGTCTCCGGGGAAACAAGATTAGACTGCAGACACAAAAAACAAAACCTGGAATGAAAAATCAGACCTGACCAGAGATCAGTGGATCAAGTACCTCTCTTTAGTTTCTGATCGACTAAACGTATTTTCTCGAAAGACAGTAAGTACAGCTAAACGTGTTCCAAAGTTATTGTTACTGTTGTTATTATTACTGCCAAACAGTCTTCCACTGTATTCCCTGGGCACCGCACTCGTGGCTGCCCACAGCTTCACTTGGTGAATGAGTTAAATGCAGAGAAGGAATTTCATTTTATTCAGACTGTATGCTGTGTTGTTGTGTGTTCACTTTACATTATTCAGCATTACATTTTGAATGTCACACCATAATAACAGTTTATCTACATTTCAATCCATGTGATTATCTGCTTCTGTTGTAAAGTAGTGACTTTAGTGTGTTTGTCCATATGAAGAAAAAGTATTCAAAAAGTATTCTGTGTTCTACAGGGTTCCCAGGGGTGCACACAATGTCTTTAGATTTGTCTGAGAGTGCTTTGGAACTGGAGCTCAGTTGCCCAATCTGTCTCCATTTGTTTTCTGATCCTGTCACTCTTCATTGTGGACATTCGTTCTGCCTGACCTGCCTGGAGGACAGCCGAAGCTCAGAGGGGTGCGGGCCTGAGGTCCAGCATCACTGCCCAGAGTGCCGAGTGGAGTACAAGGACACGGAATTCCCACAGAGGAACTTTAAACTTAGAAACATTGTCAAAAGCTATAAGGATACCCTTGAGCAAACATCCAGAGTCGCACTCCAGACAGAAGAAGTAGAGGTGATAAACCAAAATGGTGGGCAGGGCAGTTCTCACCAGGTAGATTATGAAACTAAGAAAGTGGACAGCATAGACAATGAGGCTGCTGAGGGTTCTTTATCTGTTTCTGCAGAATCAGAGACAAACAAACACACACTCAGACTAACTCCAGTGATGACAGACCTCCAAGCAAAGATCACACTTGTGGATGAGCTGCTGGCCAAGGCAAAGGAAAGAGAAGCAGCAGTCAAGGCAGCTAATGCAGGACTTAGAACAGAGGTGAGGACAGTACTTGAAGAGATGGTTGAACTTCTGAGGAGTTACAGCACCACAGGGATGGAGCTACTAGAGACAGAGCTTAAGCCCAGAGAAGAAGATGTGGAAAGCCTTGTCCAAAAGGTCTCAGAGCTCCATATGCACCTGAAGGACAACGAGCTCCAGGTGAGCATGTTGATGGAGGAGCAAGATGATGACAGATTTAATGAAGGGGTCCAGAGCATTGAGGCATTTGCTGCAACACTAATCGTAGACACCCTGGAAAAAGGAATAAGTGAAGACGAGCCAAACGGCAACATGATTAACATGTGTGCTGAAATGGAGCGCCACAATAACCAACTACGCCTCAAACTTGGAGCCGCCCAGCGTCGTTTACGAGCCATTTTTAACCCTTCTGAGGTGACTTTTGACTCAGAGACTCTCCACCCTAACCTGGTCCTGTCAGAGGATCTGAAGACAGTGTCTTTCAGTGTCGCCAAGCAACCATATCCATCTGGATCACAGAGGTTCACAAGCTTTCTGCAGGCTCTGAGCTCTCAGAGCTTTTCTAGAGGCGAGCACTGCTGGAGACTACAGGCAGAGGGCTGCTCCTGGGTCCTGGGTTTGTGCTATGGAGGGTTGCCACGCTCCGGGCCTGGAAGTGGTCTAGAAAGCAGCAGTGGGGCTTGGTGCCTAATGTGGTGTGATAATTTACTGAGGGCATATGAAGGAGGAAGGGACCCCACATTGATGCGCACCCCATCTCTGCAGAAAGTGGAGATCCACCTCAGCTTCAGCAGCAACAGTGTGGCATTTTCTAGCATTAGCAAAGTTACTGGTGCCAATACTCATCTGTATACCTTCCGAGTGAACTTTACTGAACCCGTCTATTTGGCTGTAAGAATGATGTCTGGTCAGCCTAAAGCTAGAATAGCATTGTGTGAATAATGTTAAATGGTTTGTAACACAATGTTTTACATAATATTTATTAATGCAGCTCCTAATGACCCATGGCACTAATTAAACACACCTGATCATGCTCACAAACTGACAATGGAGCCCTTCCCGAGGAGCAGGTTTAAATACACTGTGTTACTCAAACAAAGCATCTCTGAGGTTGTTCCAAAATTACTACAAACACAGTCTGTTCATGAAAACATTTTTGTGTACAATAAAATGTTCCTGCATTTCAAAAATAAAAAAATCCTTCGTGTTTTTTGTTTTTGTATAGCACCATTATTTTTTAAAGTAATAATATTGAGAATTTTATATTGTTATATTGTTTTAAAAAATGTATATTGTATAGTTTAAAAAATGTAATAATTAAGAAAGTTAAGTTAGTTAAGAATTTTTCTAATTTCAGGGCCTTTTCTGCAACTGACCGTTGATTGCAAAAACTCATTTAGCATTTTTTATTCTTGTTTTATTTTGTACATTCAGGGCAGCTCGGTTTGTAAATCTAATATTACTCGCAGGGGCATATATGGGTGGAGGGCTTATCCCGTAAATCTGCCAATTGAGTGTGTCTTGTATTTTGAAGCCCTTGGCTGTGCTAACTTCTTTTCCTCGATGGGTGTGTCCTCACGTGCGTTGCCAGGTTACACCGGTGACGAGTGCTGCTCGGCTGTACTCGGGTAGACTCGGCTGTACTCAGGTAATGTCGGGCGCTGCTGTGTCGACTGTAAACATCGGGACGGAGCGGAAAGCTGCTATGTTTGTCGTTTACGGCTCAGTTTATTCGACCAGAGAACACGTCAACATCTGACCTGAAGCATTTTCAAACAAAGGTAGTGCACATTTAATACACCCAAAAAGCTAATATTTCATGTACTGTTCTTTTAAAAAAAATACAACCGGGGATGATGGCACAGTAAAGCTAACCGTTTAGCTAATAAACAATATTGACAAAATTGATCAGAACAGTTTCTACTGTGTGACTTCAGGCTATTACGTAGTAAACTATGATAAAAAGAAAGCTGATGATAGGTTGAATGCTGTCAACTTAAACTAAAGCTGTCTGGCGGCTGGGAGCTAACGTAGCTAATGTTAATGAGAGCTAACGTTACCGGGTTATATAATAAAAAACGTATCCGGGAGGTGTCCACAGCTGTCTCCTAGTAGTTCTTTTTACACTTTTGTGAACAGCATATAATGCTAGTCGTGCAACAGACAACATTTCAAAGGATTAAAACCCGATTCAGCTGTCAATCTCTGCAATTATCTGTTGGTAAGTGACTGGTCTGCCTGGCACATTTTTCATTGACAACTTGCCTTTGATGGAATTTATGTGGTTAGGACAAATTAATCCCCTTAAACATCTCACCTGTTACACTGACTGCGAGATCAGCAAAACAGCCGATGGTAATTGAGAAATCCAATACTTCATGCAATCATTAATTATTTTGCGAGCGAGAAATGTTACTTTACATATGTAGCGTGGTAAACTGGGAAGTGCCATTAAAGTTGGTCGAGCTACATTCTTGCTTGCAACGATCTTAAGAAGCTTGTGTGTCTAACATCGTCACATTTTGTTCCCCAGCCTGCCCTGTAAACTGTGAGCTAGCACAAAAGCTTATACATTTACACTTATGGTGCGTTATTGTTGATCAGGTGTTTGTGTTGTTGTTTAGACTGCATGCAGGATGGTGGACACAGTGGCTGCCGTGGTAAGGTTTGCCCAGTATGGAAATGGTACCACGCTTCCAGCGGTGGAGAACACATCAGTCCTGCCAACTTGGCCCCCTGAAGCCAACATCACTCATCCACACAGGTGTCTACAGGTCCTTTACGAGGACATTGGCAACTCCAGGTATCCTTATTCTGACACATCACAGCCTTTTCAGTTCTCGAGACCTTAGACAAGATGTGTGTTATGGGCCCATTTTGGAAATTAAATAAAAATAATGGATACTGTGCTTACATAATAAATGTCTTTTCACAGTTTGTCACTACAGATCTCCACTTTTTGCCATGTACCTTTCAGTTCAGTTCCCCACAGAATGCATGTGTCACGTGCTGCTCTTTGTGATTTACAATGTGAGGCCTCGCTTCCCCTTTCCTGTTATCTCTCAGCAAAAAGTCCTCTGTGTGGCACTTCCTTGTGGTGGTGTAATTATTGGGCAATTCCAGTTTTATTTAAAATAACTTTCACTTTTGTTTGTGGTCTGGGAAATGTGATATGTCATCTAAAATGTTTGATGTACCGTATATAAGAGGCTCTTCTATTTGATTTCTCAAGCACTCAAATTATCAAGCAAAGCAAATTTGTTCATCCCCTTATTCATGATCAGTATATTGAATAGAACTCAAAATATTACTGTGCAATGGCTATGGGTAGGTTTGACCGTACTTAGCCCAGTGTCTGGTCCTTTTTTTATTAGGGTGCGCTTTTGGGATTTGCTTTTGCTGATACCTAATGTGACCTTCCTGATATTCCTGATTTGGAAATTGCCATCAGCCCGCGCCAAAATCCGCCTCACCTCCAGCCCCATCTTCATTGCCTTCTATGCCCTGGTAAGCTGCTCCTACTACCTGCAATCTGAGGGCAGTTTTGCCTTTAAACTGGTTCCAATTCAGCACATATGTACAGCATGAAATTCCTAGAGCTTTGCTGAAGTGGCTGTAAATTTTTTCTGCTCCAGGTGTTTGTAGTGGCAGCAGTAGGAATCACTCGTGCTGTTGTCTCCATGACTGTGAGTGCATCCAACTCTGCCGTCATAATAGACAAGGTAAAGGAACCACATTCTCTCCATATCATCGTAATGACTGGAGTCGAGTTTTCCACCAGAGTAACAAAGTCTAGAGTAAGATAAATATGCATCTTGAGAAAGTCCTAACAATTCCTCAGAGAAGCATTTAATTATTTAATTCTGTATTTAACACATAAGCAATAGGCTCGACCATGTATGAGAAGGTATTCAGCGCTGCTCTGTGAAGTCTGCATTCATGCACAGCGTAACACAGTTAGTTGTGCCAAATGTGTCAGTCTCACATGGCTTTAGCTGCTGCACCCAAATGTCTTTGGATAGAGACAATGTTCAAACTTCCAATATCAAAGATATTTCATATAATTACAGAAGTATTGCAGAATCCACTATCAGTTTTGGTGAAAAGCCACCCTTATATGGTCAATATAATACAGTTGTGTTGCATAACTAAAAGTATTAAAGTACACTTTAGAGTACCACCCTAATGAAAATGTATTTGTGTTCTTTACATTATTTCATTAATTTAAGAATGTCAGTATTTCTTTAATGCCCCTGCTTGCCTAGCTTGACTGTCAACAACAGTAAATAGATGTATAGAACAATAACCAGAGTTTTAATAGCAGTGTTCTCTGGCACTGTGTGTGTGGATGGTTGAATTGCTATGAAATATGTAAAGCAGATCTGAGGGAAATTTTGCAATACAACTCCGAGACACATGCTCTGTAGTTAAAATTGTGATATTGTTTTGACTTTCATCTTAAGAGCCAGGTGACTGGTCAAGTGTCTCGTCGTAATTATATTTAATAAATGCTATAATTAGGCCAGCATCATTAGTGAGTCTGAAAGATATGTGAAAAGGAGAAATCAGTATCTTCTCTCAGCTTATGAAGGAACCCAGTGAGTCTAGACTCAGTGTTCTCCTTTCTAAATAAAAAAAAGCCACGGTCTGAAAACCTTTTCAGTGAAAGAGGGGGTGTCAAATTGCTTCTGCTGGTTGAGGCTCAGTGTTGGTGCAGTTTATATTATAATAAAGCTGATAAGGGCTGTGTTCTGCTTACAGGTGCTGTGGGAAATTACTCGATTCTTCCTGCTGACCATCGAGCTCAGTGTCATCATACTGGGCCTGGCCTTTGGTGAGCTTTGTTAGACCTAGTCATCATTGTTGGTTAGATTTGATTTTTTACTTCTCTATACTTTAATGCATGCTTTCTGTATGTGACTTTCACCCATTTGAAATGAAAAAATACAACTGGTACAGTTCAGTATTACAAATATGATTGGTGTGTACGCTGATGTACATATGTGCTCATTGTGACATAAAATATGTTTTGTTGTGGTAGGTCATTTGGAGAGCAAATCAAGTATCAAACGTGTGCTGGCCATAACTGCAGTCCTGGCCCTAGCATACTCCATTACACAGGTATATGTCCGAACTTTTAGCAATTATTAACAGTTGTAAGTAACAGGTAATGTTGTTAAAAGCTGATTTTATCTTTAAAAACTCCAAAAAATTAGCTTTACCAGATTAACTGTTCATCGTGACAAATAACCCCTGACATTTTCAGGTGATTTAAAATTGCAGGTGAAGAGGAAAGGTTTTGTTCTGACAGGGGTAATGTGTTCTGTACATGTTGATTAGGTGTATGGTATATTCCTTCCTGTTACAGGGTACACTGGAGATACTGTACCCTGATCAGCACCTTTCTGCTGATGATTTCAACATCTATGGCCATGGGGGGAGACACTTCTGGCTGGCCAGCTCCTGCTTCTTTTTTCTGGTAATGGGTCACTCATTTACTACGCATTGCACAGACCAGTGGTTCTGTATTAGTCTAACTAATTACTTGACTAATTGAACAGCCTCGTTCGTTTGTCATGGTTGGACAGACTATTCAAGACAGTGTAGGACATGTAAACCATTATTGTTGGGCTTTCATGTTGCACTCAGTGATTGTGTTCATGAAGATGTTAGTTATATGTTCTTAATGTTTCTACTCTGAAAAAAAACCCACCACATGTTGTTGGAGTAAAACTCTCTCGCTTTTCCTATAGGTTTATTCTCTGATAGTTATCCTGCCAAAAACTCCGATCAGAGAAAGAATATCATTACCATGTGAGTCCTTATTGCTCATTTCCAGGGATGCCATGTACTGGCCTGTTCTTATTATTGCCCAATACCTGAAAGCCTTCTGTAGTCTAAATCCTATTCTTGCTCTTTCCTCAGCTAAGAGGAGCTTTTATGTATATGCTGCAGTCCTGTCTTTGCTCAATATGGTGCAGGGTCTTGGCAGTGCTCTGCTATGTGCTGGCATCATTGAGGGTTTGTGGTAAGAACTTCTTTTAATGTTTGTCTCTTCTCTCACATCATTTGTTTTCACTAGCGGTAGCCTTGCAGGCTTGGTGCGAATCTGTTCTCTTTTCCCTGCTATTCTCTCATGCTGTCAACCAACTCTTACAGATGTGCATATTTTTGTATGTATATATGAATATATCTTTTAAAATAATGTTCTGACTAGATGTATCTGTTTGTGCCTAGCTGTGTTGACGTCACCACATTCCTCTACTTCTCCGTCTTTGCTCCTCTCATCTACGTAACGTTCCTCAAAGGATTTTTTGGGTATGTAGGGATTTACAGAACATTGAGTCTTGCACTGTCGTATATTTGTGCTTTTATTACTGTGGCATAAGGGGATATTGCACATATCCTTAAACCCCCAGGACCACTTAATTCCTTTAGAATGACATCAGCACAGGCTCTAGTTCAGCTCTGTTTCCTTCAGATGCTTAAGAGCAAAGATAAACTAGTACTAACAGTTTCTTAAAACAAATATCTCACCATTCAAACACATTCTTTTTTCAGTTATAAATTCCTATCATTGTCCCACAAGTTTAACAACGTGATGCAGGGACTTTGCAGCCATACCGGGCTTTAAAAGTTTTCTGGGCATCTAAAAGGACATTGAAAAATAACAAATTATTAATAACCAACTTATTCCCAAACATTTTATATGATTCCAAACATTACTCCTATGTTTCTTACACCAGCTTTTACTATGTTAATAACTCTTAATCAGAGTAAATCAACATACTGTGCCTTTGTCTCCTCCTTTCTTCACTTGGTCTCCTGGATGAAGTTCTGAGCCAAAGATCCTGTTCTCCTACAAGTCTCAGATAGATGAGCCGGACGAGCCGGACGTGCACCTGCCTCACACATCCTCTGCTGGCCTGGGCAACAGGAAGGATCTGGAGCACAGTTCCTACTCTAGCACACAGATTGACACATCAGGTGCCTACCTGGATGATGTCGTCTCTGGCCCCTTTGGAACAGCCCACAGCATCAACAGCATTGACAGTGACCGCTGGAGGGCAATCAATGCTTAAGTGAAAAAAAAAGAGCGATGGAGGAATGAGGAGAAAGGACCTGAAGCCCTCTGTCTTTGCTACACTGAACCGCATTCCCTTTTTGAAAGTCTTGAACAGGTTTTGGATTGAAGCTCACAGTCTTGTGTTACAGCTCAATAATTTGACAGTTCATTTGTTGTTACTTTGGGTTTTTTTAGTATGTCTTTTTGTTCGTATGCATTTTCTTTCCTTTTTAAATACCCATATACTTAACTGTGCCACCAATGTGTGAGAAATCCTGTGGAGTTATTTGTTGCTGTGTTGAACACAGTACTCTGAGTATTAGCTGGAGTATTATAACAGTGAATTTGCTGATTCCAGAAAGGTTGATTTTAAGCGAGAGAACGGGTATTACACAGGGTTTCTATTTTTTCTGTCTCTCTTTTTTTTTAATGACCATTATGGGAACGAAGCTAGCCTAAAGACATGATATGCTGACCAGAGCCCAAGTCTGGACCCATTGTTTCTTTTTTTCTTTATCTGTTTGTATTTATTTAAGTAATTTTGCTGTGTTTTAGCCTGTCATAACCTTCAGTCATTCATCATTCCTTCTGACAAACACGTCACATTCTCTTTGAGGTGCATCCAAAAGCTAAGGGCAAAATGCAAAGTTCAGAAAGACAGACTAAAACAAGGGCCTAATGCTGAAATTGTCTTTGTGTAAAACCAATAATGTGACAAGTGTTTGGTGCATTAACGACTCATTGAGCAATCATGCAGTTTTTTTGTTCGTAGACCATTTACCATATTTCTACTCTTCACAAAATGACAGGTGTTTTACTGACCAAAAATGTGTGTGTGTGTGTTTGTGTGTGAGCTGTGTGTGTTTTCAAACTTTGTTCCTTGTGATTTTTGTATTTAAAGTTGAAATGATGCATTGAAATCATATTTTAATTCTAACAGTATGCCCAGGATCTACTATGTAAACTGCATTTTTTGTTTCTTAATATGTATGCTTATGATTATTTATGGGTGAAGGCAATATCCTTTTTTGTGTTTGTAGTCTAATTGCAGTGCATATTGCAGATTTTATATCAACTAACTGGTTGACAGAGAGCTTGATTCGTTGTGCTGTTATATTGCCTTTGTGGATCTTGGTCTGCTTTTTGTAAAAGTGGGGTGCAAAGATCAGCTTAGCATGGCAACTCAAACATTCATTTAAGCACTCACTCTAACACTTAAGAGGTTCTTAAAACCCCTTTGCTTTTTTGGAAAGCAAGCCCTGCTTGCAGTTATTAAAAAGCCTCCTTTTGCTCTATGTAAGTTTCCCTTAAAAGGTAGATCAGAGTAGCAGAAAGCGACAGCAGATTTCATGTGGTAAACATGAGTGTCTCCATGAACTTAAAGACTGTTATCGTACAGTATGTAAATGAAAGATTTATTTTTCCACGACTGCATTGTTATAATAGTAGATATTATGGCCACAAGTGTTACTGCAGTCTCAGTGTTGTAGCCTGTTGGTTGTCCTGATGCATGTTGCACCTCTTTTTCACCCCTCACCCTGAAAACACTGGCTCATTTTGGTACAGTGATGTCTGACGTTGCTGAAATGACTGTACTCGTGACTTGTGAATATGTGATGATGCAACATCAAAACTTCTCAGTCCCTGACAAGAAGGTTTTTTTTAATTATTATTTGATCTTAAACAGAACACAATGATGTTAACATGAATGATATGATATATTTTTCAATTTCTCAGAGATTAAAGGGGGATCATACAATAAAGTGTTTAGTTCATTCATGCAGTTCAATTCAAGGAGCTTTTTTGGCATGACTGCATGAGCATGTACAGTATAGCCAAAGCACTGAAATGTAACAAAATATTTAACAATAAGAGAAAAATAAAATACAAATAGAGAATGGATCCAAATACATAAAATCACTGGAGAAAGGTCCAGAAGAAATTTTGAGATGGGCCTGCCGCATAGAATCTTCAAAACTGTCGCCTCCTACTGAGGAAACACCTTGCAACTTTTATACCATAGCAATCCGAGAGAAACTGTAGCGAACACATCGTACACCATAGAAACCACTTGGAACCAGCTTCTACACCATTAAAGCTACCTAGCAACCATCTTGTAACAATAGAACTGTACCGTGTTTTCAGTGGTATTGCAGATGCGCCCCCTGCTTGTCTGCAGAAGCAGCATGATCATGTGACTAAACTCACATTGTCCCAAGTGCTGCATTGTATTTCACTAAAAACCCATGTGATTTTTTTTTCTTTTCGTGTATATAGAGGCTGTTTCGAGAAAACACACCAGGTTGCCGCTCAATACATTTCCCAGGCAGCATTGTGATCATCATGTGACGCCGGACAAAAATGCCATTGGGTTTTTTCATTGTTTGATCAGCCTATGCGGATCGAGAACACTGTACAGTCTGACTGACCCCCAGTCCCTAGCAGGCTAACGCTAGCTCAGGCTGTCCCACTCCAAACCAGGCTTCTATCTCAGGCTGCCGCTCTGGGGACATGGGAGCCAAAGAGAGCACGACGAGGAAAGTGTCCTACGGTCGGGACGAAGAGGACAACGTCACCGTCCTGCAGGGTATCAAGGTGAACAGAAGAATGTCACTGCAGATCTGTGGGTTTGACATTGACAACTACTGTAATCCTCTCCTCTGTGAGGGCTGTCAGATACACTATATGGACAAATATATTGGGACACCACTCATATTTCACGATTTTTGTTAGACCTCCTACTTCCAGTGAAGGGCACTCTTAATTCTTCAGCGTACACAATGCAATTCTTCCAACTTTGTGGACGCAGTTTGGGAAAGTACCTTTTGTATTCCAGCATGACTGTGACCCATGTCCATAAAGACATGTTTGGTTTCGGTTCAGAAGAATTTGACTGGCCCGCATAGAGCCCTGATCTCAACCCCATAAAGCACCTTTTGGATGAATTGGAACGTAGATTGCGAACCAGGTCTTCTTGTCCAACATCAGTGCCTGACCTCATGAATGCTCAACAGAATGAATGGGCACATATTCTCACAGAAACCTGCAAATATTTTGGAAATCCTTCCAAGGGTAATGAAAGCCGTTAAAGCTGGAAAGGGGGATAAACCCCAAAGTAAAATCTATGAATTTAAATGCAATGTCAATATAGTCCCTGTTGGTGTAATGGCCAAGCGTCCCAATACTTTTGTCCATATAGTGTAGCATCTTTGCACAATGTGTCCTTTATTTGGACCTTTACTACATTTCAGACAAGACCCGAATGAATTTCGAATCACACCAGCTGGGGCAGCAAAGAGAAAGTGACCAGGTTCAGTTTAACACTGGGAGAATTCAAACGCCCTCTGTAGCAACTCTGACCTTAGTAATGTGTGATAATCTTCACACTAATGACACTTGCCAGAGTAATTCTGTGAAGCTATGTATGCTTTGAAACTGAAAACGCACACATATTCTGCATTTTCTTGTATGTTTTCCTGTAAGTTCCACTTATGATGAACTTATGATATGTAAACAACCTGTGGGGAAGCTGGTGGCCTAGTGATTAGGGTTGTGCCCATGCAATCAGAAGGTTGTTGGTTTGAATCCCAGTAGTATGATTGGCACCACTGTGGTACCCATTGGCAAGGTGCTATCCCCATACGCCGCTAGCCGGGCGCTTCAATTTGTGAATGGGTTAAATGCAGAGAAAGAAGTTAACACTGTTCACACTGTGTGGTGTGTTCACACATGACTTCAAGGTGCCACTTTAATTAATGTCTATTTTATTCTTGTATTTTACTGTCAGTCCGTCTTTGTTACTGTATATTTGAGGCTTATGAAGGATGTGATCTCTGTTTTGGCTGGTCTGTTTACTGTCCAGGCTGAAACACTCCTTTGAACTTCAGCACATACGAGAGAAATGGGGCCTTTATGCACCAAGCCCAATTTGTTATTTAGTTATTATTCAGGCTCCACAATATATTGTTATTTAATCATTAAGGCAAAACCAGTCTTTGAATTGCTGTATCACAAAAGGCTGCAATATGCAAATGAGCTGATCACAGCAGTTCCTACAGGGCGTCAAATCACAGCTCCAAGTGAGTTACTGGATGTTCTGATGAGTAGTGTCTCATTGATAACTATTAAAGTTCTTAATGAATTGGTTCATGAGTGTGTGGCGTTAAACTGCTGTAGCCAGAGTAAGATCTATATAAATGTGTGGTTTTTGTAACTTAAAATAAGCTATTCTTTGCAAACACACTGTATTTGTATCGCAGTTGCAATATGTAGCAGTAAAATCGCAATACTGATTAACTGCCCAAATCATGCAGCCCTGTTAAAAATTTGAGAATTTCACCTGACAGATCAGCCATGTCCAAACAACAAGAACCAAGAACTTCATATTTACTATTACAGAAATGAACTCAAACTGTAGACACCCGACACACCTGAGCTGTATGTGAAAGCAGCATTAAAGTTTCTGCTTCTGAATAAACTTCTTTCTCCAGCTTCTCGTTTGAGGCCCTAGCAATGCGTTGAAATTCCCTCAGAAAGAGATTAATGTTTGTTGTTTAATATTACACTTCATATTATTTTACATCATTATTTATATCAGCATGTATCTGGCTGTTGGATTCATGTGCCATGAGTGACAGGATGGTCTTAAAAGTGAACAATACATTTTTTAAATCCTATGATGTTTACATAATACACTAAAAATTTCAAAAGTGAGTAAAATCCAGATTTCTTCAGGCACCTTTCCATAGATTTACAGAAACTATGCAGTCTTTAAATCTTACTGCAGTGGCATGGAAGTTGGAGCGAGATGTGATTTTATATTATATCTGACTATTTTCTATTATAGATAACTAGTCCTGGTACACCTTAGCATTTCTTTTTCTATTTGAAAACTCCCCTATAATTTATTTTAATCCCAAAGAGATGCTAGTGTTTGGTCAGCTTTCCAGTGGTTTGTATCTCTGTTTTTGTTGGGATTTTTTGCGTAGACAGTAAAAAACAATGTCGAATATGCATTTGGGAGACGACCTAATCCAGAGTGATTTAAAATCATTAGTTACCAAGACTGGAGTATCTAAGGGTTAAGTGTCTTGCTCAAGGACACAATTTTAAAAACAGGGGGTTAGTACCTGAAAGT
>JBBMFX010000101.1:16502591-16514305 GCA_037832545.1 Rhabdalestes septentrionalis
CTCTCTCTGTCTCTCTCTGTCTCTGTCTCTCTCTGTCTCTCTCCCTCTCCCTTTAGTAGTCCTAATCTGAATATCTAATAATCAGTCCTAATGCCTCATAATACTACCCAACACACTTCAAGTTCAGACCAGATGTAAAAAGATATTCCCCATGGCCCAAATGTAATCAGTCAGGCAAGACATGTCTGAAGTTTACATCTTTGGTTTTGCACTGGGGCTACAAGGCTGATGTAGTGAACAAGTGTAAGCTTATGCACACCAATTAGCGCAGTACAAACGGTGAGCCTGAATCATCCCATACTTGCCTCAAGCCACAGTGAGCTGTTAACTAATCTCAAATAGACTTTCTTTTGTGGTTTCAGACACTGCATGACACACAGTTTTCTTAGAAAATAGATAAAATGGCAGCCTTAAGATCGCTTAATTCACAGTTTGATGTAACTGTGCTTACCTGGCAGCTACATGTTGGAGCAGTTTCTATTTATGGATTAGATTTTTGGTGCAAATATTCAGTGATTGATCTTAAGACTAATGACATTTAAGTGTAAGTTATATAGATATGAGGATAAGGAAAGTGTAGGTCTTCATGTAACATCTAAGCTGCAGCATCTGATCAGATTTTGAAGAAAAGTGTGTCACACATTTTAGCAAAAAACAAAACAACAATCGGTTTCCAAAACAACATGCAGGTTAAGCTGGTGACTACAGAGAAAGCTGAGCTGAACTTTTTAATGATGTTTGCTGTGACGTATTTGGTGAAAAGAGCAGAAAAAACTACATATTTGATTTGTTTGGACTTTTTATTTGATCTGCAGAATTATTATATAAAATCTCTCAACATCATATCATTAATGTGTTGTAAGTTTATTTCTGTACGTCAGTATTTAGCTGGAGTGCCATTTTCAGAAAGTATGGCCTCCTTTTTCTCTGTGTGTCTCTGACTGTCTCTCACGCTCTTTACCTTTCTGAGTCATTCTCTCTCTCTCTCTCTCTCTCTCTCTCTCTCTCTCTCTGTCTCTCTCTCTGTCAGTCTGCCTGTTGTCTATCTCTCATTCTGAGTCTCTCACTCTCACTCTCTCTATCTATTTCTCTCTCTCTCACACACACACACACACACTCACAATTTATATTACAGAACAAACATTTTGACAGAAGCTCTGCTCTGACTTTGAGCCTTATTAACACTAGACAGGCATCCCCTCGTCTATTTACCTCTGCATACACTGGCAGAGTTACCAGATTATTGCACTCACACACAAACACACACACATATACACATACCCACACACATACCCACACAAACACACATACAGAAAATCAACTGCTTCCCACCCTCAATCCCTCATGCATTCACTCAATCATACTCACACGTGAACACGCAGATGTGTGTACACACACACAATCCAGGTACACACACTCTGATGCGCTCCCTTGCTTGCACAAGCACATGGAAACATGTGAGAAGACATTTCTTTTTCAATCTCTCTTTCTTTCCTTCTCTTCCGTTTTCTCTCTTTCTGTGCATTGCTCTATTGAGGCGAGCCCTTTAATCTCCTTTCAGTTGACACATACGCATCGCACTGCTGCGCGTGTGTGTGTATGTGTGCTGGAAGTGTTTTGATCGACAGCTCAAACACACTGGCTTTTTAAGATTCAGCATACACACACTAATCCGGCATACTCTTTGTTAAGTTCTGCCACAGAGAGTAATCCTGAGTGTGCCGCAGATACAAAATACGCACACACTCACGTAGACACTCTCTCCCATACACACACACACATACACTCACACTCACACTTTTCTAATCCTTCTAGGTGTCCTCTCTGTCATGACTGTTTTCTGTCCCCACTTATATGCTTCTGTTTACTGTCTTATCATTAAATGGAGGTGTGTGTGTGTGTGTATGTGTGTTGGTTTTTTGAACGTTTCCAAGGCAAAAATTATGTGACTAGTTCCTGCTGTGTCCAAATACTGGTCTTCTTTTTTCTATGTTTTTACTGTTCATACATCTAAAGATATCTATTTCTGTTTAACTGTTTAACCTGAGGGATTCCTCTTCCACTCTGGAGAAAGTGCGAACCCTTTTGCCTCTCACAGTTGTTGTACTAAAGAAGCAAAGTATCATCACACCATCACACTATAAACACCTTGTTTCACTGTTGGTATGATGTTATTGAAATGTTTTCACACCAGATGTAAGAGGACCCGTCTTCAAAAAAGTTCAGTTTATTAAACACTACTGTTCGCTGAACCTTATTCCAAAAGCCTGTGGGTGTCTTTAAGGTGTTTTGGGGCAAATGTGATTTGAGGCTTTATGTTTCTCTTGGTTAGATTTTGGCCTTGTTAGTCTCTCTCTTACAGTGCGGTCATGAACATTGGCCTTACGTGCAGATAGAGTGAGTCCTACAGTACCTCAGATGTTTGCCTGGGTTCTTTTGTTTCCTCCCAGATAAGCTGTTGCTATGTTATTTGAGAAATTTTGGTAGGCTGGCCACACCTGGGAAAACTTTTCTCCACTGGTCCAAGTCTTCTTCATTCTGAGATAATAGTTCTCATATAGTTAGCTGTGAGTCCTAAAACCCTAGAAATTTACTTCATGACCCTTTCCAGACTGATATATTTAGGTTTCTTTCTCATGTCTTCAAGTTTGCTTGATCATGGAGCATTGCACTAGTTTTTGGCCAGCTTCACAACACTGGAAAGGTTCTGTTTCAGTGCTGCTTTGATTTAACAGGGCTGGCAGCAATCAAGCTTTAGTGTTTCTATTGTGATTGATTACAGATCTAAACTAAGTTTGGTTAATTGAGAAACTCAGGGGGCTAGTTGGTGCTGGATAATGTTTTTCTTCAGTAAACAAAATGATCGTTTAAAAGCTTCTTTGTGTTTACTTGGGTTGTTTTTGCCATGTATTTAATTTCATTTGAAGATCTGAAATAATTTAGCAAAACAGATGTAAACAGAAAACTAAATCAGGAAGAGTACAAATGCTTTACCTACATTGGACGTAAAATTACTCATGAGTGTCTACATATATAATACTTGTAGCACATTTAGTTGTCACAAATAGGAAGTTGTATGTATATAGTAAGTGTGGTAGATATTGTTACATATATATAACAGGGGTCCCTGTGTTACAAAGTTACAAAGTTGAGACTTTAGTGTTTTGGCTTATGCCGTTAGTTCCATACTTACGGACTACGTGGCAGAACTAGTTTGCTTGTGCATGGCGGAAGAATACACAGTTTATGCTGAAAATGCAGTAACATGGCGTATGATTATGGGAGCTGGCGTCCCCCAGTACACTTTTGGTCACTTTTTATGTTATTATAGTACAGTGAACAAGTACAGTATAGTTATGGTCCTTTTCCTTTTTTCTATGGCATAGTTGTGTTTTTATGTTTAGATTATGATTTGACAGCTGAGTTAGGACAGGTAAGTGACTTAGGCTAGTGTGTGTTTCCACTTACACCAGATCAGTGTTACATCGCTGTTGTTCTGTGTCGTAACTCAAGGACCCCCTATATTGGCCTGGGCGATTAACCGATCACGATTAGTTTGATTGTGATGATCAGCTCTGGGCATATTTACTCGATTACGTGCATTACATGAGGCGGACGTTGCATGATGACGGCCAGTAAGAATCCTCCTTCCCTGTTGTGATGTGTCATGGCCGCTCTGTTCATGAGGGCATTTCGCCAATCGAATGCTCTTTTTGAAGAAAGAAAATAAATGGTCCCGTTCTGCGGGAGGAAAGCCCAGACCTAGCTCCCTGTATCGTCTTATTTTTGGACCTGCTCAGCCACCGAGCAAAGGAGCCAAAGTCGCCTGGTTAGCAGCCACTAGAAATGAGAGGAGAAGCAACACACTACAAAACACATAGAGCTCTTAGAGCTGCTAACTAGGCTTCTTTGCCCCAAAACGGGGGCATTTATTTTCTTTCTTCAAAGAGAGCATTCAAGTGAAAAGCATTTGCGAACAGAGTAGCCAATGAAAGAAAAACTCTCTACACTACTGCACATCCCCCTTCATAAACTACATCCCCCAGCATGCATAGTTCCTTAAAGCAAAAGGCTCATCCTGTAACAAGTGAATAAGAAGAGCTGACTCCAATCTGATGAGGCCCCGACTGCCCATTTTGTTTCCTTTCGCTGTTCAGCCCTCACTCTCAGCAGCTCTAACTTCTGTCCGTCCATCTGCAGAGACTAACAGGGAGGAGAAACCGCATCAGCCAATCAAAGCTGAGGCATTTGATTCTCTGAATGTCAGCCTGCACTGAGGACACACTGTTTAGTTACTGACTTTGATTACGTTTCTGTACTGTGGATTTGTTTGCAGTGTTAAAATTAAAATTGTATTAAAATGAAGGGTGTGCAAAGGGGTCGCTATTCATATCTATATTTGTATTTGTTAAAAGGGAAAATTATTTGTATTCAAGTAAAATTCATAATGCAGAGTGCAAATTCCGTCCACTGCTCCTCGAATCTACACCTGAACTTGAGTGTGTGACGGGGGGTGGGTGTGGAAGCGGAGTATCTACTCCTGAACGCGAGGGTGTACCGAGATGAGTGGAGTATCTACTCCTGAACGCGAGTGTGTGACCCGGGGAGCAGAGTATCTACCCCGAAATGCGAGAGTGTACCAGTGGAGGCAAGTATGTACCCTGGAATGCGAGCATGTGAGGGGGGGTGGGGGAGGTTGATGGCGTTGTTCCTGAACACAAATACTTTTTGTAAGTATTTTTCTGAACACCGAATTCGTAAAAAACACGTTATTTGTGCCTTTCTGAAAACCGTATAAAATTCCTGTTTTTTTTACAGAACAGATACAGATAATTAGGCAATTATAAGGTTTCTCATAAATGCAAAATGGCTTATCAACACACAAAGCATTCATATTTGCCAAATTACGCAAAAATGTGAGGCTACAGATAATAATAAACTAAGAGCAGTTTGGGAGACCCGAAAGAAAGGATTTGGACAGCCTATGGAGCATCAAATCCTTTTGATTACATTTGTTACATACTAAGCAATTTAAACCAGTCCATTGGTTTTGAATTGTTTGCTTGGTCTTTTGTGCACTGTATTATTTAATGATTCTGCTGTTTTTGCATTTAACTGACACTAGAAATGGAAAGATTTGAATAAGTACGTGTTTGTTCTTATATCTTAATTAATGCATGTCATTTGCTTTAAGTGTTGAACTGGTTTCTTCCAGTATTAGTCCAGATGCTTTCCAACTGGCATTATCAAGGGGAAAATAAATCGTGTAAAAAATCGATATCGTTCAATATGGGAAAATATATTGTGATCAATTTTTTTGCCATATCGCCCAGCCCTACCCCTCTATATATGCATAAATATGTATGTACAGTATGTGTTTGTACTGCTACATGCATTCCTGTACTTGTCACCACTTTTTTAAGCACTTGCATGTTTGTAAGCGACAGTAATAAAACCAGACTCAGCAGCTCGTCTTCGAGGATGAGGCTATTTAAGGACGTGAATGTAGCAGAGATATCTCCCCCCTTTGAGAGGAACTTTACCTGGACAAGAGGAGTGAAGGCCGCCCCCCCCCCCCAACTCCCCCCTGTTCTCATCCGCACCCATCAGCTTAAGCTACCAATCCATGACACTCCACTCCAATCTTGCATTCATGTATTCCTAAGCCTCGGGGACAGATAGCGTTGCGTTCTCATTCCATATTCTGCTTTTTATGAATTGCATTGTACGTTTTTATTTTATCCGACATAAACATTCCGCAAGGCTTTCGGGAGGGGTGGAGGTACTGTAAGCTAACCTAACCACTTCATCTACTGTGGCACGCCATTTAATTAAGGAGGCATGTGCGCAATAGCAATATCCAAACCCCGGCACTGCTGCCTGTGTCTGATTCAGTCTTGCTGGAGGTGGATGTTGTTGCCTTCTTGTTTCTTCGCGATTACAGCTAATCCGTTTTAGCCTGGGGAGTTTCAGAAAAACATGTGCGCAAGTTCACAGGTGTGAGCTTTAATGCCATAAAGAAAAATAACAGTTCAGGGGAGAGACCGGGTCAAGAGACAGAAAGATAGAGGGAAGTCTCAAGATGAAAATCTGGATAGAAGAAGGAGATGAAAATGAGCAGGAGAAAGACGCGGGTCCTCAGGAACTAGACTGAACCCTCCTCATATTTCTCACTTCAGAGACTAATAGGAGAGAGTGGAGGATTATATGAGCTCAGCGAGTGTGAAATGTTAAAATTAACTGAGAATCCAGGGGAATTTAAAGGCAAGATTTTGCATGATGGCTTCTGATCCCAGCACTTTTCTGGCTCTCTTTTCTTCAATTATTCTCTTTTCTTTCCATCGCTCGCTCTTTATTCCAGTTGGGAATAGTGGGAGTAATTATCCTGCCGAATGAAATAGCCCCCGTCATTTCCACCTGCGCGTGGCATTAGGGCCAAGAGTGAAATTTTAATGCTGCCGTGCTAACTGCTTTGTGGCACACTGACTTTAATTGATTTGTACGCCACATGAGATGATGAAGATGCGAATTAAAAAATTCAAGTCTGTGAACTATTATCAGTGAAAAGGTCTTACAGAATGGAAAAGATTATGGAGCTCATTCACATGTCAAAGCAGCAGAGTATATTGTGATACGGTTACGATGCATCACTATTATTAGTTAATAGAGTAAATGTTTCAGTAACTAAATACTGTTCCTTTTTCAGCATTGTTAAATGTAATGGAGCTGCTGATGAAGCCCAGTAACACGTTTTATTAAATGATGTGGTCAGTAGATGAAGTGAAATTGAGGCAGAAGGACCTGCTGCTCATGCTCGTCTCTCTCACTTGTTTCACTCTCTTTCATTTTCATTCTCACACGCTCTCTCCTTCTATTCCTCTCTCCGCTATCTTTCTCGCTCTCATGCTCCTGGCCCTCTCAGTCTGCTCTCTTCTTCCACGCTCACTCTCTCCTTTCTGCATTCTCTCCCTCTCTCCTGCTCTCTCCCCTTCTCCCTCTCTCTCACTCATTTCCTCTTATCTCTCCCTCTTTCTCTTTCTCTCCTCCAATTCTAGCCCTCCCTATCTCTCTCTCTCCTGCATTTTTTTTCCTTCTTTTTTTGCCTCTTCTTCACACTTGCTTCCCTCTTTCTTTCTCTCTTACACACTCTCTCTGTGCTTCTCCCCCAACCCTCCCTCCTTCTCCCTCCGTCTCTTGTGTTCTCTCTCTCTCTCTCTTTCTTTCTCTGAGCTATAATTGCAGTTTGAATGCCTCTGCTTGTCTCACTAAATAAAACTTTACTGCGCCTCACAAACTCTGCTGCGCCACAGTGATGAGCTGATAGAGGTGCAAACCCTCTTTAATGGATTTTTTAACAGGGTTGCAGTCATGGTCTTCTGCAGCCTCCTCTGCCTTCATTTAAGAGTGGAGGCGCAGCGATGCCCTTTCATCAGCGAGTTTCAGAAATTTGTTTAAATGACCATGACTTTGGAGCATATTATCTTCATCTTATGTGTAACTGCATAATTACACAAATGTGTATTTTTGTAATGTAAAGATATAGTGTACATTTCACCACATTCAAATGATAATGAAGTGCCTCATACCTTCTAGGAATGAATGTGGAATTAATTGAACACTGATTTAAGAAAGAATATAAGATGTTTTTGTCATCGTATATGATCATCGCAACTTCTTCAGGTAAAGCAGAAGCATAACCTTCTCTCTTTCTCTCACACGCTTTCTCTGTTTCTATTAGAACATGGACTACTACCAGCAGACATCAGAGATATACAACAAGGCAGCGACCAAAGCTGAGGGCAACATCAAGTAAGTGCAGTACACCCCCCCACCCCACCCCACCCCACCCACTCCTAATCCATAATCCAGAGGCGCCACTGGGAGGGAGAAATACAGAGAATGCCGTTGATGAGAATTTTAATTAACAGTGACATAGATGGCTGGTTTAGCCAGACATTCAGGGAGCTTCTGAGTTTCCTCTAAGGACCTCTTCCTCTCTCCTTCCCGATTTTACCCTGTGACTCCCCCTTTTGCTCTCGCTCTCTCGGCGCACACCCGCACACCCTTCACACCAAAGTGCATCTGACAGAAATGAAGTTTGAGGCGTTGATCAGTGGAACTGAAAACTGGCTAAAATGAGCTTTCTAAACAACTGCGGGTTGCCATGACGCTCCTCGCACATTCTGTATATCTGTTATTCTCTGTATCTCTATACAGTGTCAAAGAATGAGTCACCAAGCTAACTGTGAATAGAACTGCATCAATAACATAACTGACGCCTGTGTGTGCGAGTGTGTAGTTGCTTTCTGCAGCGCAATAGTTGTCTGGTCAGCGGCGAGATGGACAACCAAAGCCAATTAGGCTGCACATACCCAGCTGCCTCTTCGCACAAACACATTCATTATGGCAGGCAGGGGTGTCCATTTTTGCTCTTGCACACACAAGAACAAACACACAGCAGCATGAAAGTATTTTTCACTCTTTATAGTTTCTTAGCCTCCGTGCCCACTGCATTTCATTTGGTCTCTCTGGCTCTTGGCCTGCTCGCCAGCATTCTTTGTCTGTGTTTCATTTACTTCTTCACACTCTGCCTCTCCTGCTCTCCGTTATCTCCACCTACTGTCCCACCACTGAGGTGGAATGAGAGAAGAGTGAGTGAGTAGATGAAACCTGTTATCAGCGTATAGTATCAGCTCAGACTCGGATCCCGCGTCTTCAGACCCGTGGTGGATCGGTGTCTTGGCTGAGCAGTAGGGGTGTAATAATACAAGAAAACTTAATTGATCTCTGAGGAAATTGCTTATGCTACGGCTGTACAGACACAGAGGAAAACAGTACAAAAACATCATATAAACTCACAGTAAAAGTCTGCAGATAATACTCTGCACTAAATAAACTATGCTATAGACATAACATGCTATGGTCAGTAAGAGAGGTGGATCTGTCTAGTCTATATAAATATATACAATTACTGCTGAAGTAGCTACTTGTTAACTCAGTGTTTGGACCTGTTCTCTATACCGAAGCTATACCGAGTGATGATATTACACTTAAAAAGACAGTTGCTTAGAATAAAGATACTGCACATAATCATACCTATCTAGCACACAATAAGAAATTGAACATCTGAGTAGCAGCAGGTTATTACACGGATCATAATTTTTAAGTTCAAGACGATACATCCAGGGAATGTTGCCATACATGCATAGTTCAGTCATTCTTAACATTTCTGTATAGATCGTTACTGGGAATAATTATTTAAAGATGTGTGGACAACAAACATTGGATTTGCATTTGATAAGAGGGCTGCTGATGTAACTGTAAGGATTGCCAAATTTACATTGAAAGAGGACATTTTGCTAAAACAAAACAACCATTTAGTCAGTGCTGCAAATTTATTTACAGAACATGCTTTAAACAATTTGATCACTGTCAAGATCTAGAAGAAGAACACACATTAGTAGTGTCTTTATTCTACTGCGCTCTAATGATTATTTTGGCAGGATCATTTAGTTTTAAAACAAATGATTGCTGTGTAGCAAAATAGTAATCTTCTAAAACAGTAAAACCAACTCCAAAACCTGAAAAATACATAATGCTGAATAGCCTCACTAAATAATCTGAAATATCAGCATCAGCACGTCTTAAAAGTCTGAACTAAAATATGTCTGAAACTGAGCAATATTGGTTATGGGTCCAGTATCTGAGATGTGTCGATTCAGTTTCAGGTCATTTTGATACTGTATTGAAACTGTTACTCCCTTATGCAGCTGCTGTCTGTTCTCCCGAGTTCTCTGGACCTGAAGTTGCTGGACTGGCCCTTCTGAGAGCAGATGTGTGTTTGCTTAAAGCAAATGGGGAAAAAATGTCAGAGATGTTGTGCAGTTATTATGTCAGACCTTTAGGTCTGCATATGAAGCATGTGACCTGCTGTAAAGGCTGGATAGGATTAACATGAGCAACTGTCAAGTGAGCTAAGGTCCATTGCCGGTTTTAACTAATAACAAAGTATACATGTATTTACGTTAGAAAGGGTCTCACCTAAAGTGATTTATAGAGAACACCTATAAATTGGTAAACAGAAATACAATTATTTGGCCGTATTTTATATAACAGGATTAAATTTTCATTTGTTGTTTTTTAAGCATATAATATTTTTTCTTGTTTTTCTATGCAAGATGCATAGATGATGTAACACATTTTTACACATGAATATTGCTAATTATACTAAATCAATCAAAAAATAAACACAAATAACCGTATACAGTAAATCATGATAGTATTCAGTGTAGTATCGTGTTAATTGTAGTTGTCCAGTATAACTTTTATTTCCCACCAGAAACCTGGTTTGGCTCAATCAGTCCTTCATTACATGATATTAGGAGCAGCTGATGAAATTTCCCAATTGTAAACGATGGCTCAAGGCATCAAGGAGAATTCTGGAACCAAACCTGTGTTCTTACTATTTACTTTTTAAAGACCAAACACATGTGGATTATTTTTTATTGCTTTCTTTATTCTAACAATAATTTTGCTGCCAGAAAGACACATTATCTCACACTGAGAAAAATGGCTTACTACAATTTGCATAGGTGCCTAAGACCTTTTTTCACAGCACTGCACATAATGGCATATATGATTACATAAATAAAAGGGTCTGTTACTCTCTACATATGGTCTCTTTTCCATCAATGTACATTCAGTTGTCACATGTTAAGGCGATACATGTCTTAATGACGCACAGTTGAGGCCTCTGTACATGTAACAGAAATAGACTGGATCGCTTTTTGTTCATAATGGGCAGTAGAGTTTATCAAGGCCTATTTTCTTTTCACCCAGTCATTCAGTAGCTACGATGCAAACTACAGTTATTAATGAAATGTGTGATTAAAAAAAAGTAATAAATACTAATAAAAAATCTCTTTAATCTTCTGATAAACTTTCACATGCACTATATGGGTTCCACGTTAGGATCTGACCAACATTTAGAGATGCGATGATCCTACAGTTAACCAGTGTTCTGGATGAAGTTACATGTTTCTGATTGTCTGACTAACAATTATGGTGCAGATATGATGTTGACTAACCCTCAAGTGATTTTGCATTTGATACATCGACTAAACCTTTATGTAATACATCTAAACATTTGGCTGGTGTTGATATGTACTTGGTATGGTTTTGTGTGAGACATCCTCAATACACAGAACTGCACTAGAATTTTTATTACCTTGTCTTTCCCCATTTTGTAGTTCATTGTTCTGATGTTTTGCATTCATTTTCAGGCCCAGGAACACAGTTGCCGTCTGTCCTGAGCTGCAGTCTCAGGTGCTGAGCTGCTATAAGGAGAACAAGCACCAGACTCTGCACTGCTCTGCACTGGCAAAGGAGTACATGAACTGCATCAACTCTGCCAAGAAGGTGCGTGAGTGCATGTGTCTGCATATGTGGTGCTTATTTGTGCACAAATTTGAATGCATTTATAATTATCACTGGTCTTCTTAAGCTCCTCTTGAATGATGCTTTCCCAAAATGTGTATTTTTCTGTGCTAATGTGTGAGAGGATGTTTGTGCCTCATGAATTTGTTTTGATAATTTTCACTAGGGATATTGAAATGCAGTGGCCTGTATTATCTGTGTGTGTGTGTGTGTGTGTGTGTGTGTGTGTGGGTGTGTGTTTGTGTGTGTGTTTTTTCCTCGTAACGCCTTTTCTCTCT
>JBBMFX010000101.1:16514405-16526549 GCA_037832545.1 Rhabdalestes septentrionalis
TGTGTGTGTGTGTGGGTGGGGGTGTGTGTGTGTGTGTGTGTGTGTGTGTGTGTGTGTGTGTGTGTGTGTGTGTGTGTCCGTGTGTGTGTCTGTGTGAGCTTATTGCACACGTGTCTGAAAGACTGCGCGGGTGAATGGTCGAGCCCTCAAGCTCCAAGGCTGGCGTGTGTGTGGCACGATGCCAACTAGAGCGGGCAGGTTGCCAGTAATAAAGCTCCCAAAATGCAACGGAGTCTAGTGCTAAAGAGAGACTGGAACATCGGAGTCTACTTTTAAATAGATGTCAGATATTAGATACTAGAGGGAGGCCAGAAGACCAGAGTATATTTCTAAAGAAAGATCAGAATATATGGATGTAGTGACACAGGGTGTAATGCTACAGACCCAAATATCAGAGTGTATTGTCAAGGAGATGCCAAAATGTCATTATGTAATCCTAAAGACCAGAATATCAGACTCATTTTAAATGCAGGACAGATGATTACAGGCTAATTCTAAACAGAGACAGAATGTGAGGCTCAATGCCCATAGAGAGACAAGAATATTATAAATGTGTTTAATGCTGAAAAAAGAACAGAATAACAGAGTAATATTAATCTGACACCAGAACCAGAATATTAACACAGTAGTCTATTGCTAAAAGCAGAAGATGAAAGTTTAAGGGGAAATATTATGCAAAACTCATTTTAGTTATAATAGATCTATGGGCTATACAAAACATGTTCCTGAAGTTCTTTGCACAAAATCACTCTCACATAAGGAGATCTCACCAGCTCTATTCTTGGCAGTTTCAGTCCCTGTTAAAATGAGCCGTTTGAGGGCTCTGTCACTTTTATTCAAATAAGCGGTTTCTGACCACAGCCCAGTCATCCCAGTTAACATGTGTGTTTAATACCTGAAACAGAGGCGCTATCCAGCCCTATACAGTACTCTGCAAAAGTCTTAGGCACCTGAGAAAATGATGCTTAAAAGCTGTTTACTGCTCTGCAGTGGTGTTAAGTTAGTGTTAAAACACTAACATTACAATAAGTACAAAAAACATTAATAGAGTAAATGGTGATTTTATGTATGGCAAAAAGAATCCTGGAACCACACCAGTGTTCTGCTAAACAGCTCACAAAATATTGAATACTTTTTTAGAAAAAAATAAATCTTGATACTTTTTCGCTTTTTTTGTTTGTCTACATTTGTTCTAATATTCAGCTGTGTTTTGCTTGCAGAAAAATAAAACAGCTGATATAAATGACTTCAAACAATTTGCACAGGTGCCTAAGATTTTACACAATCCTGTGTATTCGATCCAGAGTTGGACACAGAGCAAGACACTTCATGTGTGACCTTCCTTTGTCTGTAGCCATAGTTCTCTGCATTTTATGCATGCTTGTAAAACCAGCAAAAAAAAAAGTCAGATCTTCACCTAATCTAGTGGGTGGGTGCTCGACTGGTTAGGCATGGTTCTATACAAATTTCCCCATTCTGACATCATAATAGGGGAATCGTCCAAATGGCTCGTAGAACCATATGATTCCTAACACCAAAATCTTTCAACTGACTCACAGAAAACAGATGAAATTGTGAGTTTTGCATAATATGTCCCGTTTAATGATTAGATGATCTGGATCTAATACTAATGATGGACTAGATTATCAGGATCTAAGGACAAAAAGAGAACAAAATACTAACACAAACATTACAGTGTTGTGTAGAATCATATTTCTATGTTTATATAAATTAGTGTGCAAAAGTATTTAGGCAAATAGCTTAAAGCTATTTTTGATATTGCGTCTTTCTGCTAGCAAAGTTAACATTAGAATAAATGCAAACAAACAAGAAGTTTGGAAGTACTATTTATTTTCTTTGTTAAAAAAAAAAGTTGTTGTGTGAGCTGGCGAGGAAAACACAAATTCGGTTTCCGAATTTCTCCTAAGTGCCTCCAGTCATTGTTGCACACAAAGTGAAAATCCATCAGCAGCTCCTGATTTAATTTAATGAAGAGCCTACTGAGTCAAACCCGGTTTCTGATGGAAACTACAAGAAATACTAGACTTCCACAAGAACACACTGGTATAGTGAAGGTATGTTATTGTATAATGTTATTTGTAATTATTATTTTACTTTACTGTTTAGTATAAATATTTAAATAACAGTCACTACTCTGAAAAGAATATTATGTGCCCCATTTGCACAGAAATATATATACATACACAAGATATACAGTATATATACATCATATTAAACAGCATTTCTCAAACTATGGGCCGCGGACCTGTGGCAGAGTCTCGCTTCTGCACCAATCAAAATTCGGTCAGATCCAGCTCTGATCTCAGCGCTGCTGTCACTGTGCGCCCCGCCCCCTCGACTTCATGGCCCGCCCCTTGTTTCAGCATTCTAGAATGTTCAGCGTTCCTACCGTTTGTTTCATTCACTCCAAACTTTTCCCGAACATACATACGCTACGAGAGCTATCGAAAAATCATTGTGTGTTTAAAGCAAGCGAGTCTGGATTCTTTTTCTCCATCAAATCGGATGGACCACGGATCTGTGCGAGACCGCTTTTTCTTAACTGACAGCCACGAAAACAGACAGAAACAGGCTGAACTCAGAAAACTCGCTCCGGGCAGCTGTGTCAGTGTGTCTTCCTCGTTTTAACCAGTTAGTGGCGAGAAAGAAAGCACACCCATCACATTATAATGTTGATTAAAACTTTTGGTGTCAAATAATCCTTTTGTGTGACTAGAATTTGTCATTTAATTTTGGTCAATCTGCACGTTTAGCACCGTTTGGCAGTGATCAAAAGGGTAGGTAAAGGGTTGAAAAAAACTAGGTTTCTTGGTTCTTTTTTATTTATATATATACAGGGATGCACCAAAAGGATTTTTTTGGGCCGAAACTGAAAATGGGGTAACACTGGCCGAAAACCGAAACCGAAAACCGAAAGAAATTATAATTGTTATTAAATAATTAAAAAATAATTATTTCGCATTCAGACAATGCACAATATTAAATAACATTTGAAATAAAACATTTTCCTTGGCCCCATTCATGAATAGCCTAAAAGCATGAATGATAGCTGAAATATTATACATTTAAATCTCTTCTCTCATAGCACTTGTGGATTCATTTGTAATATTCTGAGTGAAGTGTTTAAACAAATTGCAACATGTGCTTTAAAAACTGGTAAAAGATAAACAACATTCTCTGTAGGCTTACAACAATATAGTGTATTAAAACAATTACAAAAAAAATAGGGCTGTAACCGAATACTCGATTATTCGAATATTCGTTAGGCAGGATGGCATTCGAGTTTTCGTTTTGAGATTCGAGTATTCGGAAAAAGAAAAAATACAAGCTGTCCCATTATTTTTGATCCCCAGGATTTCCGAACCGCATAGATCCACTAAACAGGCACCAATCCGCCTCAAACTTCACAGTAAAATAGACGTCCAGGAACCCTTTCCAACAACCCCTTCCAACCCCGGAGGTATTAGCTGTAAACCGACGGAGAGCATTAAAATGCGCTCCGGGTCTAACGTGCATTTCTCTACACAGCTCGGACAAGGAAAAACATATATATATATATTTGTGTTTTTAGCCTGAATTTGGATTTAAAAAAACACCACAGCAGAACAGTTAGAAGACTTATGAAGGTGTTTGATGGGGATTTGTGACGAGCATTCAGGATTTTAGAGGAGAAATTTTAAATGACGGACCCAGAGAGTCCCAGAGAGACACACCCAGGAGCTACGCGGTGTACTGTGAAAAGGAAGATAAAGGGTTTATTTTGCACTTCGCCGCCAGTGTTTACAGCTGGCTGGTGGTGGAAAAATGCATTCGAGTTGGTTTTTAGATGTTTGTGCGAGATTTGAGTGAGATTTGTCGAGTTTTGTGGCTTTTTGTGAAGATGCTATCTGGTTAGCCGTGTGGCTATTGAGGCAGAAAAAGAAAAGCTGTGTTTAGCGGTTTGTTTGTTTATTTATCATTCTACTTTGAAAATATAGATTTCTGAATCCAACCTCCCACCGAAGCCTCGAGTATTCGATGTTTTTCAGTACCGAATATTCGAAGCTCAAAAAATGGCATTTGTAACAGCCCTACAAAAAAATATATGTACGTCAGAGTCCACAATGTGAACAGAATGAAATTCTACCTCTGCATTTAAACCCTTCCACCAAAGTGGGATTTGAATCCGCAATTTTTTGGTTGCAGGGCGAGGATCTAACCGCTAGCCCACCAGCTGTGCTCGGAAAGAAAAGGCTTCATTTATATGATAAATTAATCCCAAGTTGAGACAAATGGCTTTCTTAGAAATATAGAAATGGGTGGAGACAGCGGACATCCTGACTCTCCTGACTCCAGTCTGCCGTGGGGAGGCCGTGGTTGCGTCATCTGCGTCACAATTGCGGCATCACAGTTTCGGTATGAAAAAAAAAAGTGGCCGAAACGGAACGTTTGTTGCCATTTTCGGCCTGAAAAAAAATTATATATATAGATACTTATTATTATTATTATTATTATTATTATTATTATTATTATTACAACAACAGCCTTATTAATATATATATATTTACATGGCAATAACATATTTATTTGGCAATAATCTCAAATTTAACCAAAGCACTCCTGTTAGGTCATGTTTAATATTGTTCTTACATAAGCATAAGACATAATAATTTGAATAATAAAAGTAATAATAACAGTAGTGGTCATGGTAGAAGAAGAAGAGGAAGAAGAACAAGAAGAAGAACAAGAAGAAGAACAAGAAGAAGAACAAGAAGAAGAACAAGAAGAAGAAGAACAAGAACAAGAACAAGAACAAGAACATGAACAAGAAGAAGACCCAAAGTCTGACAGGACTGGCCCCAGGACAAATAAGTTGGAGAAACGCTGATATAAAACATACAGTAGTTATTATTTTTGCCCTGGTAAACACCTTGCATTTGCATCACCTCCATTAGTATTTGTTTATGCGTTTATCTATCTAGTCTAGAACTAAATAAAGATTCAAGTAATGTAATTTTTCTATGAGAAGAGATGGTTTAAAAGAGAGTGCAGTCATGAGGGGAGAGAGTAAATATTCCAACAGCTTGACCTAGAAAGGTTTCCAGGCAGTGCACTGTTGAACACAACACATTAATACTGAGAGAGCAGAAGAGAAACGTAGTAACTCCCTCACTCACAGAGAACTCATTTCATCAGTCTTCATTTGCTTGACATTTGTCTTTGTTCATATTGACTAAATAGGTGACACATAACAAATAAACCAACTCTGACCACTGTCCCCTGTGCAACCTCTACTGCTATTCAGGAATGTTTAATATGCAGGAAGTAAGTGAGTGTGTTCGTGTGTGTGTGCAGGTGAAACAAATAATTTTGTACACGAAAGGTAGGAGATTTTGTCAGTTGGGAGATGGGGGGGGTAATCTTTCATCAGCAGGGGGGCATCAGGGAGCCGCCATGAAGAAAATATGCTTTAGTCATTGTTTGAATTATTTAAAAAAGGGAAAAGTGTAAAAATAGATACATTTTTGAACATGGCGGAGCATCCACCAATGATATGGAAGAGTTTAAGTCTATGTGTAACAGGACTGAGCCCCAAAAATGTCTGCCACAATTTAACCCCTGCTGGTTTATAGAGACTGAAACATGAGGATTTTAAAATGAGACCATTTCAAGTAAAATCACATATACACTGTTTAACAGAGCTGTATTTCTGAAAAGGAAAAAAACTGATTTCTCATTAAGAGAAAACTGAAATAAGCCAGGCTGAAATAAAGGCATAAATGTTCAAATGTAATGTGTCAGTGACATTTCCTTTGGCATATTGTGTAGGAATTCCAGGCATATCTCTGAATGCCCGACCATCTTACTCATATGTTTAGTGAGTCTGACAGGTATTGTTTTAGCCGTCTTCTTCCTAAGCTGTGAAAATGTAAGCCTGCATGGGAACCCCGGTGCCGGTGACATTATCTCTCTGTATTATCTCCCCCTGGACACCATCCGTTACTGCGCCTGCCTTTTCTTAAGGGTATCTCATTGTACCTTGCCACTCTGTGAACTCAGCCACACTTTCTTCACAGGGATGCTGGTGGTTTGTTGTTTGATCATTTGGGCAGCAGGACCAAAGAGAAATGTCAAGCAAATGAGGAGTTTCTTTCATTTGCTTTTTTGTCATCCTTTTGTTTTTTGTCATGCTGTCTCTCCCTTTTGATCTTCTCTTCCCCCAACCACCTTCCTCCACCTCCTCTGACTGCTTAGCTATTTTCTTATCCTTCCTTTGCTTTGTGCTGGAAAGCCTTTTATGAAAGGAGCAGGATTGTTGGGAAGCAAACCCATGAGGGGGAACAAATTGGCCGGTTGTTTCAATCTACATGACATCTTCATGCAGGTTTTTGGTAGTTTCTTCTCGTCTTGTTCCGCGTGTTCTTTAGAGTCTAAACTACACTCTTTCTTCTTTATCCCTGTATAAATAAAAGCTTTATTTCAGAGCCTCTTTATCCCTATATAAGAGACTTATTTCAGAGCCCCTTTATTCTCTGCTATTTTCCCTGGGCTGCTAACCTGTTCGTATGCTGAGTGCTATTGAATCTCACGTCAGCACCTCTTAAAGTCTCAATCTGAGGTCCGAGCGTGGAGCTTCAACAAAAGTGACTTTAACGGCTGTCGTCGCTGAATAAAGACTGCACGCCATCTTGCAGACAGGTTCTAATGACCAGCGTCTGGACTTTTCATGGAGAGAGACAGACAGAAAGAAAGGCAACAAGAAAAGGAAAGCAAGAGGCAGATCTTCAGCCTCCATTGATTGCAGATATGTTCGCTATTTCATGTCCTCAGCACCCTATTGTTGTTCCACATTCGCACCCTCACACTTCAGTGCATGGCAGTTTAAATGATATACCATGACGTAAGTCTAGCGGTTATCAGATTGTTGAAAAGTTTGAATAATTGTGAAAACATTGACTATGTAACGTCTTAGAGAGTCCATGAAAAAACAGTATAGGACCAAGTTGTTGCTGCCTGAACCAAACCAACGGGTACCTTTATAGGAGAAGGAAAAAAATGAAAAATTAATGGCACAATATTTTTATTGGCAAATGTTTTTCTATACTGTAAAGCTCAGGAGGTGTTTTAAAACGTTGGGAAAAAATGAAGAATGTTGGCCTGACACTATATATAGACCATTATGGATGTTTTTTAATCGTTGTTTTACTAAGGAAAGTATCAACAATACCTGTGGTGATTTCAGTGGGTAAGTGGGAATGGACCACTTGCACAACATAATGTGACATATTCCCATTCCCAACACTGTTTATTTTCTGCTAGCGCTTCTGACCTATTTCCATCATTTCTGCTCTATGTTTCAGTACGTTTTAAACACTGTCATTATGAAAAGCCCATGTTTTTGTATAACGTGTGTAAAACAACATTTTATCATTTTGATCATTGAGAATTTTTGGTTTGTTTATTCCGAGAGCGATGTTACACATGCTTTAGCAAACTGAGATTTAGTGGGATTTATCCCCTTGCTAAAGTGAGCAGTAACACTTTGGCATTGTTGTTCAATATCACTTCAATATAGCATCAGTGTGGTCTTTGGTAGTGTTTCACCCAAGCAGGAGGCACAAATGCAGACTTCCATTCTCTTCTCGTCTTTATTCAAAACCAAAAATCCAAACAACCCTTATGAAAATGAACAATGATTTTACTATGATTAAAAAGCCATTGTTTGCCATTTGTCATGTTTTTTTGGGAGACATGCTAAATGACTATGGTTTTATCATGTTTTCAGTGCAGTTAAACCCTAGTATAATCTTGCTCAGAAACCATGGTTATGCTGGGTTCTGTTTAAAACCATAGTAGTACCATAGTTACAGTGAAGTGCTATTTGTAAACTATGGTAGTTCCACATCTACCATGAAGTACTATAGATAAACCATGGTAGTACTATGGGGACCATAGGTAAACTGCATAAAACCCAAAGGAAAACATAGTGAATTTTCCTTACGGAAAAAACAGGCTTGATGACCAATACGAGATCCAAGAACAAAACTGAAGACGCAAATACTGCAAGACCTACTGTGATGAAGAACTATAAAATAATCTAAACATGAAACACCTATTTGCTGAATAATACTCATTCCAGGCCAGCCGAGGCACAGGGATGAGGCCACACCCCGTGTCAAACTGAAAGCCACCACACAAACCTCTAGCGGCCACTGCCTAGAGACATTAAAATTAAACTTTGTACCTTCTCAGGCTTCTTCATTAAACTGTAGCAACCAGCTCTTAGTCTGACTGCCCTTGACAGTCAGTTTTGGTCTAAATCTGTGCAGATACAATATAATAGTCTTGTGAAACCAAGCAGACTGGACCACATGACTGAAATTTTTCATGTTCACGTTTAAAAGTACTGCGTCTGTGGGAGCTAACAGAACAATGCTGGTAAATTAGTGGATCTTTAAGCTACTCACTCACCCTCAGCTAGACATGCCCAGTTAAAAAGCCTTCTGTAACATCGATGAAGCGTTACAGCTCACTTTAGCAGCTCCAATTTTCACCAAATCCTTCAAAGCCTCACGTAGAAAAAGAGCCATGATTAATCCGTTTGTCGGGCTAACGTTAGAGCTGCTCTGACGAGGATGTCTAACATGGCTCTTGTTATAAATTGAAACAGTCAAAATGGCTAAAAATGAGTTACACACTATTTACAAAACACTCAACATGAAGAAGAATGTAACAAAGAAATAATGGAACAGAAAATAGATGCAAAGATAGCAGTTGACAGATGCAGTGTCAGATGTTTTTGTCAGAAAAGGAATGTAAACCATACAACCATAAAGTCTCTTAGTGCTTTTTAAACATTCTCAGTACATTGTTCCCTGTAAATCAATTTTTAATAATTTTAGAGCATTCATAAAAGCCTGCCTCGCCTCAACATTGCATGTATATTTCAAGACCATTAGAAATGGGCCAAAGTTTGATTAAATTGTGTTAAAATCACTCACTTATGTGGACTGTTTTTGTCTTTCTTCTGTCAAAAGATATTTTCATAAATACTAGATTCTGTTACCTCGGTACCAAAAATTATAATATTATTTATAAATATTTATACCAGCCCATCCCTGATCGCATTTTCACTGTTTTTCCAACCGTATAATAGTACCTGACACTGTAAATATCCATGAACATGGTTTAGATATGTTGGAAAACCCCCCATAGGCACTTCATATGATCATACATGTTTTTTCTGAAGCTGTTCTTAAGGACATTTCTGTCTTCTGTGGTGAGACGAATCTGTCACAGTGGCTGAGTGTAGAAGAACAGCGAAGAAATATGGGTGGGAGGGACCTCACAGAGAAGGGAGAACCATTAAAATAATCTCATACAGAGGTGACCTGGGCAACTGGCAAAGTGGCAGTGATTGAGGAAGATAAAGAACACACACACGCACACACACACACACACACACACACACACACACACACACACACACACACATTTACTCCACTCGTTTGGAGTGTACATTGACTCTTTCATTTGCTGTCTTTTTCTTTACCCTCCCACATACACACACGCTGTATTGGGGTGTTTGATCAGTGTCACTATAACACAGGGTCATTACCCCTCCCACTGAATATATGACATACCATCACAGCTCTGCTTACTGATAATGCACCTTCAACATTACTGCAGGTGCACCCCGAGCCTGTAGACAGGCAATAAGTAACTCACACACACACACAGGCTATAGAATCTGATGAACTGGCTGATCTATCTATCATAGGGTCACGGCATGGTCACACTAAAGATGACAAAGCGCTGCCTCCCTTTATTATTGCTTTAATAAAGAGGCCATCTCCCTGACCTATTCTCTCTCCTTCTCTCTCTCTTTCTCCAAGTCCCACCTGTGTTCACATTGTCTCTCTACCTCCTCTACCTGGGAGGTGTCTTTATTAAGGTTTTGGAGAATAGAACGTGCATGTAGCTGTGTTGGGAGTGGGCAAGATGCCAAAGTATAATTCTGTTTTTATGATTATGCTATCATGACACCTCAAGACATTTTCATGCATATGATGTGATAAGACAGAAGAGCCTGTATAACAATTAAAAATGCCTTTTAATGTGTTTATTCAATGTTGAAGCTATTGTATATCATCACATCCAATTAAACATGGGATGATAATTTTTTTTTGTCAAAAATGGAGACCTGCCAACAACTATTCGAGGTTGTTTAATACGCTTTGAATCAGAATTAAACCTTGTTCCTCCAAAGCATAACATTACAAGACAAGGAAAATAGGATAAAGGAAACATAAAGTTAAGATTGTTTTCTAAGCCATTTTGGATCATTTCTATTGGGTGAATTGACATGAAACTTTGACACAGTGTAGATTCCAGCCTAATATGTAAAAATAAAAAGAATTAGGATAAAAATTAAATCTTATGTTTCCTTATGTGGAGCATTAAAATGTGTATCCACTAGTGGGCAGATTGGGGCATCATTTTCTTTGGCAAATATCAACAGTGAACATGGAGACAGCTGAGAAGGCAATCTTGTTTCTCTTGAGAAGTCGGCAGAAACAGATGGCAGGAGTGGTTAAGCTTGTTCGACCTATTGTCAGGAGATCGCCAGTCCAATCGATGCCAGTCGAGTCCAGGAGAGCACAATTGGCGTCTTACTCTCTGGGTGGCTAGGATGGTCCTCACTCTCCCCTCACAATGCAGAGTTTATCAGTGTGGGCGTCTGTTAGCTGATTTAACAAATTAGCAGTTAGCATTCTCCTCCAAGAGCTGTCCAATGACGTTGCATTAAGGGCAGCTCGATAAGCTGCAGTGGGGCTTCATGTGCTTTGGAGGAAGCCTCGCTCTCCCAGCATGGTGGCAGTGTGTGCTGGAAGACAAATAACCAGTGGTTGGATTTAGACATTACAAAATTGGGAAGCAACCCCAATCTTTGAAAATAAATAAATAGATAAGTAATGCTGTAGATCATCACCTGGCTCGCTACAATCGCTTGTCTAACTTAACATCAGCACATCACAATGAAATCAGCCATCATAATCTTGCAGGAGCACCCTGACTGCAGATGTCAGGACCAGCCGCCTCAGGAGCTAACAGGCTCAGTACAACTGTCCAGTTTGAAGGCGCTCGGTTCTTCCCTCCAACTGCGACTAGCTAGTTTCATCAAGGCAAACACTGTTCAGCTCCAATAAACCCAATGTTATCCTAGTTCCTCATCCAAGTGTACTAGTCCCCACCACTCAAGTGGCTTTGCAACTTTAATTTGATGTGTTCTGTGTCTATGTGAGTATGTGAATGACAACTTCCTCATTGAATGTTGGATACACGGCACAGACATCCTTTGTACTCACCGATTTAAATGTATTTTAGAAGAAAAACACCTTTTTCATTTTAAGGTGTTGACAAAATGATCAGAGATTGCAGCATAATTTAGTGCGATCATCGTGATAATGTAAGATCTTGATCCTACTGTTTGTGTGTCACCCTGTGCCCTGTGCAGAATAAATGGATGATTTTGGTCAGTGGTCAACAACTCTGATCCTGGAGATCTACCTTCTTGAGAAGTCTAGCAAAAGTCCCTATCTGCAACAGAACTTCTGTAGAAGTCCCTAATTGGCTGGGGCATTCAAGAAATGAAAGAGAGCACAATGTTAGGGGGATACAGGGTGGAGATAATGTTGTAGGAAAGTAGATCCAGGAGGAGGGTTACTGACCACTGATGTGGGAGCAGTAGAGCTGGCAGGGAATGTGCCAGCAGTGAAAAATTATGGATAAGCAAGTGGATGTTTGTCTGTTTCTTGTGTGCAGAACATAATGGTCAACCATGGATCATGAGGAGAATGATGAGCAAGAGGAGAAGAGGAACAGCATAAACACTGCTTGGATTCCACAGAACCACTTTGAATCTGTGTGTGTATGTGTGTGTGTGAGAGAGAGAGAGAGAGAGAGAGAGATTGTGTGAGTGTACATGCACACAGGTATGTGTGTGTGTGTTTTAAGAGGTATATTCATGTTTGGGAAAGAATTCACAGAGTGACAGCTAAAGGAGGGGGCTTGTGTGTGTGTGTGTGTGTGTGTGTGTGTGTGTGTGTGTGTGTGTGTGTGTGTGTGTGTGTGTGTGTGTGT